>CM076580.1:1701622486-1701940673 GCA_034641835.2 Pinus albicaulis | reverse complement strand
AGGCCCTAAAGGTAGATCCCAACAACTTCAGGAGGCGATTTTAAAGGGAGAAGAGTTGATTAAAAGGGATCTGAAAAGGAGGTATCAGATCTGAAAAAAAGGGGGGGGGCTGAAACTCTGAAAAACAGACACCTGAAACAGTTAAAACTCTTCCACCAAAAGTGGAGGGTACTGAAGCCCTAGGGGGCTATGTTCCCACTTAGATGATAAAAACATATCAGAAACAGGTCGAAACGGGCTGAGACAGAGGCTGGAAAACCCTGACAAAAGCTTCAGAAAAACCCAGAAAAATTGCAGAAAAATAGCAGAGAAACTGGCAGGTCGCAGGTTCTGACATGTTTTCTGTGCAGGTCACAGATAATGAGCTGAAAAGTGTGACCTGGAGGCCAGGTCGCATTTTCTGGGCTGAAAAGTGTGACCTGAAGCTCCGGGTGTCCCGGCGGTAGATTTATGAAAAAATTGTCGTCTCAATTGCGGCTGATGTCTGTCACCTGCGCAATAGGGCTGGAAACACGCGGAAGTTAGAAATTTTAATGTTTTAGGGTTTAATATGGGAGAAACAACATAAAAATATGAAAAAAAAAAGCTGAAAAGAAACCCTAGGGTCTGATTTAGCTGGATATGCAGGAATATGAAAAACAACAGTGGTCGTAATTGAAAACCCGTGTGGAGTCGCCAGTTGTTAGTATGAATCTTTTGTCGAAGTGTACGAAAAAAGACCACTTTAGCTACACATAACTTATAGCCCTAACATCAAATATGGCTGCCAATATCTTCAGATCTGCAGTTAGTTGATCAAAACAAGTGCTGCAAAAAACCAGATCTATGCATAAAGAGACATTAAGCAGTAAAAATAAGGTTTTTCTCCATACATCCAATAGACAAGACAAGAACAATGTTTTTTGAAAGAATTTTTGTATTAAGGGCACCTGGGAGGAAAACAAGAAGGTGTTTCCAATTCTCCTCAATGGGATGGGTTCTTGGAAGTCCTCGGCACTTCAGATCTAGCATTTCTCTCTCCTGTTGGTGTAGAAAACCTAGACAAAGATAGAACTCAAAGGGAGCTCACACAGCAAATAATGGAAAATATGACAATGATAATGGCTCAAAGTCGGACCAAGAGTTTAGATCCAGAGTGATCTAATAGGCAACAAAAGGTGAAGAATGGTAGGAAAAACCCTCCTATTTATAACAAAATATTGGGTCATTCTAGATCTTGGTGCATGATTAAAATAACATTAACCAAATCTAGATCCACCTTTTATGGAATATTTTATTATATTTGTTGGAGGGAAAAGGTAGTTGACTTGGGTCAAATCCCTTTATTTGTGAATAATAAATAAATAAATGATTTATTTATCATTTTAAGGAAGTGGTTGAAAGATAATCAAATAAATAATGATTTATTTGATTATTTATGGGTGATTTAGTCATATTTAACAAGGAATATTATTTAAATAAGATTTAAATAATTATTCCTAGAAAATAATAAGATAAATAAAGATTTATCTAATTAATTTCTTTGTTTTGGGTTAAATATGATCAGGAAAATCAAACAAATATAGGTTTGTTTAATATTTCCTTTTGGGGTTTCTTGTTTAGACCATAAACAACCTAATAAATGTGTTTTGTTAAGTTATTTTACATAGTGAAAGCAATTTTACTTAGGGTAAAATTGGTCTTACGTGGTGTACTTGGGGTCCATCTACCTATGAGTTAGATGACCCCAAAATGGTGTAACATGGTTGCAACCTAATAATCCTACAATTGATAGTATCCACCGGAATTGACATGCATGCAACTATTAATAGTAAATCATCAGCTGTATATTAGATCATTGATTGTGAACTAAATAAAATTTAATTCACTTGATTCCTCCACTAGTGCAAAAATAAAATTACAACTAGCACAACCGACTTTAACTCACTTAAATGAGTTAATCGATTACACATGCATTAAACTAATGCACCAACCGCACTTCGAACTCCTCGTTACAAATAGAAATTACTTCCATGCCTCACCAACTACCCTCAACTCGGAATTCATGAGATAACCGATTTTATCACACTCAGCTTAACTATTACAATTGATTATCATGAGATAAGATTACATTTTATTTTTCCATCTTAATTAAGGGAAAATTAAAATAGACACTACACCAAATTTAGCCCACACCAAGCAGTAGGTGTCATGCAGACCTCCGGTCCTGCCCAGTGTAGGTGCTGAAATTTCTTCTTAGACTTCAACACTCCCTCTCAACAAGAAAGGGATTATCCTTCACCCTTGATCCTCGCTCTGCTGGTATTCGAATTTTCTCCTGTGAGCGTACTCAACAAAATATCTACATCCCGATCTTCCGTGGGAATGTACTATGAAATTATGCACCTCCGTACGCAACTCGAGATGGTATCGTATGTCTATGTTCTTGGACCTATCATGAAACACAAGATTAACCGAGATTTTCATGCAACTCGTTTATCACAATGTATCATTGCCGCATCCATCCGAGGAACTAAACAAACTAACCAGATCTTTCTCATCCAGATGGCCTCACATTCAGCTTGAATTTTTACCATGTACTTTACCTCCGCTAAACTAGGTGTCATAGATCGTCGTCTTCGGTTGTACCAAGAACCGTTGTCAATCCTATGTCAAGATCCTCCTAATGTGTTATTTCCGTATGATGGACTACCTCGCCCCACCGCATCCGTGAAGCCCAAGCCAATTTCTTTCTGTGTCTGCATCTATAATCCATACCCTATAGTGGCTCTGTGGTAGCATCTTAAGACATGCTTCCCCACCTTCCAAAAGATCTTGGTAGGCTTAAGCATAGCTTGACTCAGCTGGTTAATTGCATAGCAAATATCTAGTCTGGTTTTCATTAGATACATATGTGAACCAACTAACTGCCTGTAGACAATAGCATTCACTACCTCTCCAGAAGTAGCATCATCTTTTCTCTAATTTCCTGGAAGATGAGTGTCCATGGGTTTGCAGTTCTCCATGTGAAATTTACCCAATATCTCTTTGGCATACTTGCCTTGAGAAACAAAAATGTCACCATCTCGCTGCCATATTTCCAAACTAAGGAAATAATGAAGGAGTCCCATGGCCTTCATTTCGAACTCCCGTGCAATATCCTCCTTGCATGAGTGTATCAACTGCTCATCACCAGTCAAAATTAGATCATAAACATAAATAACAATAATAAATATCTTACCCTCAACCACAATCGGTTACAGGTTTGCATCAACTTCACTTTTGGTGAAGCCCAGTCCAGTGAAATAGCTATCTAGCCGAGTGTACCAAGCACGAGGTGCTTTCTTCAACCCATACAATGCTCTCTTGAGTCGACACACATGCGACTCAACTGTCAAAGATCTCAAACTGGATATTGATCTATGTACATTTCTTCCTTAATAAATCCATTGAAAAACGTAGTTTTCACATCCATCTGATGAATGTGCCACCCCATCTGTGCTGAGAATGAAAGGATAGATCTAATGGAAGAGTACCTTGCAAGTAGTGAAAAATTCTCATCATAGTCAATCCCCTCAATCTGTGAGAATCCCCTGGCCACAAATATGGCCTTGTACTTCTCCACACTCCCATCGGCATCTTGCTTTACCTTATAGATCCATCTAGATCCAACCACTAATTTACTGATCGGTCTCAGGAAAATCTCCCATGCACTGTTCTTGAAAATGGAGTCATACTCCTCCACCATTGCATCAACCCAAATTGGTTGTTGCACTACCTTCTGAAAGAAGGATGGTTCTGTCATAATACACTTACTCATAAGAGCCATCTATCCAGTAAACCTGTCTGCAGATTGTCTCTGTCTACGCAGTGAAGTAGGCACTCCTACATTCTCTACTGCATCAAGTCTCAATCTATCAACTTTATTGGTGCACCTTCTACTATTTCTGGTGGATGGCTCTGCATGAGTGTTTTCTGCCACTCCATGATCCTCCACATGTGGTTGCTCCACATCTTAAGGTTCATTCTTTGGAACCAAGAGTTCCTCCTCTGCATGCAAATCCATCTCCCTCTCAAGGGACAATCGCATGGCTTTCTCCTCATCAAATTTTATATCATGTCACACAATAGAAATTTTGTTGTTTGGAAAATACACCTGATATTTGTGGGGAGTTTCAGTGTACCCCACAAAAATCCCAATCTCAGTTGTAGATTCCATATTCTTCTTGGAATCTTTGGTCACATGCACATAAACAGATGAGCCAAAAATCTTAAAATGGGAAACATCAAGTTTCTTACCAGTAAAAGCCTCTTTTGGTGTACTCATGCCAAGTATCCTATGAGGACAACATTTCTTCACAAATACCGTTGTGTTGCATGCCCCCACCCACAAATGCAACGTAGGATTTTATCATGCAACATCGCTCGTGTTTCACCCACGATCATTTTGTTTTTTCTCTCTGCGACCCCATTCTGCTATGGGTTATGAGGCATAATTAGTTCTCTCTGAATTCCTTCTTTGTTACAGAATTTATTTAATTCATTGAAGATGAACTCACCACCATTATCGCTCCTAAGAGCCTTCACTTGCTTCCCCGTCTCTTTCTCCACCAGTGCTTTGAACTGAAGAAACTTTGAGAATTTTTTATCTTTCTTCTGCATGAAGTAGATCTAGCACTTTCGATAAAATTCATCAAAAAATATCACATAGTACTTATGATTTGTTATCGAAGCAGTAGAGAATAGTCCACACACGTCTGAGTGAACTTTCTCAAGGATCCCTGAGGCTCGGTTCTCCTTCTCATGAAAGGTGGCCTTTTCATATTTTCCTATAGTACATCCCTTGCATGTGTCTGATTACACAAGTGTACCCTTGGGGAAGACCCGTAGAAATATGTTGCATGACTTTTAAGGCTCTGTGGTGAAGATGGCCCAATCTCCTGTGCCATGACTCACCCTCATCCCGGCTCACCACTTTTTCCGCCTTCCCATCAATGTTTCGTAGCCATATACATCAAGTTTATAGAGATTCTTAACTCGAATCCCAATATTATTGGCTTGTCC
This sequence comes from Pinus albicaulis, assembly GCA_034641835.2. Taxonomy (NCBI): domain Eukaryota; kingdom Viridiplantae; phylum Streptophyta; class Pinopsida; order Pinales; family Pinaceae; genus Pinus; species Pinus albicaulis. The sequence goes on along the minus strand of CM076580.1, from coordinate 1,701,935,630 downwards.
TATTGTTTTTTGTTGCAGGAAATATTTTCCTTCACTAAAAACAACATCATAGCCTCTATCCTACAACATTGCAATTGAGACTAATTTTTTCTTCAAGCCTGGTACATGCATTACATATTTTATTTGAAAGGGTTTACCTGACTATCTCTGGAAGGTAATGGTACCAATCCCGGTAGCATTGTATCGCCCGTCATCACCCATTTTGATATGCATCTATAGGCCCTTCTCCTACAAGCTACTGAAAATTTATTTGTCTCCCGTCATGTGAAAGGATGCACCACTATCCAAATACCACACCGATCCCATTGAAATTGACACCGTGCATGAAATGAGCAAGAAGTCAAGTTCAAATTTCAAGGCCAAAGTCTCACCAGCTGCATATTCTGAATCCTTCTTGTTCTTCTTTTGTGGACAATTAGTGGCATAATGTCCATGCTCGTGACAGTGAAAACACTTCACTCAGGACATGTCACGCTTCTTGCCATGTTTACCAGACTCGGATTTGTAATGGAATTTATTTCCTTTCCCCTTCTTTGCCTTGGAAGCCAAAGAAAAATCTTCTTCATCTTCATTCTTAGATGAAGATCCATATCTTGTATTTCGTCTAAACTCTTCTTGCACCAAATCTGACCAAAGTCGTTCCCAATATGGTAGCTTTTCCCTTCCATTGACAGAGTCCTGATAACTATGCCAACTCTTGGGAAGTCCTAGAAGAGCTAGGCTCACCAAATAATCACCAGGGATAGTAATACCAATGCTCCCCAGCTCGTCCCGACATTGTACAAACTTTGTAAAATATTTTGGCATGGAGTCGCCTTTCTCCATCTTGATCTTCCTGAGTTTATCTTTCAATGCCAATTTCCTATGATCAGTATTTCTCTAAAATAGATCTGTCAAAGCTTTCCACATTGCATATGGTGTTGCTTTTCCATGGAGACTTGAGACACTGTGGTCTCGTACTCCCTCCAGTAATATCCTCCTCTCCTTTGTAGCTTTCTTTTTCCATGCATCATCTGCAACGGCGGGTATGGGAACATCATTGTCAATGAATTCCTTCAAGCCATTTTCTTCCAATACTACCTCCATCCTGTCTCTCCAAAAAATATAGTTAGAGCTTCCCTCGAGTGCATACACCACTCTCAAGCTATTGAAATCCATTTCGATCCTGAATCACCTACAGCACCAAGAAATTCTTCTGCAAATTTTAATTCTATTCATTCACAAACTCGACTCCTCCTCCACTATTGTGATTTCCTGTGCTTTGATACCATGTATAAATTATACAAACATTATCTATATCATGGATTCAATCCGATCTAACAATTTACTAAAGCTATATATTGAATCGCTTCTACAAATCAATTGTGGAAATTTAAACACTATCGAAAATCACATGAAGCAAAGAAGAATCAATCAAACCAAAACACAGATTATTTCCCAGGGAAAGCTTATTGCTCAAAACCCCACTATCTTCTATTTTATATTCAGCATGGATACATGAAAAAATTACAATACAACTCTTCTCACAAGATCCTCCTGTACTCAGCTAATTGTCTCACATTGACCTGGACAAAACTGACCAACACTTAGCCAATTCTCAACCTCTAAACAGCCAGCCTTGCTTGTGCAATTCTTGATGAATGCAATCCCTATTCTTTAATAATTTTGGCCTTCCTAAACTGCGCAAGGATCATGGGCAATCCAATGGATGTTTGGTGGCATGGGTGCAACCCAATAACCTAAAACTAATATTTAACATCCCTTTCACCTATATCTCAACTGGGTCTCCACTGGAAATAACATGCATGCAGCTATTAATAGTAAATTAGCAGTTGCATGTTAGATCATTGATTGTGAATTAATTAAATAAAATTTTAATTCACTTGATCTCTCACTAGTGAAAAAAATAGTTACAACTAGCACAACTGACTTTAACTCACTTAATTTAGTTAACTGATTACACATGCATTAAATTAATGCACCAACTGCACTTCAAACTTTGTTACAACTTGAATTACTTTGCGTGCCTCGCCAACTACCCTCAACTTGAAATTCATAAGCTAACTGAGTTTATCACACTCAGTTAACTATTACAAGTGATTATGAGATAAGAGTACGTTTTATTGTCCATATTGATTAAGGGAAAATTAAAATAGACATTGTACCAAATTTAGCCCACACCAGTGTAGGTGCTGCTAAGACCTCCTAGTCCAACACTAGTGTAGGTGCTGCTTGGACCTCCTAGTCCAACGCTAGTGTAGGTGCTGAAATTTCTTGTTGGACTTCAAAAAAGGCTGATTAAAGTGCAAAGGAAATCCGCACCTCGTGTAGTCTCTTCTTTTTATATGAGCTCATATATCTTTTTCCTTTGAATTTTCATCACTTGGATGGAAATGGATCGGAGAAGCCGAAACCCCTATCTTTGTACAGTTATATTTCTTATGGCAATAAAAATATCATTCTCAAATGTTTAAAATTTGCAATGATATAATTCTCCTGGTCTTCAAAGTCATTTTCGAAATAAAAATCACTAGAGTCACTCTCAAACCCAATAGGAGTCTCAAGTCTATAGGTAGGTGGTTTGGTGAAGAGATTTTTACATACATCCGTATTTTTGGAATTTATTACAATCCTCATGTCCTACCCTTGTATATACCAGATAAATTGTTATCTAAAGAAATCTCTTATCAAACATTTGTTCATGGTTTAACCAAAACCCTGAAAGATGCCAAGAAGACCGTTCAGCCATATTTTCCTTTTTCTTGTGGCTCATATGCCCTAGACACTTTCAAGCATGCATGTCTTGAAATTGACCGATTAAAACCTTTTAACTTTCTATTTTTTCCTAATATAAATTATGATCCCCATGGTATTTATAGAGAGATAATGAATTTAGTCAAGCTGAGAGCATTTTCAGGCGAGCCTAGCAGATTTGATAATATGTTTGAATCAATTCATGAATTTTCAATATTTCAGCATAAAGCAAATGAAATTCTCAGTCTAGAATATTTATAAGATTCAAAGTGTATCGGTAAAAGATAAATGCTCATTTACCAGATTATTTGTATCCCATACCAAAGCTGAAGGTAGAACAGATTACAGCTACACAAGTACCAATACCAGTTCAAGAAGAAGAAATTTTTAATGTTCAACAGGATGATAGATTCATCCAAAATTGGGAAGAATTTAAGAAAGCACTATCAGAAACTGATACCCCTGCCATTCAAAATGTTATTTAGTCAGAAACCATTCCTATGGTAGGTGCCTCAAGTTCCATGAATCATATACGAGAATCAAGTATGCAGCATGTCTCTACTAGTGTAGATAACTCCCAAAATAAAGAAGAAATTAGAGAAAACTCATTCACTGCAGAGGTTTCCAAGATTATTCTTGAATAGAGTCAGATTCAAGGAAACAATGATACAGAGGAAATACCTGTGGAGACACCAGCCCAGGATATGGAAATTATTCGGGCATTTCTGACTACTAAAATAATCTTGAAAATGGAAGAGATACCACCATTGGATGTGTTTTATAGCCCAAAGCACAAATTTGTTGTGACCAGGTCAAAGAAGAAATGAAAGATAGAAGAATATCCTAAATTGTCTATAGATTCAATGTTAATGCAAGTCCTTTGGAAAGGAACTCAATCATCTCCAGGAATAGAGCTTAATAGATTATCACAATTTGCAGGACCTTATGCAAATGTGAAAATTGACAAGGCGGCCGAGGTTGAATCATTGATTTTAGAAAAGGACCAGAAAATTTCTCATCTAGAGCAAGTTTTCTTTGATGAAAAGAAAAGAATTGAGTAGGAGCTTCAAACAAATATTAATGATCTGCAGCAACAGATTGAAGGTATCAAGCTCAAACTGAAAATGAAATTAAGGAGAAAGATCAAGTAATTCATCAAATGAAGTAGAAGTTTGAAAATCTCCAAGAGAAGCCTAAGATCAGTGAAGTAAAGAAGGAATAAATTGAATTGGAAGCATTACTGACAACTCAGCAAGCAATTTTCTATCATAAGTACATTCAGATTCAAGAGCAAGTCAAAACCAGTGACCAATTAGTTACTCAGAATTCTAATCTAAGAACTTATTATGAATACATTGATGACAAAGTGTCAAAATACATTGATTAGCAAGATATTGCACAGGGTAGAGCAGTTGATCCTCCCCATCTAGAAGAATCAATCAAATATATAATATTGGGATATTGGGATATTAAAATGAAGAGTGTTGAATTAGATATTATAAAAGCTAAGAATTTATCCTCCAGCGCCTCTGAATATATAAAATACTCTCTTCTATAAGCCAATTTGATCCATGAAGCATCAAAAGACATTTTTCCAGAAATCAGTTTCCTAAAACAATCCTGGCAAAACACATCAAATAGAAAATCTCTTAACATTGAAAATCTAACAAAATTAAACATAGAAATTTACTGGTACTTGTTGATAAAACCTCATAACCAATTGGCAATATTAAGGTGCCTCTCCAATGCAGCAGTTCAGCTTCTTCCGACACTCAACGATGCAGAATTCACGGACCATATGAGAATGCAGCCAATTCATCCCCCCCAACTCGAATACATGATCAAAGCATGCCAGCTCAAGGACCAGCTAGACAATGAATCCAGGAAAATAGTCATAGACTATTATAACTTGTGCATTTTATTTTCCTAGTTTATAGTTATTTAGTTTAGATTAATATTAGAAGACTTCTTTTACAAGTATTCTATTTTTTGTAATATTAAGTAGTATTTAAACCCCTTTCATGCATTTAGAAAGGGGTACATAATTTTGAGAAGATTACTTTTTGAACTCACGCTACTATTTGAACAGAAGTTATCTAATTGAAAATCTAAACCTTTGAAGTTATCTTTTCAGATCTAATAAATGATGCAATGGGTACTATTATCTATGTATTAATTGTTTTATGTTTCTGAGATTGTAGAAAACTTATTCTTTTTATTAGTTTCATTCTGATAAAGCATTGAAGTGATATGTCTTCTTATTACTATTGATATATTGTATTGAACAATATGTTGTTAGATGTGAAACTTAGTGATATTTTATTTGATTAATGTTTTTCATCAACTAAATCAATTAAATTGATTTATTTTCTTTAATGAGCTTATATTCATTAAGTATGCAATGATCTATATTATTTCATGCTTGTTAAATCTTATGCCTTAATCATATATCAAAATCCAATCCCAGGAAATAGTTAGAATACATTTAGTTTATGTTATCATTAGAATAAATCACCCCATTAGTGTTGATTTCTTTTCTCTTGTTATATAAACTCTTTTTTTATGGGAAACGGGTCCCTTTATCCGCAGTTGGACCCACCATTTTCAACGGAAAAGGATTTTCTTTAAGCTCCCAACCGGGTGGAATTCCTAATGTTGAGGAAGTCACTTTCCAACCTTCAACAGAATGAAAATTACTTGTATATTTGTAGAATGTAAACATTGTGCTACTTGAAACAAATTTGTGAATCATTAGTCTAATTTTAGGATGTGAAAAGTTGCTTTTAAAAGAAACTAAACCTTTTCAAGAGCAACACTTTTGTAATTGAAATCCTAAGAACATGAATTCAAGAAATAGGCCTAATATACTTTACATGGGCCCAATCACCCTCTTAATAATTGTGTTCAAAGGGACTTGGCTAGAGTAACCAAACTCATATGAATTTCATTACAAAATCATCATTATTATTCAATTTAGAAATTTTTCATCTAATCCTAATTGCAGAATTTTTCTTGCAGTGAGAAGAAGGCAAGTTCAAAGTGGTCTTGGGTCTTCCTTAATCATGGATTCAGAGCCTAGGGGTCATTATTCAAGCCTAAGGGACAAAAAGCAAGCTTTTGGAGAAAATTTGGTCAAGTTTAGGGACTGCTACAGGATTTCTACAGGATGCTACAAGATTGCCCTGTTTTGCTACAAGGTTGATCATGTGGGCATCCCAAGGGTAAAAAAGTTGGTTTGAATGTGGGAAAGGGTAGGTAAGGGTATATGATGGTATTTTGAGGCATTTTCCAAGCCTAATTCCTCTAAGAGGCCCATATTTCACAAAAAAATGCACACAGTGTCCCTAAAATAACCCATAAATATGGTCTCGGTGGAAGAATTTTGAGGGCAGTGTGGGATGATAAGGAAGGGGTTGATGATGACAGGGGGAATGTAGGATGATTGTGTCAATATTGCAACCCACTGATAGCAACTGTATACCAACAACAATCCCTTTTTTGTACTCAAAATGATATTCAAATTGCATCCAAATAAACTAATCTAGAAAGGATGAGTTGAATTTTACGAAATTAAACAAAGGACTTTATTTCATTAAGAACCAATTCACCTCACAACATGCATCTAACCTACATACATGAAAACTTGAAAAATATGATTTTAACTCCTATATTTCAAAAACATATTATGCAAGAGATAATGAACTAAAGCCTAGAAAATTGCAAAGGGAAATAGTCACATATTTTTGGCTTGCTGCTATACACTCCTCAACCACATTTCCCACAAGGGAGGTGGTAATCACTCTTGCAACCACAATTTTATAGCAAATAAACTTTAATTAAACAAGTAAGGAAATGTTGCTACTAAAATAATGCATAAAAAATGGTACACAAAGAGGGACTATAGCCTCTAGTTCAGTCCCTAACCCAAGGGGACTCAACCCTCTGCAACAAACTCAGATGTGAAGTAATAGTAGACTTTTCATTAACATAAAATAGAGTTCAGATACATCATGCAATGATAGACTCAATCTCCTATCTCTTGATATTACTTCCCTACACTTAATTTTAAATCCTAATGAGCCCTTATGCATGTTTATTTATACAAGGAGGATTGAGGGGAAGCCTCCTTGAAAAGAGAATTGCCTCCCTCCAAAACTTCGAAAAAAGTGGATCTATCTCCCTTAGATTATCGCATTCACTTGATTTCATTGGCTTCTAGTAGATCTCGAGTTGTAGATGAGAGGTTCTAGGGATCACTTCGAGTGAAATGAGAGTAAATATAGGGGACACGCCTCCTACACTTCCTTTAGATGCCTCCAACCTGCCTATGCATCATAAATGTCCTCAAAAATGCTCTTTTTTGTGCACATTAGGCCATGAAGCATGAAAAACATCCTTTAATCTTCCTATTAAATGCATTATGGCCAAAAATACATTAATTAATGTGAGATAAGGAGAAATTATGGGCTAGAGGGTGACAAATTGACCTTATAATATACCTTTTGATGGTACCCATCACCACCCTCTTCCTATACAAATAGATTTTGACATGAATATCGTTGAGTTCTTTGCACAATGGAACTCAAGCTATCCATACACTTTCAAAAAGAAAAGCTGACTTAAGCATTTTTGGCTTAGCCTTCCTAAGTTGGAAGCTTTGGTTATCCAAGAATAAAAACATCTTTCAAAGCAAGAAACCATAGCAAAGGAAGATAATTATCTGAATGTAGGCTCCTATGAGTAGAATTGTTTAGAAAAATGTCTTCAGGATCCATCACATGAATATATTAGTTTTTGACATATTTCAAAATAACTAATGCGGTTCATTACCACGATGAAAGGGTGGATAAATATGATCCGACAAGTGTTTATAAAGAACAAAAAGTCAAAAAGGAATTACAATTAGAAAAAATATTGATATTTATAAAAATCAATTAGGGGAATAATCATAATAAAAATGAGATAAGAGAGTATTAAAGAAAATTATGATAAAATTAAGGAAATGAAAATATAAATAAACAATATATTAATATTTTAGAATCAATTATAAGGGTAAAAAAAATAAGGGAAAAATATTAAAAAGGGGATAAGATGATAATTATGATAAAAATAAGGATAAGAGATAGGATAAAAAAGGAAAATTAAGTAAAATATATAAAAATATAACTAAATATTATATTAATACTTTAAAATAAATATTAAATGTAAAAAACTTAGGATAATAATAATTAAATAAATAGATAGTATAAAGGATAATTAGGATAAAATAAGGAAAAAACGAATAAAATTATAAATAAATATTATATTAGTATTTTAGAATAAATATTAAGGGTAAAATAAAAATGAGGAAAAATATAGTATAGAGGATAATTACGATAAAAATATATACTTTAGAATAAAATTGAACGTAGAAACTATGTTGGTGAAATATAAACTAGAAATAAATAGATAAATGTATAAATGGTCAACAAGATGATGAGTTTAGTGAAAAGAGTCGCCTTCACTAAGTGGGCCCGCAGGCTATTTTTGGTGCAAGTCTATTTTTAGACTATGTCTATTTTTAGACATGATGATCATATTTCAGAAGTTGCAGGATGCTATTTGTGGATGGTTGATAAAGTTGGAAAAATAGATGAAATTCTATTTTTAGAATATTGGGCGAAGTCTATTTATAGATCGTCAATCTAAAAATAGATGCATGTCGATTATTATTAGCTCTTAATAATAATCAAACTCTAAACAACAACTTATTCTCTTGGAGCACTTCAGTTCAGTGCACAGATGTGGCACATCAGCTGACAGAAGGAATTACGCAATTCCTAAGGGTTTACTGGAGCTAATGCATGGAGGACTCGGTTAGAACTCAAGTGGCAGAGTTATGACACAGTTGGAAGAAGTAGTTATGGAGTTGTATTCAGTTTAACTCAGTTAGACTCAGTTGAGCTAGTTGTATCTAGTCTAACTGATTGATACACTAGTGAGAGTGGAGTGAACTAATTAGTTAATTAATTCATAAATAATAACTCATTAATCAACTGAACAATACATTAGTTAACTATAGTGCATGGCAGTTTCAGTGGAGACCAGTGGAGAGATAGGTGAAGAGCAGATAGATTATGTTGTTGTGACTATGGTGATGCATTGATTTCATCAAACACTCGGTGGAGATGCCCGATGAGGATTGTACGGTCATTTGGAAAATGCGAGAGGGGGGGTGAATCGGTATTTACGCATAATCAAATCTTTTTACTTTTTCATTCCTTAAAACCCATACGCTACTTTCCTTCGATGCGCTTAAGCGTATATACGTACGGATCCCCTTTATGAAACCAGCGTATACCTCAGTGTATATTTTATTGCGCATACGCGCTTTCTCTTCGCTGAAGCCGCGTATATACGCGCTTCCTCCGCGGCGAAGTAGCGTATAGATCTTCAATCATTACAGAGCAGCATACTTCATCGGATCAGATATTCAGTTCAGATCTACCCTTTTGCTTCAGACAGATGTTCGCCTAGATGCTCGCCTCATCACAGATCTAAGCCTTCCATAATCAGATCTAGCAAATACAAGAGCAATTCGGATCTAGATCCCCTTCTTCATCATTGGTGCATCATACATTCAGATTTATCATTCAAGTGTAACCCTTTCCATTCAGATATACTTCAGAGAGAAGTATTCATTCAAGCTCAGACATCTTGCACCCACACTCATGATATGCACAATGAATTTCTTCTCCTTATATAGGTTTTCCTTTTTCAATACCATGAGCCCCTTTTTCAATACCATGGGCCAAAACAATACCATGAGCCCAAAACTACCTGGACGGGGTCAATTAGGCGGATCATTACCCAATACCATGGGTCAATACCATGGTGGTTACCCTTGGTTTTGCACTTTTTGAGCGCTTTAGCCCATACGCGACTTGGCACGTTATTTTCCGCGTGCATACGCGACTTCCCCTAGACCAATCCGCGTATACAAAGAGACATACTCTTTTCATCATATTTTGAGCACATTCTGAATTCTTTTCTTCATTGCCTTCTGTACACACTGTAGAAACATCATATTTTATTCATCAGGAACATATTCTCTCAAGTACAACTTCATCAAGTAAGTTGTCATCATCTCCATCAAGTGGGTTGCTTTTCAAGGACAACACTCAGCATCATATTGTCAACAAACATCAGATTTACATTATTTACCAAGTCCATCAAGTCAAGAATAACTTCATCGGGTGGATTGCCATCAAGGACAACACATGTCAACAGTCGCATGTCTTCATCTTCATTCAGTGGGTTGCCATCAAGGACAACATCCTGCATCATATTTCCAACAATCTCCCCCTTTGGACTTGATGGCAACCATGATGGTGTTTGGTTACCACAACAGATAGGTACCATGTCACTCTCCCAAATATGTCACTCTCCAAAATATTTGACATTATTATCTTCTCTTCATTCAAACACCATGTCACTCTCCCCCTTTGACATCAAGGGCAAAGGGCGGATCAAAAACCAACACTCTCCTCCTCATGTGGAAGAAACATTCTGCAGATCTGATATGTGCTGAAGTGGCCAAGCTCCCCCTGAGTTCATGCTGAATCTTCAAACATAGTTGTCAATGAAGTACATGACTCTATGAACTTCCTATCACCAAAGACTCATACTTACATCAAATATCCAACCAAGTGGATTTACATATAAGACTCAAGTACCCAACCAAGTGGGTTTTTAGCTACCCAACCAAGTGGGTTTACAAATTTAACAAGTCCTTACATGACTGAATATTACAATTTTACATCATGGGTCTCTATCAGACCTTTTCATCAAAATACAAATATGACTTTTCATAATCAATACCAAAAAGACCTCAAGAGAGATCAAATATCAGAACCACCATAATGCCAGCAATGCATTATGCTCAGCAAAACTAATGCTCCCCCTGAATCTGTGCATCCATGCATCCTTTTCATATGACTAAGGCTCCCCCTTAGTTTGTGCATCCTGAACACTTTCACCAACAAAACATCAAGGCATCTTCATCAAAACATTAGAAACAGATTTATGAGAAATGGAACACCACCAGAGATACCAAACAGCACAACAGTTGTGCTGAAGAGAGCTGAACCAACCAAAAAATTGTCAGCAACCAACCATACGCGGCTTTCTGTGCAGGAACTCGTGTATATACGCGACTGTGTTTCAGGAAACCCGCGTATCCACTACCATCTTCTAAAAATTATGCAGATTTGTTCTTTTGACTGGCAGAGAACACTCCCAGCTTCTGTCTTAGATACTCGAATGCTTCCCTGGGCAGAGGTTTGGTAAAGATATCAGCAACTTGTTCTTTGGAGGGAACGTACTCCAACTTCACCGTTTGTTCAAGCACTTGTTCACGTAAGAAATGATACTTGATGGGAATGTGCTTGGTCTTCGAATGCATAACAGGATTCTTTGAGATACTGATGGCACTTGTATTATCACACATAATGGAGATAGGAGTTGCACATTTTATTTGAAAATCTTGCAAGGTTTGCATCATCCATAGGAGTTGAGTGCAACAAGATGCGGCAGCTACATACTCTGCTTCAGCTGTTGATAAGGCAATAGAATTTTGCTTCTTGTTGAACCAAGATACTAACCGGGGCCCCATGTAAAATGCACCACCACTAGTGCTTTTCCGATCATCAACACTTCCAGCCCAATCTGCATCAGTGTAAGCATGAAGAGTAAGATTAGCATTCTTCGGATACCATAGACCAAAATCTTGAGTTCCTTGTAGATATTTGAAAATTCTTTTGACAGCCTGAAGATGAGACTCTTTGGATTAGCTTGGAATCTTCCTACAATCCCAACTGCATGCATAATGTCTGGTCTAGTCCCAGTGAGATAAAGCAGACTTCCTATCATCGATCTGTATTCTGGTTGATTCACTGTGGGAGAATCATCATTAGAACTGAGACTGCATCCGGTTATCATTGGTGTACTTACAGGTTTGCATTCTTCCATGCCATACTTCTTCATAATTTGCTTAAGATATTTTTTTTGTGATAGAAATATACCATCTGCAGCTTGATGCACTTGCAAGCCAAGAAAGAATGTTAGTTCCCCAAGTAGAGACATTTCAAATTCTTGCTGCATGACAGAGGCAAATTTTTGACTCATAGATTCTTCGTTACTCCCAAAAATGATGTCATCAACATATACAACCACAATCAATAGTTTGTCATTTTTAACTTTTGTGTACAAGTTACTATCAGCAGACCCTTTTGAAAAACCTTGTTGATGAAGATATTTGTCAAGACGATAATACCAAGCTCTTGGAGCTTGTTTGAGACCATATAGAGCCTTTTTAAGTCTACAAACAAGATTTGCATCATTTCCCAAAATGAATCCTTTCGGTTGTTCTATATATACTTCTTCTTCTAGATCACCATTAAGAAAAGCAGATTTAACATCCATTTGATAAACTTTGATTTGTTGATAACTTGAAAAAGCAAGAAACATTCTGATGGCTTCAAGTCTAGCTACAGGAGCAAAAGTTTCTTCAAAGTCTATACCTTCTTGTTGAGTATACCCTTTGCAAAACAGTCTAGCTTTGTTTCTTACAACATCCCCATTCTCATTTAACTTGTTCTTGAAAATCCATTTAGTTCCAATGACATTTTTATCATGAGGTCTTGGAACCAAATCCCAAGTGTCATTCTTTTCAATTTGAACAAGTTCTTCATCCATGGCTTGCCTCCAACATTCATATTTGCTAGCTTCATTGACATTGTGCGGTTCAATTGTGGATATGAGTGCCAAATGATTAGAAGATCCTACAAGAGTTCTCCTTGTTCGTACACCAGATTCCTTGTCACCCAAAATTTGAGATTCAGGATGATTCTTTTGAACATATCTGGATGGAGATTTTTCAGATAGATCATCTTCAGGTTCTTCATTGGATCCACTATCTATATCATTGCTATCTGATGTAGAAGGCCATATGTCGCTATCATCTTCTTTTGTTGTTTGTTTTTCTTCTTTAGGAGCTGCAAGAGACTCATCAATAACAACATCAATACATTCAACACACTTTCGAAGCCTTTTATTGTAACATGTGAATGCTTTGCTTAACGATGAGTAACCAAGAAATATCCCTTCATCTGATCTAGGTTCAAACTTGCCAAGCTTTTCATCATTATTTTTGATAAAGCATTTACTTCCAAAAACCTTAAAATGCCTCACAGTGGGAGAATTGCCATACCAGAGTTCATATGGAGTTTTGTCACTATTTACCCGAACATGAGCCTTATTGAGAATGTTAACTGTTGTATGTGCTGCTTCTCTCCAGAACATGTCAGGAACATCAGAATCAGCAAGCATAGCTCTAACCATTTGAACAATTGTTCTATTCATTATTTCTGCTACACCATTTTGTTGTGGAGTGCCTGCTACAGAGAACTGTCTTTTAATGCCATGTTGTTCACAAAAATCAAAGAATTCATTTGATGAATATTCTCCTCCTCGATCAGATCTAAGACACTTGATTTTTTGATCTAATTCATTTTCTGCCAATGCTTTGAAGCTCTGAAATTTTTCAAGTGCTTGATCTTTATGTTTAATGAACCCGATCCAACACATTCTAGAGTAGTCATCAATAAATAAGATATAGTATTCTTCCCCACGTAATGACTTTTTCCTCATAGGTCCACATATATCAGTATGAATGAGTTCAAGAGGCTTACTTGATGATCCTTCTTTGGCATTAAATCGTACTCTGGTTTGCTTACCAAATTGACAAGATTTGCATATGGTACTTTCCGGAAGATTGACCTTGGGAAGATCACGAACAGCTTGAAGTCTACTTGCTTTGTTGATTTGAGAGAAACTCAGATGCCCCAGCCTTCTATGCCATAGCCAATTTTCTGAAGACTTGCTTAAGTAACATTGATCTATGCCGTTTAGTATATACAGGTTGCTTGGATTTCTTTTTCCTTTTATAATGATTTTACCTGTATCAAGATCATGAACCACACATTCTTTGGAACTGAAGACCACTTCTGCTCCTTGATCACACATTTGACTAACACTTAACAGGTTATGCCTTAATCCATCCACATACATGACATCTTTAGCCTTCACCTTTTATTTTAGAAAAACTGACCCTTTTCCTTTAATTACAGCAGGAGTATCATTTCCAAATGTAACTTTCTTTTCTTTTTCTAGAGCATTATAAGTATGAAGTTTGCTTTTGTCACCTGTCATGTGTCTTGAGCACCCACTATCGATGCACCATTGATTTTCTTCACCTTCCGCAAATAATGCTATCCCACAATTTTCAACTGGTGGTTCTTTCTTTTTCCATATTTTAGAGCTTGAGGGAACATGTTCTTTTGGCTGGATCTTGTTCCTGCATTCAGATTCTTCATGGCCAAAGTTATTACAACAAGTGCATTCAACTTCACTTTGAAGAGGAGAAAAATTGTTATAGGTATTCTTCTTTGGTTCAGTATCCAACCTTTTCTTTCTTGCTTCTCTTGTCATGATGGTTTTATATGCAACACATTGAAAAGCTTTATGACCAAAATTGTGACAAGTGAAACATTGCCCATTGAAGTAGAAATTTCTGCGATCATGGAATCTTCTATTTGAATTTACCTGTTGGTTGAAGTGTCTTTGAAAGCTATCCCTGTTAGTGTTCCTTGAATTGAGATGGTCCTGCTTTCCCTGTAGAGATCCTTTATTCCCTTGCTGAGTGGCTGAATGATGTAAACCACCTGTAACTGCTTTTAGATAGTTTGGTGCTGAAGTTTGAGAAGATTCTCCGGTATATCCAAGACTTGTCTTTATAAGAGGAGAACGTTGTACCTTGATGATCTCATCTAAGGTTTCAGATCCTTTAGCAAATCTAAGATTCAAGGTTTTTTCTTTCTCAACTTCTTTTCTTTGACTTACCACTTCACATTCTAGTTTTTCAATATGTTTCTTTGCTTCTTCAAGCTGCTTTTCAATGGTCTCTCTAATTATCTTTTGTTCTTCTAAGCGTAGTTTGAGTTGATTATTTTCTTCAAGAAAATCGTTTTCCTCTAGAGCATCCATAAAAGTATCCTTTTCTTCTTTTTGTTCAAATTCCATGAGAAGTCTAAGATCTTCTTCACATTCTTCCTCACTATTAGATGACTCGTCACTATCTTCATTAGCATAGTAACTTTTCTTAGAGCTAGATCGGTTCTTATTCCTTCTTACTACTTCTTTTCTTTTATAAGGACATTTTGCAGCATAATGACCAACTTTTCCACACTCAAAACATTTGAAGGGAAGCTTACCTTTGAATATTCCAGTACCTAGTTGGAGCTTTCTCACGAAATTTGCTTCTTCTTCATCGGATACATAGATGGATTCTTTGACAACCTCCTTTTCCTTTCCTTTTTTAGATGCCTTAAAAGAAGCTTCTCTTATTTGAGAAGGACCTCCTTGTCTCATTTCAAAAGCAGTCAGAGTACCATGTAATTGAACAATAGTAAGCGATTGCAGATCTTGCCTTTCTTCAATAGCTGAAACTTTAGAGTCAAATTTTGAAGTCAAAGATCTTAAGACCTTTTCTACCAGAGTAGTATCGGCCATGGTTTCACCCAAATTTCTCATCCGATTTACAATATCATCTAGACGAAGAAAGAAACTGGCAACACTTTCATCACTATGCATCTTCAAATTTTCATATTCAATTCTAAGAGTTTGTAGTTTTGCACTTTTTACCTTTGTGTCTCCTTCATAGCTTAGAATGATTTTGTCCCATATTTCTTTTGCTGAATGTAGCTGCATCACTTTAGCAAATTCTGATTCGGACATGCTTCCTAGCAAGACATTTACTGCTTTGGCATTGGTTTCATACTTCTTCCTTTCTGCTGCATCAGTAGGAATACTTGCCGGGTATTGATAACCTTCTTCCACGATTGCCCATACATCTCCACCAAGACTTTGCAGATATGCTTTTGTACGTACCTTCCAGAATATCAGATTGCTTCCATTGAATAGAGGTGGCTTTATAGACATTACTCCTTCTTGACTTCCCATTGCGACGGATCTCCTTCAAGCGATTAAGCTTCTGCAGAAGAACCTGCTCTGATACCAATTGTTGGGAAAAATACTGAGAGGGGGGGGTGAATCGGTATTTACTGCATAATCAAATCTTTTTACTTTTTCATTCCTTAAAACCCATACGCTACTTTCCTTCAGTAAACTAGCGTATATACGCGGATCCCTTTTATGAAACTAGCCCGCGAGACCTGAATTTTCGCCAACAATTGTAAAAGATAAGGATGAAGCCTTAAAATTCAATCTTTTCTCTTATCTGCCTCTCAGAAGTTAAGACAGAATTAATGAAATAGAGAAGTAGTTGCACCTATTCCTACCTTGTGCCTTGCATGGTTTTCAAGGCTAGGAATGCATTACTCTATAATAAATGACATCTGAACCCTAAAAAATAGTTCCACCTCCTCAATTACAGTATAAGTACTACTTGTTGAGATTCAACAAGATGATGAGCTTAGTGAAAAGAGTCACCTTCACTAAGTGGGTCCGCAAGTTATTTTTGGCGCAAGTCTATTTTTAGACACGATGATCATATTTCAGAAGTTGCAGGATGCTATTTTTGGATGGCTGATCAAGTTGGAAAAATAGATGAAATTCTATTTTTAGAATATTGGGCGAATTCTATTTATAGATCATCAATCTAAAAATAGATGCATGTCGATTATTATTAGCTCTTAATAATAATCAAACTCTAAACAACAACTTATTCTCTTGGAGCACTTCAATTCAGTGCATAGATGTGGCACATCAGCTAACAGAAGGAATTACGCTATTCCTAAGGGTTTACTGGAGCTATTGCATGGAGGACTCAATTAGAACTCAAGTGGCAGAGTTATGACACAGTTGGAATAAGTGGTTATGGAGTTGTATTTAGTTTAACTTAGTTAGACTCAGTTGAGCTAGTTGTATCTAGTCTAACTGACTGATACACTAGTGAGAGTGGAGTGAATTAATTAGTTAATTAATTCATAAATAATAACTCATTAATCAACTGAACAATACAGCAGTTAACTACATTGCATTGCAGTTTCAGTGGAGACCAGTGGAGATATAGGTGAAAGGGAAAGATAGACTATCTGTTGTGACTATAGTGATGAATTGATTGCATCAAACACACAATGGAGATGCCAATGAGGATTGCGCAGTCAATCCAACAGTAATTCAAATTCATTTAGAGCTATTCTTCAGCAGAGATTGTGCAGTGGAGGTAGGCTAGCAGGTGGCAAAGATCGGTACATGGATTTGCAAGATTAGGCCTAATTAGTGTATGACGATTTTACTGTACTGAGAGCTTGCGATAAGCTTTGTATGTTTGTATGAGATTTTCATATGATATCCATGTTACATAATATATAGTTGGGGTTTTCAGATTTAGGCTTTCCCGGTTAAAAACTGTGTTATGTGCGATTGAATAATTTTTGTTTATGCTTCACATGTGTGTGCAATTAATTTTTCCGCAAAAGATTAGCAAGTGGAATAGATTCAGTATCTTGCGTAAAGTTAAATAATGTGAGATCAGGTGGATCTTGGACATATGCATGCTTAGTGCATATAATTTCTACATGGTATCAAAGCATTTTTGATTGAAGATTGCAATTGTGAAGTGAGTTTGTGCTGGTGGACAATTCGAATTTGCTACAGAAGATTCTTGGTGCAGAAATCGAGTATACATTGAAATGTCTTTCAACGGGTTGAGATTGGAGTATGCCCTTGATGGGAGCTCGAATTGCATAGCTTGGAAGGACAAAATGGAGGTGGTTCTGGAGGATAATGAGCTGAAGGAGTTCATCGATAACGATGTTCCTAAGCTGAGATCTAGCGATGCTACATTACTTGATGCATGGCAAAAGAAGACTGCAAAGACAAGGAGGATTTTGTTGGAAGGTGTGAAGGACCACATTATGTCTAGCCTTCATGAGAAAGCCACTCCATTCTTAATGTGGAAGGCTTTGACAAAATTTTTCCAAAGCAAAAGCGACCAGAGGAAGTTGGCGCTTAAAGACAAGCTCAGAAAATAAAAATGGAGAAAGGCGACAGTATTCCAAAATACCTCACGAAGTTTGTCCACTGCAAGGATGAGCTGGGAAGTGTGGGGGTTACTGTTGATGAAGAATACTTGGTGAGCTTGGCTCTCCTTGGGCTTCCGAAGAGTTGGCATAGCTACGAAGACTCTATCAATGGACGGGAGAAACTCCTAGAATGGGAGCGACTTTGGTCGGATCTTGTGCAGGAGGAGATAAGGTGGGGTACCAGGGATGGATCTTCATTGAAGAATGAATATGAAGAGAATTTCTCTTTGGCTGCCAAAGCAAGGAAAGGGAAGGGGAAGAAAAATACTTCTAAATTCGGTGCGAAAGGCAAGAAGCAGGACTTGTCCAAAGTGAAGTGTTTTCACTGTCACGAGCATGGAAATTTCGCCACTAACTATCCATAGAAGAAGAAGAATAAGCAGGTTGCTGGATCCGCAGCTGGAGAGGCCTTAGCCTCGCAATTTGAGCTGGATTTTTCCTTGATCACATTCTTGGTTTCAAGCTGCATGGGATCGGTGTGGTATCTTGACAGTGGTGCGTCTTTCCATATGACGGGAGACAAAGAATTGTTTAGTGACTTGGAGGAGAAGGACCTCCATATGCATATAGAGATGGGAAACGATGGTCAATACAGTGCGACAGGCATTGGGACCATTACCTTTGAGAGGGAGTCTGATAATCCATTCTTGTTGAAGAATGTCATGCATGTTCTAGGTCTGAAGAAGAACTTTGTCTCAATCACAATGCTGGAAGACAGAGGTTATGATGTTGTTTTCAGTGAGGGAAAAGCTTTCCTTCGACATAAAACAACGGGTCAAACCAAGAAGATAGGGGTTTGAATTAAGAATCTCTACAAGCTAGAGGTAGATGCTTGCGCTGCAATGGTGGGCAAAGCAGAAGAAGTGGTGAGTCGGGATGAGGGCGAGTTATGGCACAGAAGATTGGGCCATCTTCACCATGGTGCTTTGAATATTTTGCAGCAAATTTCTACTGGACTTCCCAAGGGTACTCTTGCACAGTCAGATCAGTGAAAAGGATGTACAATGGGTAAGTTTGTGAAGACCACTTTTCATGAGAAGGAGAACCGTGCTTCGGTGATCCTGGAGAGAATTCACACAGACGTGTGTGGACCATTCTCGGTTGCTTCAACAATGAAACAAAGGTATTATATGATATTTTTTGATGAATTTTCTTGTAGATGTTGGATCTTCTTCATGTAGAAGAAGAGTGAAACATTCTCAAAGTTCTGTGAGTTCAAGGCATTGGTGGAGAAGGAGTCGGGGAAGCAGGTGAAAGCTCTAAGGAGAAATAATGGTGGTGAATACATCTCGGGAAAATTCAAATACTTCTGTAGAAAAGAAGGAATTCGAAGAGAACTCATAGCGCCTCATAACCCACAGCAGAATGGGGTCGCAGAGAGAAAGAACAGAACGATCGTGGGTGTTGCACGAGCGATGCTGCATGACCAGGTCCTACCGAGGCACTTGTGGGAAAAAGCATGCAACACTGTGGTTTATGTGAAAAACTGTTGTCCTCATAGAGTACTTGGCATGAGTACACCCGAGGAATCTTTTACTGGTAAGAAGCCTGATATTTCTCATTTGAAGATTTTTGGCTCACCTGTTTACATTCATGTGATAAAGGCTGCCAGGAAGAAGTTGGAGCCGACTGCAGAAGTTGGGATATTTGTGGGGTACACAGAAACACCCCATAACTATCATGTGTATTTTCCAAACAGTCGGATGACTATTATGCGACGGGATATAAAATTCAATGAGGTGAAAGCCATGAAGTTGTTGCTTGAGAGGGAGCTACACTTGCATGCGGAAGAGGAACTTCTTGTTCCCAAAGATGAGCCTCTGGATGTGGATCAGCCACAGGAGGAGATTCATGGAGTGGAGGAGTCCACTCATGCAGAACCAAACATCAGACAAGGCAGAAAGTGTACCACAGAAGCTGAGAGACTGAAGGTGGATGCGGCACAAAATGTAGGAGTTCCTACATCACAGCGTAGACAGAGACAGTCACCTGACCGATATACTGGATACATGGCTCTTATGAGCAAGTGTATTGTGACAGAGCCATCTTATTTTGAAGAAGCAGCGCAGGAGCCCACATGGGTAGATGCCATGGTGGAGGAGTATGACTCCATTGTCAAAAACAGTGCTTGGGAGATTGTTCCAAAGACCGGTGGGAAAATCAGTTGTAGGATCAAGATGGATCTACAAGGTAAAGCAAGCTGCTGACAGGAGCGTCGATAAGTATAAGGCAAGATTTGTTGCCTAGGGCTTCTCACAGATTGAGGGGATTGACTGTGAAGAAACCTTTGCACCTGTCGCACGGTATTCTTCCATATGACCATCCTTGCTCTCTCAGCGCAGATGGGTTGGCACATTCATCAGATGGATGTGAAGACTGCATTCCTTAATGGGATCATTGAGTAAGATGTGTACATTGAGCAGCCTGAAGGATTTGAGATCTTTAGCAGCGAGTCGCATGTGTGCAGGCTCAAAAGAGCGATGTATGGGCTGAAATAAGCACCCCGTGCTTGGTACACTCGGATCAACAACTCTTTCACTGGACTTGGCTTCACCAAGAGTGAGGCAGATGCAAACCTGTACCAGATTGTGGTTGAGGGTAAGCTTTTGATCATTGTACTTTATGTTGATGATTTGATACTAACAGGTGATGAGCAGTTGATACACTCATGCAAGGTTGATCTTGCAAAGGAGTTTGAGATGAAGGATTTAGGCCTCCTTCATTATTTCCTTGGATTGGAAATATGGCAGGGGGAAGGTGAACTATTTGTGTCTCAAGGCAAGTATGCCTGGGAGATACTGGAGAAGTTTCACATGCAAGGCTGCAAGCCTATCGACACTCCTCTTCCAGGAAATTGGAAGAAAGAGGATGCTACATCGGCAGAGGTAGTGGATGCCACTGTTTATCGACAATTGGTGGGTTCGCTCATGTATTTAGTCAATACAAGACCAGACATATGCTATGCGGTGAACCCGCTTTCACAAGAAATGGTTAAGCCTACCAAGCTCTTTTGGAAGGCGGGCAAGCATGTCTTGAGATATCTCAGGGGTACATCTGAGTATGGTTTATGGTACAGATAGACGGATGAGGTGAAGTTGCATGGCTTCACGGATGCAGATTGGGTAGGAAGCCCAACAGACGGAAAGAGCACATCAAGAGGGATTTTCAGTATCGGATCTACAACAGTTTCTTGGTACAGCAAGAAATAAAGATCCGTGGCACTCAGTTCAGTGGAAGTGGAATACATGGTAGCAATTTTAGCTGCATGTGAGGCTATCTAGATGAGGAAGATTCTGGTTGGTTTGTTTGGTTCACATTTAGATCCCACGGTGATTCATTGTGATAATCAGAGTTGCATTAAACTCTCAGTTAATCCTGTGTTTCATGATAGATCTAAACATATTGATATCTGGTATCATCATATCAGAGATTGTGTGTAGCGGAAGATCATGTTGCTTTAGTACATTCCCACGGAGGATCAGGATGCAAGTATTCTGATGAAGGCGCTCACCAGGAGAAAATTCATATACCATAGGGGCAAGATCGGGGTGAAGGATAATCCCTATCTTGTTGAGAGGGAGTGTTGAGATTCAACAAGATGATGAGCTTAGTGAAAAGAGTCGCCTTCACTAAGTGGGCCCGCAGGCTATTTTTGGCGCAAGTCTATTTTTAGACATGATGATCATATTTCAGAAGATGTAGGATGCTATTTGTGGATGGTTGATCAAGTTGGAAAAATAGATGAAATTCTATTTTTAGAATATTGGGCGAAGTATATTTATAGATCGTCAATCTAAAAATAGATGCATGTCAATTATTATTAGCTCTTAATAATAATCAGACTCTAAACAACAACTTTTTCTCTTGGAGCACTTCAGTTCAGTGCATAGATGTGGCACATCATCTGATAGAAGGAATTACACTATTCCTAAGGGTTTACTGGAGCTATTGCATGGAGGACTCAGTGAGAACTCAAGTGGCAAAGTTATGACATAGTTGGAAGAAGTAGTTATGGAGTTGTATTTAGTTTAACTCAGTTAGACTCAGTTGAGCTAGTTGTATCTAGTCTAATTGATTGATACACTAGTGAGAATGGAGTGAATTAATTAGTTAATTAATTCATAAATAATAACTCATTAATCAATTGAACAATACAACAGTTAACTACAGTGCATGGCAGTTTCAGTGGAGACCAGTGGAGAGATAGGTGAAAGGGCAAGATAGAATATCTGTTGTGAATACAATGATGCATTTATTGCATCAAACACACAGTGGAGATGCCAATGAGGATTGCGCAGTCAATCCAAGAGTAATTTGAATTCATTCAGAGCTATTCTTCAGCAGAGATTGTGCAGTGGATTCAGGCTAGTAGGTGGCAAAGATCGGTACATGGTTTTGCAAGATTAGGCCTGATTAGTGTATGACGATTGTACTATACTGAGAGCTTGTGATAAGATTTGTATGTTTGTATGAGATTGTCATATGATCTCCATGTTACATAATATATAGTTGGGGTTTTCAGCTTTAGGCTTTCCCGGTTAAAAACTGTGTTATGTGCGATTGAATAATTTTTGTTTATGCTTCACATGTGTGTGCAATTAATTTTTCCGCAAAAGATTAACAAATGGAATAGATTTAGTATCTTGCATAAAGTTAAATAGCGTGAGATTAGGTGGATCTTGGAAATATGCATGCTTAGTGCATATAATTTCTACACTACTATGGAACTCATTGTATTGTGGGCATTTTGATGACTTTTTGAAGTAATACATAGCTCTGCTGAAGTTGAAAGGAAATTGATGTTCTGGAACCTATGGATGTTTTGACCTGTTTTTTAACGGAGAAAGCTCTGTCATTGGATCCCTGAGCTTGGTTGTTGGTGAAGTACTCTAAATCTGTTATGTTTTTCTTTCTTGTTGTCCATTCTATTTCATCATTTCTTACTACCGTAGAGTAAAAATTTTAGGCTACGAAATGTCTCTTAGAAGCACCTTAGACCTATTTACTCTTCACCGTCTTTATGTTTTCTGCTACTAAGATATTCTAGAGAATTCTTAATTGCTCTCTAGAACCCTTATGCTTGTTTACTTCTTAAAATAGTTCAATACAGTTGGCCTCAAGAATGATTTATGGTTTTCCCTGCTTACTTGCTGCCACTTAAAAACTGTTTCTGAAGTCTCCCTTCAAAGTACCATTGTCCAAAGTCTGCCAAAGAGGTTTTGTTCTAATTATACCCTTTGTACTTACTCAAATAATTGTTTTGAAGGTCTTTATAGCTGTAATCAAAGATGTCTAGGAGTTCCCTCTTCTATGAATGCAGTTATTTGTGAATCTTTTATGTTTTCTAAATTCCTTGAAAGTGAAATATTTGGATGAAATAGAGCATTCCTCGACTCCTAGATTTCATTTGAAAAGTTTGTCTTGAAATTTTTATTTGCTGAAGTGTGGTTTTTAGAATTTATGGTTAGCCCTGTCTATGGAATGCCTCTTCATGTTCAAATGATGTTTTAAGTCCCTTTGTTGAGAAGTACATATAATTAAGGATTCTTAATTGACCTTAGTTCTACTTTTCATTCTAAACCTTTGATTTCCATTTCATTTCACCTGAAAGACCTTATAGATCCACTAGCCAAGTTAGATTTTCCCTTTGTTATCCCTGATTCATCTACAAACTTGTTACAACTTCCACTTGAATCCATTGCCCAATGACTTAGAGATTTCCCTTTTCTATCTATGCTGCCTAGATCATCATGTCCCACCAAACAATCAAACAAACTCATGCTTAATAACTAGCCTAAAATCAACCTTTTACAAGCAAACAAGTCATATCTTTGCAAACAATTGAGAGATCCCTCTCTGAGACTAGGAAGGCTAGGTACTAGAGCTCTAAAGATTGGTTCTGATGTTGCCTTGTCATTTAGTATGCCAAACTGATAAATCACAAGACCACAACATAATGGCGATCACGGTGGGACACTGAGTACATAATAGCCTAGCAAGCTCTTGTAGACTTTTTATGTCATTCAATAAACATAAAAACTCAGAAAAACCCCAAAAAAAATTCAGATTGGTTTCATAATAAACGTTGGTGGTGGACCATAGAACATTTTACCTCCAAAAGAGCTAAAAATTTCCACCTGGCGACTCCACTGGCCTCTAGTAGGCCTATTACTTCACTAGTCCTTGTAGAATCCCTTAGGAATGCATTGAGCAATCCCAATCATGCTGACGGTGGACAAAAAAGTTCAAAATATTTCCCCTGGTGACTCCAGAATCCCAAAAGACCAAATCACTCCACTAATAGAAGACTCTGAGCAATTTGCAAAATTGCAATCAAGTTTCATAGCAGATTTTTGTTATGAGCTGGCAGAGCTTGAATGTGAGGACCTTCCAAAGGTTGTCCTTCTCAGCTCAAAATTCAATGTTAAACCTGAGATTAAGAAAATTTTCCTAGACTTGGTGATTGAAAGATATGAAACTGAAATTGAAATGTTGAATTCACAAGATCAGTCATACCAATTCAGGGACCCCAAAGCGTTTTTGGAAAGTCTCCCTCCCCCAAAGCAAGAAGAAATTTCACTGCCTTTTGATGTGCAAGAAAAGGATAATTGTGCTTTCAAGAGCTACACTGAAGATGCAGTGATTAAAGCTATCAAGGATGTAGATAGCCTACCAGTCATGGAATTCCTAAAAGAAGAAAGTTTCCATCATGTTTTTGTTGATCCTGTGGCAGAGTATATGAAGGCCCTGATTGGCTCAAGTTCCCAAGCATTGATCCTTTGCAAGATCCAGATACATCAGAAGTGGTCACCACTGGTGGTGGCCTTGGTTTTGAAGACCCACATTCAAAGTACCCTGTGGTTATCTCTAACAAGCAGTCAGATTTTCTACCCTTTTTTGTTACTGCTTAACTGGCTGCACTGGCACTATTGTATCATATAAAACAACAAAAATTTCCAAGTTAGATTAGGGTAGGTAGGAATGTAAATAAAGCTCAGCCTATGAGCATTTAGTTAGTTTTTTGTTTTTTTCTTTGAAAGAAAAAAGAAAAAAATACAAAAACAATAGAAAAAGAGAAAAGAGGGCAGATATAAAAGAAGAAAGGTACAACCCCATACCAACAACCCCAACCTAACATATGTTTCCCTCTTCACAAGGGAAGTATTTAGGAACAATTCTTGGTATTTACATGTCTTTTCCCAGTGATGCCTTCAACGATATCACCTCATACTTCTTAGTTTTCTTGTTTTATTGGGGCAATAATTAATGGGTATATATTCATGAGATTTTAGATTTCATATTGGTGTGACCTTATGTTACCTCTCGACCTCCCATTCCCTTGGGATTTAATCAACCTACTCTACATGCATGGAGAGTTGTTGTTATTGGACATTGAGTGTACACCACCAATGCAACATACAAACCAATTCTACACAACTCCAAAGTTGGTTCCCCCAATCTAGTGCTCCAATCCATCAAGGTTGCTTGAACAACCAAGGATCTATCAATTTTTTATTCCCCACAACCTTGAATGTTAGAAGAGTTGAGCTCCCTTGCTCTTGTGCTGACTCGCGAGATCATATGGTGAAACCCTCTTAGTCCCCACCACTCCTTAGGATATCATTTGTTTGTGCACCGACCCTTCCACAATTATTGAGGACTCTAATGAGGACATTATGTTATGTTCCCCTTATAGGTACTCAATAACAAGCACCAACATGGATTGAGATCCTTTCATGTTTTACACCGAAAATATATTATACTTGTGCTTTCTTTTATATCAACTACATATTTCACTTTTAGTTAGAGACTTAGTTTTTTGTGTTTTCTATTTTCAATTTAAATCTATGAGTGTATTGTAATGATTTGTTGAACATTAATAAAATCTTATTGTCATGCTTTGCATGATTACTTTAACAATTATGGTTTCACTCATAAACTCATATTTAAAAGTTTTCAAATTTGAAAACCCTTCTTTAAAGCAAGCTTACATTTAACAATATACTTTTTATTTTTTCATTATGAAATTTGATTATGCTTAAAATGAAAAATGTATTAATCATCTTAAATTTATTTATTTATATTTTCTAGAGATATGTTAAAAAATGCATGAAACTCGATAGCCACCTTTGATCTTTGTGGAGAGATTTTAAATTCAAATTCAGTTTGAATAAGGATTTCCACCTCATTGCATTTGTTAACAAATGCATGAAACTCAATACCCACCTTTAATCTTTGTGGAGAGATTCTAAATTTAATTTTTGTTGTTGTTGCAAAATCCGACCATGATTTCTATTGATATTAAAAAAAACAAAATGTACAACTGATATTCTTTGTAGCATATTATTGACTTTGTCAACCAGAAGATAATATCCACACAAAACCAAGAGTAACAATTGCCCCGACATGCAACAAAGACCATACGTACTGACAAGTAGATATAACGACTACACAAGGAAAATCACTGACGACACATACATACTAAAAAAACATAAACAAAAATAACATAAGAAGACCATAAAGCATGAGAGCCTGGGACAAAAACCCAGAGAGCGGAAGCCTACAGGTAGAATCATTCATCAAGAATTATGACGGGATGGTATGGAGATGAATTTCCATTGACTATGTTGACTAGTGTAGCATCGATGATCACTTCACCATTACGGGGCATTGTGGAGTCAATATTCGAATCCGAGTTGATGTAGCACTCTATTTTGTTTAATAGAACCACGATGTCACCATATCATATATGATATCCTACATTATGTGTTTGAGGACCTCTTGACCCACAAAAACTTATAATTATCAACCTATTTTTCCCTTAACACCATGTGGAGTAGAGAGGCCATCTGTATGTGTGAGAATATTGAATGCAGGAAATATAGCCGGTGCTTCCTCCATTTGCATGGGTCTATTACCCACTCTATTTTCCTTTCACAAACCTTAGAATCTGAATGATACCATCTTTCACCAAATTCTCTTGCCTATAGGGATCAAATTTCCTGTCGGACCTCCAAAGGCACAACATCATAAAAATTTGCCAGTGACTCCCAACTAAAGAGACGACGTTGTATGGATGAGGACGCCACAGATGCACCTCCTCTTCTACTGATGAGGCATTGTCGTGGTTCCATCGAACATAAGAACCTGCAGTAAAGCTTGACCAACAAAACTAAAGAAAACTCATAATTGAAATTACGATGAAAGGCTGGGACATGTCGAGACAGAAAACCCTCAATTCTCAGAAGACCGAACATGACTATCAGAGAGAAATACCCAGTGTAAACATCATCCATGTACCTATAACAATGAGAATACCAACCGAACATGACTCTATACCGAATATGACTTAGAACCATAGACAATTCCTCCTCCTGAGATGTCTTAACTACCCCCTGATCAATTCGAAAGCTCACAGTATTAAAACAAAATCGAAAATAAATTACTATACTAGACACCGACAACCAAGACTGGGCTGTTGAAAGACAATGTAGAAGGTTCGAAGGATTGCAAATATATTGACGAGAATACCATGACCAACTCGAAATAAGGGTCAGAGGAGGAATTATGCAGAAAGCACGCAAAATACATTTGATGACCTCTCATTACCATACAAGCTTGTTGATGACAATGATAAAGTGGTAAATGCAAAGAGTAGACTATCTGAAATAAATACCACCCATAACTACATCCCTCAACAAAGCTTGAACTCGGGTGTATCACAAGAAAACACAACTACACCACCTGAAATGACATCGTATACAATTGAAGGACCCAAACTGACTGCATATCCACCCGAGGCCTGAATAGACCGTCAAATACCTGCTCAACGCTAAGCACAAAGATAAATAATGAAGGAAATTAACTTGATCATGTGCAACTCTGGAAAAACCTTGACCATGGAAAACAACATCCCCCACACCTTCACTGAAAGAAAGAAAACAATATGAACATTTTTTTTAAAATGTTAGTGACTTTCATGCTAATTTTGAAAAGTGTTGATGCAACATCAACCCTTTTTTTTTTAGAGGGCTTATTTTTTACACTTAAATTTTCTAATGTAGTAAGTTTGGATATTTTTTTTAAATGTTGGTGATTTTCAAGTGGATTTTGAAAAACATAAATATTTTTTTTATAAGAAATATTTTTGACACTTTAAATTTTCTTATGTCTTAAGTATGCACAATTTTTTTTTAAAAGTTGATTGTTTAACCATTTTTCAAGTTGTCTTATTCCTCTTTCTATTTTTCATCCTAAGATGTTTGGTTTTTAAGGATTTTCCAAAGATGTATTTTTTGTTTGTCTTTGCAATGTTTTTTTTTATACATTTGAAATTTTAATTTTTTTTGCAAAGTTTTAAAAATATAATAACATTAATATTTTGAGGTTAGGATTTTTTTATATATTTATATATCACTAATTAATACTTCAATACACAAAAAATAATTTCCACTAAAAAGCAATAATTTTAAACACTCACAAAAAAAAATCACATTTTGCATATAGATATAATTAAAAAAAATATGTATTTCAAGACCTTTTCGCTAAAAATGACATATTAAATAATTTTTTTTTTAATGAATAAATTGAATAAAATAAACTGGAAAAATAGAAATTTTTAAGATTTTTTAATGAATTTTATATCAAAAAATGATGACATTTGAAGTTTTTTTTTTTCCAAAAAAAATGACTCATTAAAATTTTAAGTAAAAATAACAAAAAAATGTAAAAATAAAACAAAAAAATCTTAAAAACATAATAAATAATAAAAACATTAAAAGAAAAAAAAAACCATTAAAAAAAATTTAAACATTTAAAAAAAATTAAATAAAGAAAAAAACATTAAAAAAAAATAAATAAAGAAAAAAACATTAAAAAAAATTTGAAAAAAATACATTAAAATAAAAAATAAAAAACATTATTATAAACATTATATAAAAAATAAAAAAATAAAATACAGAGGGTTGAGCGGCGTATAGGAATCGACCTTGGCTATGTAGTTTCCACAGACCCTCGGGATGGGCCGGGGGGGGGGAGTTTCTCCCCCCGCCCAGGGCCGAGGCTCTATGACCCTAGGTCTCAGATCCAGGGACAACCGTTTGGCTTCATACCTCACAGTTAGTCCAAGTTAGCTATGATTGTGGCGACTCCACCTTGACTGTTGTTGATACAAACTTGTGTTGGCCACTACCACGACAACAATATATTATGTCGATAAACATGTTTATTTTCGAATAGGGCTTCCAAAATTTTAATTCAATTGTCAATCATTATTAGATGGATAGTAGGGATTTAACCTCCACAGAATATTCTAGAATATTAATAGTAGTATACACAAATCAAAGGATGAGATTTATTTCCAAAGTAGTTATGCATTTTTTTCATATGAACAAGTAATATACAAAATAAATTATGTTTTTTTAGTCATATGGTATTAATAAGCCAATATATTGTAATAAATTCTATTTACTCTGTGATAAAGTGAGAGTGAATCTCCATGATTAAGAATCTTGTTATATATATTTTTAAGATGTATATATTTTTGACACACACACACACAAATATGTGTGTGTGTGTGTGTGTGTGTGTGTATGTATGTATAGTGTGGGGTAAATGTACATAAAAGAGCTCAATATATTAGGTCAATCTTTCGCTAGGAAGACCAAACCATAACCAAAATTGAACTCTTCGCAGAGATGCATGAGATATCAAAATGTTCAAAAAGACCAAAAGATTGAGATGTAAACTGAAACTCGAGACAAATAGGCCAATAAAACAAACTATAAGAACAAAATTAAAAATAAGTAGGGGTATGATAAGAACTAAATAGAGGGATCAAAATCAATGAGGGCACCCTAAATTGGGTCTTCATTGTTTCCGATATTGCTACCAATCAAAGGATGGATGCCAAAATGCTACTCAATGCGATCTAAACACTGGTATAGGTCCTTCAAGTGTTGGTGGAGGTGTTCCAACGAGTAGAGGATGTCAAATCTATGCTTAAATTGATCAATCAAAATGTTGCTAAGGAGAAAATTCATGTGCCAGTATAAGTAGATAGTATACATTTATTACTTGAAGCGTCCTTAGGTGTGGCCTATTACCAAAAAATCTAGCAGGCCTTGGAGAGGGAAACCCTACAAGACAAAATTCTACTAAGTGCTAACAATGGGGCAATGGCCCACTATCACCACAACGAAGGTCCTTTTCTCTTTACATATTTTCACTGATGGGAGGAGTCCCAGTAGGATAGGATCACCTATGAAATATATTATAAGGTTTAGGTTTAAGGTAATGGGCTAGAATCTCTTAAGAAAACTCAAATTTCAGTTATAAAGCTTCTCTAAGAAGCAACATGCTTTCTATGAGAGACCTAGAAAGGAAATGCACAAGACCTAGGGTTTGTTGATTTTCCTCGAGTATATGAGTTTTCAAGGTCAACGCTATGGAGACATAAGGCTTCTTAAGATATAATTCAACAAGTAGTAAGCTCATACAACCTTCAAGGAATCCCTCAATTTGAGGAGGAACAAGCTAGGGTCTCCCTCTTAGGGAAACACGCAGGGAAATATATTTTATGGAGGAAAATTAAGTGGATGCCCACCAAATTTGAAGGTCAAGTAGCCAAGGCCATCCACTTGATGTTTAGGCTCTAAATTTACCATAAAACCTCTCCCCTAAAATTTTTCTCTAAGCCCTAGTTTGTCCTCTTAGCCTTAAAATGGCCGAAATTTCAAGAAAAGAATTTATGGATTAAAAATGAGAATTATAACCAGGGACTTGGACAACTGCCTTTGTTGGAAATATTTTCATTGATGGAAAAAGAATTAGCAAAGAAGGAGCATTTGAAACTGTAACCATGAAAAGAGGAAAAGAAAAGTAGCAGCAGAAGAAGAGTGCATAATTGAAGCATAATTGTCCAGAGACAGAGTAGGAGAAAAAGGCCATCGAATAGAAAAGAATAAGTGAATGTTCTAGTAAATGGTAATTCACCCTGATGGAATCCGTGATAAATCCATTGAAGGAATTAATGGTTGCAGAGATATGATGGTTTTGCTTGCAGAATCAAGAACTTGAATGTACAGTTAGAAGCGCAACTGTGACAGGATATAACTCCAAACATGCAATGGAAGGTTGATATATTATAGCAGAATTAAAGACAGAATGACATTTAATTGTCTCGAGTTGATGTTTGTGAGGAAATCTTGTCCATTGATTATTCATTCCCCTCATAGAGGAAGCCTGCGTATAACTAACTCTATCCTAATGGTAGTGAAAATCCCGTCGGAAGAGAACTACATTTGTTCGTTGTTTATTGGAAATCCTGCCGAAGATAGACCAGAGTTAACTATGTAAGAAGGATAGCGCAAACCCAGAATAACCCTTTGAAATCATGAATGGAACCCTGTGTGGAAGAGCGGAACCGTGACCGAGTGAACAATGAAGGCGGTTTATGGTTTTCATCGCACCACCTTTGTGGAGTGAGTGGTATTTGAGGAGTTGGGAGAAATTCCATAAATCATTCGACACGTGGCAAGGAGGACCCATGGAAAACCGCTTGTCACTGTGCGCCATCACGTGTTATTGTTCGACCCAGGATGACCAGCGATATTGATACATATTGTTGATCTGGGAAGATGCCATCAGACGGTGGCTGTGTTCGGAAGGTGCGCGAAGGATAACCCAGGTACAGCGCGCCATCGTGCGTTATTGCCTGTGCAAGTTACCCAAGCGATATTCGTCGATTTGGATGTTGCGGCGCGATGGAACGTGAGCCCTTCGATTGGGTCAATTGTTAGCACTGGGCCCCAATTTAATTTATATTGCTCATTGTTAAGGACTATTTAAAAGTGGTGATTATTAATATAAAGTTCTATTATATATTTTAAATTGCCAAAGGTTGTGGATAATGTTTATTTATCAAATTCCACGAATTTGATAAATAAAATTCCAATAAAAGAAGGAATACCATCAACGGTTGGATGGTTTTGACTCATGGTTTTACTAAAGGCAAAAACTATATAAGGAGAAGATGATTATTGTACAAGGTGTGCATGCGTAAGGGTGGTGAATAAATAAATTTCTCTAAGATATCTGCATGGACGAACTCTGTTCTTAATTGATAAATCTGAATCTACGATGCACCCATGGATATAATGATCTGATGATGATGAATCTCTGGTTTGATCAAATGATGAAATCATGAAGAACTGGTACGAGTGTACTGGAGAAAATGAATAAATCTGGTGTCCTGCAAGGTATGTTGTGTGGAAACTGGTGGATCCAGTATGAAAATTGATGGAAAGTGGTTCGCAGTGGTGCTGAGGGTCGAAGCCTTCAGTGAGGGGGTTGTAGCTCCCTTCCATTGGTAGCTGGTAAACGTGAGAAGGTTGTAGCATTTCTGCAGGTAGGTGCCTGCATGCTGGTATAAGTCTGCGCCAGCATAAATTGTAAGAAGTTTTCTTTATAATAAATATTGAAGACTAAGATAACAGCAGCGGTGGTTTTCTCCCAAATTGGGTTTCCACCTTAAATACTGGTGTTCATATGTGTGGCTTATGTTTGATGGTTTGTTCTGTTATTTCTGTTCTTACTGCTTACTAAACATCTGATGAATGAATGATGCAATGATCTAAGTAAAGACATAATAAGATCTCTGGACATACACGTTGGATTCTGTAAAATAGCGTATGGTTTTAAGAGAAAGAAAAAGGAAAAAAATTTCAACCCTAAATACTGATTCACCCCCCCTCTCAGTATTTTTCCCAACAGCCTTGTCCTTTAGGCATATGGATTCAAGGATGTAGGAATTTACAGGGTAAGTTCCTTAGATAAAACACTAAAGGCCACTGCTCACAAACAGATCACAAATCAGTACACCAATATTTGACGTGGTCAAAACCCTCGAAGAGGGAAATAGTCCACAGCCTAAGCCAACGCGACCACTTCAGGCAATTTATTAATATAAAGAAAGAAAAAATACATAATCTTATCTCATAAACGGTTACTAGACAAATGACCCTCCATGCTCTTTAAATAGGATCATGGACCAATCAGGTGTTAAGCCACATATCAAGTGTCAGTAATACCGAGGAGAGAGTGAATTGTCGGATCACTACATATCGTGACCATCAGATTATAAGTTACAAATGTACATAGTAAAGAAACACACTTTACCTAACTCTATGCTAGACCAAGTTATAATTAACTATTTCCTATGTGTCGGAACATCCTAACATTCCCCCTTAAGAACAAATTGGGATAGGATTGAAGGATTTACAAAGGTGACACAAAATGAGACTATTTCCTATGTGTTGAAATATCCTAATATCCCCCCTTAAGAACAACTTGGGATAGG
Source organism: Pinus albicaulis (assembly GCA_034641835.2). Classification (NCBI taxonomy): domain Eukaryota; kingdom Viridiplantae; phylum Streptophyta; class Pinopsida; order Pinales; family Pinaceae; genus Pinus; species Pinus albicaulis. The sequence continues at coordinate 1,701,902,372 of CM076580.1, read as the reverse complement.
ATTGAAGGATTTACAAAGGTGACATAATAGGAGAAGGAAGGAGGCATTAAAGCCTATCCCCCCTTAATGATAACTTTCCTAAACTCCAAGCATAGATCAAAGTTTGGTAAACTTCACTTCTGTGAGAGAATTTGTAAAGATATCGACAACTTGATCATTGGTTGACCAATATTGCACTTCAAGAACATGAACATGAATGAGATTTCTGATGAAGTGTATGTGAAGCTCAATGTGTTTCATATGCTGATGCTAAACTAGATATTTGCATAGCTGAATGCCACTCTGATTATCACACCAAAGTGTATTTGGATGCTACTGATGAAGACCAAATTCGGTCAGGATCTGACGAAGCCACAAGGCTTCCTTGGTGGCTTCAACTGCACCATGATACTCTCCTTCTGCCAAAGAAAGAGAGATGGAAATTTGTTTCTTACAAGACAAAGTAAGAGGTCCTGAACCAAGAGTGAATACATAACCTGCAATAGACTTTCGATCATCAGGGTCACCAGCCCCATCAAAATCAGTGAAACCAATCAACAATGGAGATGATCCTGCACTGTAATGAATCCTGAACTGAATTTTACCTCGAATATATCAAAGTATTATTTTAGCTTCTTTCCAGTGACTTTCATGAGGTTGGTGCATAAACTGAGCAACAAGACCAACGACAAAGGAAAGGTCAAGATGGGTATGGGTTAGATACATAAGTTTACCAACAAGTTGACGGTATAAGGTAGCATCAAATTTCAGGGGTAGTACAAGTGACTGAAAGCTTGAATCTAAACTGAAAGGGAGAAGGGGCTGACTTACAGTCTTCCTTGTGAAAGTGGCATAGAAGATCACACGCATACTTGGACTGAGAAAGGGTAATACCTTCTTTGGATTGCAAGAATTGAAGACCAAGGAAATAATGCAAGTGTCCTAAGTCTGTCATTTCAAACTTCTTTTTGAGGCTAGAATTCACATGGTTTATATGGTTGGGATCACTACTAGTAAGGATAAGATCATCAACATAAAGAAAAAGGATGATGAAGGAATTACCCACTTTCTTGGTGTAGACAGTGTTTTCAGAATGGCACCTAGAAAAGCCATTATCTAAGAAAATCTATCCATTTTGGCATACCAAGCCTGAGGAGCTTGTTTGAGACCATAGAGAGACTTCCTAAGGTGAAAAAAAAGGCTAGAGTTATTTTGGATAAAGCCAGGGGGTTGTTCCGTGTATATTTCTTCATGCAAATCTCCATGTAAGAAGGTAGATTTAACATCCATCTCATGGACTTCCCATTTAAAGAATGCAACAAGGGAAAGAACAAGGCGGATATAGCTCATTTTGGAAACATGGGAGAAGGTTTCAATATAGTCAATTCCTTCAACTTGTGAAAATAATTTAGCAACAAGACGAGCTTTATGTTTATCCACTTTTCCATCTGGTCCAAACTTTGTTTTGTGAACCCATTTGCATCTAACAAGTTTAATTCCCCTTGGAAGAGGAACACGATCCCAATTATCGTTTTTTAATAAGGAATGCTATTATTAATTCATAGCTTCATCCCAATCTGGATGACCTGAAGCTTCTTCAAAGGTGTCTGGATCAGGATTTTCTGGAACTTGAGCCAATAAGGAAGAGGCTCTTTCGAACTGAGAATGTGTATGACGTTGATCTGCAAGGTCACCTACAAGAGAACTTGCTGCATCCTGAGTAGAGCAGACCCATCTTGGAAGCTATGGAGCGGAAGGAATATCTTGAGGAGGTGGAGGAGGATTGTCATTCTCGTTGTCATCATATGAACTAGAAGGAATGTTGTCAAAAATAGAAGAGATAGAGAGAGGTGGCACATATGCCAAATCAAGCTCACATGCCAAAGGTGGCACACTCGCCGAACTAGGCTCGCAGGCCGATATATTTTCATCAAATTTTACATCTCTTATAATGATTACATTTTTGGATTTTGGTTGAAGAAGTATATATCCTTTGACATCTTCAGAATATCCAACAAAAATGCAATTTTCACTCTTAGGTTCTAAGGCTCTATGTTTCACATCTGGAATATGGGCCCAAGCTTCACTTCAAAAAACACAAAAGTGAATTACATCTGGTTTGATTGAGCTCCAGGCTTCTTCTAGAGTTATATTCCTTAAAACCTTAGTAGGAGTGAGATTTACTATGTAATTTGCACAGTTAATTGCTTCTGCCCAAAATATAAGACTAAGTCCTTTAGATTGAAGCATACAATTAGCCATTTATTTTAGAGTACGATTCTTCCTTTCAGCTACACCATTTTGTTGTGGAGTATATGGAACAATATGTTGCAATTTAATGGCATGCTCAATGTGAAAGTGGATAAATTTGTTGTTAACATATTCTCCTCCATTGTCAGTTCTTAAATTAAGAATGTGATATTCAGATTGTTTCTCAACAAAGGCCTTAAAGGCCAAGAACATGTTAAAAACTTCACTCTTGAGTTTCAAGAAGTATACCCAAGTGCGTCTGGAAAAATCATCAATAAAAGTTAAGAAGTGCTTGTAGCTAGAGAAAGAAACAACAAGAAGTGGAACACATAAATCACTATGCACAAGCTGCAAAGGGGCTAAAGTGTGCCAAGAGGCACGTTTTTCAAAACTATCCCGATGATTTTTTTTGAGTACACATCCAGAACAAACACCATCTCGTCAAGATACCATAGGAAGACCTGTCACCATATTTTATTTACATATACTTTGAAGAGAGTGATAGTTTAAGTGACCAAATCGCTCATGCCAAAGTTTTCTCACTTCATCATTATGAGAAAAAAAAACAGAGGGAATACATGATGACCCAAAATTTTAAAACTTATAGAACCTTCTAGAATCATCAACAATACCAGTAGCTAAAATATTTCTAGGATCTTTGAGATCCTTAATTACAACATCATGAGGTGAGAATTCTACTGTTTTCCCTTCACCTGAATGAGTTATCTTATAAACAGATAGAAGTTTGCAAGACAAGGTAGTAACACATAATACATCATTAAACTGACCATTATCTAGATGAATGGTTCCAAACCCTATAACACTAAGAGATATATCATCACCAACATAAATATTTTTGGTGTTACAATCATTTAAAGAAGAAAACATGGCTTTATTTTTTGCCATGTGGTAAGAGGCTCCAAAATCAATGAGCCACTCATGAAAATGAGAAGAAGAAGATACATTCAAAGCATAATTAGATGTTGATGCTTGACAACCACAAGAAGAAAATTCCATTCCCAAAGATGAAGTTGAAGAGTGCTCCAAATTGATGTTGTGCTTCTTCGTTGTTTCTTCCAAGGCTTCCATCTTCTTAAATTTTTTTGACTCTACGTGGCCATTACGATTAAAAAAGTTGCAATGTTTATCTGTCTTCTTCCCTTTGTTTTTATTTTCCTTATCAGTTTGTTGAGTTTCTTTTTCACTTTGCGGCTGAAATTGTTTAAGACCCTTATTTGGTTTAGGACCATTCTTTTTAGGATGTTGCTTCTTAGGATTCTTTTGGTATGGTTTATGCTGGGCTGCTAAGGCTTTCTTAGAAGAGTTTCCAGTATTAATAAGACCAAGGTGTAAGATTTTTTCTTGTTCTCTTATCAAATAATCGCAAAAGGCATCAAAAGAGGGGGGCGTGTAGGTTGTTCCTTGAGAAATGAGGGCTTCTCTAGTGGAATGGAAGGTGGAAACAAATACAAAGTATGCAAGGCCAAGCTTATCAAGAATGGAATAGATAAGGATACCATCTTCCTTTTTGACCTTACAACCTTCTAAGAGAAGTCTAAGGGTCTTGAATTTGGACAGAAAATATTCAATAGAGGAGAAATTATTGGGGTCCAAAGTAAGCAACTCATTTTCAAGTTGGTGGGCTCTGATTTCATTTTTAATGCCAAAAAAAATATTTATCTTTTTCATAGCTTCATCAGGGGAGTCAATGTCTTGGATATGAAATCTAATATCTTGAGCCATGGACATTCCTATCAACCCTCGTGCTTGATCTTGTTTATTTTCCCATTCAACGGCTTTATCCCCATTGGTAGGTTTAGTTTCTTGTCCTTTGGTTATTATATAAAGTCATTTACTTCTAAGTAAGTCTACCATGTAGGATAGCCATTGGAAATAATTGGTGTTGTTAAGAATAACCGAGCATGAAATTTCCATTTAAAAAAATAACTGAAGCTGAAAGGCTGAAACCAACTACTCCAATGGAAATATCTCGAAAATTTAGGCCGGTTAAAAAAAAGTAGCTCTGAAAACAACTTACAGATGAAGAAGTTATGCCTTTTTGAAAAACAATTGTAGTAGATGCTGAATAGTTACGTGAGAGGTTGAAAGATGATGACGAAGATGCACTTTAAAAAAAAATTCCCTCCCCCCTCCCTTTCCAAACTTAATACAATAAGCTCACTTTAAAAAAAAACTACTTTAGGTGACCCACTTTTATAAACAAGTGAGTCAATTTTACAATGTTACTTTTACATGTGTTTTTTAAATAAAAAACCCCATTTTTTAAAACTGACAACTTGCCAAAATGCTTTTTAAGAAAAAGTAACATAACAAAAGGCTTTTTTGAAAATAAGCTTGAGAAAGAGACTTGAACCCAAGACTTCTATTCTCATAAAGTAACTTTACACCAAGTGAGCTAGTAAAAGGATTACGTAATTGTTTGAAAGGAGGAAGGTTTTTTTTTTTTTTTTGTGCATGCTTTTTCCTCCATATCTAAAATGAAAAAACTTGGTCAATCTAAAACCTTTTCGCATGAAACGAAAGGGGTTCCTCACTATAACATACACTCCGAACACAACAGAGTAGTTCTCTCGGCTCGAAAGTTGTCAAAAAGAGTAGATTTGGAAAACAATAGTCGCATGCAGTCAAACCGACTTCGGATTTGGATCAACAATGGATGTGGCCCTCAAAATGGCTCTGATACCATGTAGGAATTTACAGGGTAAGTTCCTTAGATCAAACATCAAATTTCACCGCTCACAAACAGATCATAAATCAGTACACCAATATTTGACATGGTTAAAACCCTCGAAGAGAGAAATAGTCCACGACCTGAGCCAACGTGGCCACTTAAAGAAATTTATTAATATAAAGAAAGAAAAATTACATAAGCTTATATTATAAACAATTACCGGACAAATGACCCTCCATTATTTTCAAATAGAGATCATGGACCAATCAGGTGTTAAGCCACAGATCAAGTGTCGGTAATACCGAGGAGAGATTGAACAGTCGAATCACTACATATCATGAATATCCTAACTTTATGCTAGACCAATTTATACTTAACTATTTCCTATGTGTCAGAATATCCTAACAAAGGATGTATTAGATAAGCTAAAATTTGTTTCTAAGGAGGCTGAAAATTTATGCCCTGAGTATTTTTTTCCAACAATTACCCACTTCTACGGAAATTTACGGAATTTGATGGAGAGTTACAAGAATTTCCTCCACTAGGAACATTCATTACATGTTATGCAATAAGAAACACATGTAATTCTCAACTAGATAACTTTCAAAATTAGTTTCCAACAAATTAGGGAAAAAAAAGCATAATTTAGGAGCAACAATTCCATACAACACGCAAATTAAAAATGATAATCTTCAACAATAAGCACTTAAAAGATAACATGTAGTTTATCCATCCATTCACCAAAGAAATATCTCCAACTATAATCCAAAATAGCTTCCCAACATCAAAATGCATCCAAGATACTCTGGTAACCAAAAAGAAACAAGTATGATTACTTTCAAGAAGTTTGAATTCTCCAAGTGTGATGATGAGAGGTGAAATGATCTCTCTCTAACATATACATGTCTAATAATTTTTAATTTTATCATAAAATCTCCTCAAGTCATAAAATAATGGGACAATACTAAGTTAGGTTACAAGTCAACCTCATAGCCAATGTGAAAATATAACAATTAACCCACAAAGAGGGCGAAATGATGATGTCATGCATGCGTAGGCCCTTCTAGGGTATGCATTGGGCTCCTCTTGTGCCAAAGTGTGAGTAGAGGGCTCAAAAAATCATGATCTAGGGGTTCTCCCCTAAATCTCCAGGTTTTTATGGCAGACAAACCACTCTTGCGGACAAGAGCAATCTCCCTAGATTCAAAGAAAAATCTAGAAACAAACAAACAAGTAGCTAGTACATTTCCTTAATATATAACTAAAACATGATATGTGAAATGTGAAAGAATATCTTACCTCTCTATGAAATGCTTGTAGATGTCCTTTCGACACCTTCAAAATCTCTTCCTCACTGCTTCAAGAGAAGATCTGCATGAACATAAACAAATGAGGAGTAAAAGGATAATGTAGATAAAGATTCAAACATAAAGTGAATGGAAATTGCAACATAGCATGTATCATAACATTAATCCAAAATTCAGTTATAAACTATGCAAAAGATTAAGGAGTTTTGTAAAAAACATCATAACAAGTGCAAATAGGAAAGAAACAATTGCTTGTATCAATATTGAACAAGAAGGAGCAATATGACCTTAGCCTTGATGATGCAAGCCTCTTCCCAATGATCTCCAATCCTCCCCTTAGGTGATAAGAATTCAACCCTAATCCAGCAACATAGTTTTACATTCAAATGTCCTCCCTTACCCTCTGGTCTATGTTGAATTTATAGGCCAAGAGGAGGAGGTTTCAGATAATCTTTCTAAGGGATGAGATCCATTAAGAGAGAGATTAGAGTTCCAAAAAGAGAGGGAGTTTGATTCATGGACCAAGGGATGAGGCCCAAGTATGTAGGGCCTCGAAGCCTTTCGATTCAAAAATATTCCTCCAACAAGGCTTCTAGAATTTGATTTTTTATTTTTACCCATGTTAAGACATTTGCATAATTTTTAGTGGAAGACAGAGCACAAAATTGCACTGGCCACAATGGTCAAAATTGTGCTTGCGTAGGCAATGGTTAGGAAGATTGTGTAAGTGCTTAAAAATAGTTTTTTGAGCAATTTAATCTAGGATTCTTGTTGTATTTGGGATTTATTTTATTTCAACGTTGTAGGGGAATGCTTGAAACACTTCATCACATAGTGAGAAATATGGATTGGAAATCATTTTCCTAATGGTGAAAAAATGACGTGTAACAGATTGCCCCCTAAAGTGAAAATTCAGAAAATATGTTTGAGGATTGAAGCGTTTTATCATGCCAACGTTAGGATTAGAGACCATGGTTGGAGACTTGAAACAAACAATCAAGGGTTACAATAAAATATCTTCATATAATCATCACTGAGGTAGACATTCCCATACTCAAAGTAAAAGTATCTCAAATAATCAATATGGAAATATACAAAGATCCATATCAATAGAAGACACTGTTTTCATGCAACCATTAAATATGGATCTATCTTTACAATCTCCATGCATCCTGGATGGATGAAACTATATCCAGGGTCTTGTTATTCATCTCTATTGATCCATAGTACGAGTCTAACCATGCGAGTGAATGTCTTGAAGTTGAACATGGTAGAAATGACCTGATTACCGTTCAATGATGTGAACCCTTAACAAGTGCGATAGAAACCACGAATAATGATAATGGTTCTCAAGGTATTCTAGTACAATATATAAAGTGTCATTAAATGTCTTGAAGTCAAACACATGGAATCATCCGATCGAAGGTCAATAATGAGAACCTGTCATCAAAGGCAAGAAACTGCGATTGAGACATCCAGGATCCAAGATACTAAAGAAGGTTTCTAGATTAACTTCCCAGATAATGAGCTGAAGTCGATAGGAAGTGATCAGTAGTAGGAGAGCCTACGACATGAAACTCATGTCAAGTTTTGAAGAACAAGTTTGGAATAATTCAGGACTGACTCGGGGATGGCTAACACGATTGAAGGCTATGCCATTGCAAGGTAATTTTGACTGAGGTTGGAATTCTCTTGAACGTATCGATGACACGACATTTTTACTTGGAAGCATTTGAATTAAAAATAAAACCCAAAAACAAACTGAAGACTTTCAATAAGGTATGATTAGGTGAGAGACAATTGGATTTCCCAACCCAAACACAAAAGTGATAGAGTGTCATGTTCTGGAGCGACATACTGCCCTTTTTTAATACAAAAACAAGTGTTTATTTCCAATTCCCCCCCATCATTACTGGCAAGCACCTCTTTATTTTTATGCAATATTGAAGAGGATAACATGTGCTTGTCTTATAAGCTCATCCTTTGGAGTATTTTTAAAGAACCCTAGGAAGAAGTGGTTTGGTCTTGACATGATTGACAAGTCCTACACTGTTTTATTAATTTTTATGAGTCCAGTGAAGTGGTAACTCGATGCCATTTTCATGTTTAAACCGTTTGAAAAGACACAAAAATAAAACTCATACAATTCTTTCAACATAAAATTTCACGACCCCGAAGAAAGTAAAGTTTGATGTTTTTCATTTGTAGAGATTCAGGAGAAAAAACATATGTAAAATCTAGAATTTCCTTTTTGGTAATTTAGTCTCTCAAGCCCGGAAAAGGGTAAAATAATGCAAGAGAGAACTATTTTGACCATGATTTGTCAAATTATACCTTTTTCGTAAATATTCTACATGATCTGTAAAATGGGTGAAATTATATCAAACAAAAAAATTTCATTTTATTTAACGAGTTCGAAATAAATAAGCATACTTGGCAATATTTTCACATTTCGAGAGTTAGAAAAGAGCTTAAATGTAATTTTCCCAAATGGGAAATGAAGCAACATAGAACAGTTATGCATTTAAAATAACGCAGATCATCAAGATTATAGCAGGAGGCCAATATGGAGACCCTTCTTTAGCATTTATAACATCAAATCAGATGTAAAATGAAGCCCATAAGATGTACATAGGAAATAAAAGTCTCCAATGAAGAAAAATCCTCAAAAAAAAGTGCAGCAACCATACATATGAACAGAAACTTCCTTGAAAACGTTATTTTTATTAGGCTGCAACAACTGTTGATTACAAATTCGATCTAGAGCAAAATAATGCATGAAAATTCAGATCTATGACAGATCCATACACTATAAAGACTCTTCTTCAAAATCCCCTTGGGGTTTTCAGCAATACATGAAGCACATGGGGTAGATCTGAGATCTAAAAGTTGTTGATCTGCAAAAATCTTTAGATATACAGTAATGTTTAGATCTGATCTGATATATATAATATAATGACCCTCTGCAATGGATCTCAAAGGTGAAGGGTAGATCCCCAACACATGAAATTCACTCCTCCGAAAAGTTATGCCAAAAGTCCCTGCAACAACACCTATCGAAAAACGCAGATCTGGAAGTAAAACTGTGCTGTAGGGTTTAAGATATGTTTGGACACATGCCAAGATGTGAATCTGATGCTCCAATGATCCAATACTCACTTTCCAATGGGATAGAAGACCTACCCACTTAAAAGGAGCACTTCAATGGTCTAGATCTGAGTAGATCTAGCCTCCACTTGCTTCAACTTTCAAAGACAACCAAACCCTCAACAAGATCTGCATTTTAGTTGGAAGAAGAAGCTTAGCCTTCAACCAGATAATGGACAAGAAATGAAAACTCTTCCAAGAGGCCTCTCAAGGAAAGAGAAGGAATTCCTAAATAGGAAAACCTTGTGCTAAACAACACAATTCTTAGCTAAACAACAAGAGAATGACACATGTCTAAACATACAATATATCCAGAAAAATGTAATCACATCAACAACCTTCTCATGCTGCCATCCTCTCCCTTTTATAAGTTGAGAGCTTGCAAACCCTAAACCACCTTCAATGAAATAGCTCCTTTCACATGAGCCATCTCAATCTAAAACTGCGTTGTGCCTCATTGATGGCCACTCCTCTAAGACAACGCTGTATATTTGGTCAAAATTGACCCAGTCAAGATGTTCAACCGCTTTCACACCTAATTTGCCTTCTTACTTAGACAAGATATAGCCTTTTTCATATTTGGCATTGATTTATTTACTGTTTAGGAGTTTTATGATCCTCCTTTACAATTTTATTCATGAAACAAAAAAATAAAACAAAATGAATATTCCCATTAGCTTAGGACTAATTGGGAATATTACAGTCCTCCCCTCCAAAATGTTGCTTGTCCTCAAGCAACTGATAAGGTGCATGCTGCAACTCTTCTCCTCCTCTGTTGGTGACACAAACATATAATAAGCTTCCTCCATAAGCTAAGTGTTCACCAAACCATCCCTCCATGAATTGCTCCTCCAAAATTCTCATGAGATGTAAATAACCCATCCCATAAGGAGACAATAGATCCCATGAAACAAACATGGTTTGCCCAATGTTCTCCCTGAAATATGTATCATAAGGTACATGGAAAATATTCATTCCGTAGGGCACATACATCCCTTCCCTCTTTCCTCCATACATCCCCATAAAAAGTACAAGTACATCATCAATGTAGGGGATCAAAACAATGTATATGCAAATAGATATTTGTGCATATGGAGGTGGGTCATAGTCCCACATGTGGAACCAGTAGTGCATCTCCTGCCTGCATCAAATCTAGATGTGGTAAGTGGTTTTCCCACCACTTACTTGCTGCCCATACCATCTCACCATGGCTGAAAGTGTGAGATATATTTGGTGCCTTAGGGAAGCACCCATCATGCTGCAAAATCTCCCTTTTTTCATCAAGGAAGTGGCCAAATTCAGAAATTTTTGTGGTCCAATATTGGCCATGAAGTTTACAAGATATAATACTCCTCCTTGGAGCCATGGCCTACATAAACATGGTGTAATAATGCATACAATCAGAATATAAAACATGTTTCACATGAGCATGTTGTTCACCCACAATCCTCCTCATATAAAGGGAGTGGTGCATAGATCTATTCCCTTCCTCCAAAAGAGAAAGAGAGGGCTGACTTAAATCTTCCATAGATTTATGTTGCTACTCCATCTCCACATGGCACATGCATCTTTGACAATGCTGATATATTTCTTCTTCAAAGCCCTCCCAATAGTAGCTCCTCAAGATGATGTTGTTGAGCTTCATGGAATATGTGTGGCTGAAACAGAACTCTTGATAGGCCCTCTGTAGTAACTTCTCCTTGAGCTTGGAGGCAATAGACAAGAATATCCTACCATGATCATAGATGACTAGCTCTCATCATGTAGCAAGTCATCAAGAATCATGCATGTGTGAAGATCCTTGGAATATTCCACCAATAGTTGGGATTTCCAATATGGATCTAATCTACCCAACAATGACAGTGCTGATAATGTGTCAACTGAAATGGTTTCCATGTTGCTGCTCTTCTCCTTGACATCTTCCATGCCAAAGGTGTATGTTGGAAGGCCATGCCTCCCATTTCTCTCCTCCTTGACATCTTCCATGCCAAAGGTATAAGAGGGAAGGTTGTTATTCCTTCCTTGTTTCCCTTCTTGCATATGCACATGCTCAAAATAAAATGGAAGTTTTTGGAAGTTAGTCTCCCATGGAAGGATATCATCTACCCAAAACCTCCTTGGTATTGCCAAAGTATGCATGTGTGATCACCATCTCCTATCATGTATGGAAGACTGCTCTCCAAATGAGTTTGTCTTCTGATTCTTCACAATCAAGGATTGCCTCCCTTGCACCATGATGGTGTCATTCTTCATCCTTGTAGCATCTTTTCTCAGCACAGTATGAGATGAGAGAATGGATAATGGTGATAAGGGAAAAATATTTCCCCTCTCCTTGACTTTTCCCACTACTCTCAGCGCTGTAGTATGGTCTTCTAATGCTCCCTTCCTTCTTGGATCTATGAATGGAGCATCAATGCATGAAAATTTTTTCACCAACTCTAGATCAGGTGGTCTCCCAGGTGGTTTACCACAAGGTAATGATGTCTCATGGTTCATTCCCATGTGCATAACAGATGGGATCATCATATCACTGCTTCCACTGCGCAAGTCCATCTCTGATTTTTGTGTGGAAGTCTCATGATAATGGGGTATCACTCTTAAGGATGTAAGAGTGCCTCTGATTGGAGCAATTTCGTCATATTTTCCTCCATGTAATAGTGGATCACCTCCTGCCATGTCAGCGATGTGATCCTTCCTCTGTTCTTCTTCTCCTACTTTCTGCAATATCTCACAGTCTAAGGTGCTTCCTTCAGACGTAGATAACCCATGAACCCCAACATCTCCTCGGTGTCAAGAGTCTTGATCACAAAGGACTGATCTTTCATAGTGGGTGTTCCCAAAACTGTATGTAATGTTGGAACACATCCCCTCCATTTTTTTGTCTCAGTGTCTATCATCAAAGACACATGCTTCTCATTCTCTTCATGTGTAAGATCCCTGGGAGCTTCTTGCAAAGACACAAGAGCCCTCCTAGTGGAAGTAATTGCTTCACCTCCATCTCCCAATAAAAGTAGATCTCCTCCTGATGTCACAACGCTGGAGGATCTTTCCAGCTCTTCATCTTCCTTCTCCTTATCCATGGAGAATGCCTCATCATTAAGAGATCCTTTCTCTTGATCTCCTTTTGAAAAAGGAACCCTCATGTCTTCTTCTTGAGAAGAATGTTCTTGCTGAAGTGGGTCCTTTGCCCTTGGAAAATCATGTAGCATATCTTTAACCCCCTCAATAATGTTCTGAAATGGAGTTATATTCATGGATCCTCCCATCTCATGCAAAGGTTCTGACTTCTTAGGCTTGGTTTTATCTCCCAAAGAAGTTTCAGATGGCTCAACATCAAATCTTTTCACTAACCTCATAGTGAACTTTGCATAAGTAGAGATATTTACATTTTTCAATGAAGAAGATTCAAATAACCACTAGGCATAAGCCTTACCTTGGAGATGCAGTGATGCTAATATTATGGCTTCTTCTTCTGAAACTTGATGCAGCTAGAAATATGTGTCTAACTTCTTTACCCAAGACTTGGCTGAGCTCTCTGGTGATCCATCAAAAGTAGGTAGAAAGATCCTACCCAAAGTGTGCTCCATGTACCCTCTTCTTCTCTTGTATATGCTAGATCTTCTCTCTTCTTTAAGTTGACAAAAATATGGGAAGCTTAGATGTTCTTTGAATCTTTTAGACTGAGATTCATATTCTTTGAGATAGTCACCAAGAGTATCCTCTTTTGGTGTCTCTCCTTCTGCTTCTTCTCTTGCTAGGAATGTAGGCATCCTACAACATTGTAGATCTAGTTGTGTGGCTGAATTCTCACACACATAATATGAGGAACTGGGGCTTTCTTCATGTGCAATCCTCCTTGAGGGATCTGCATGTATTTCCCTCCTCATTCCCCTAATTTCTCTTCTCATTTCATGCATAGTCTGGAACAGAGTTTTTGAGAACTCTTTCCCTTTCATTCTTTCACATAAAGGGGTTTCACCCCTGTCTTCTTTGTCTTTAGTGTAATAAATCTTCTTCTTCTGTATTTTATTTTCTTGGAAAGACATATTGGCTTCTTAGAATGCATAGGCTATGCCAAGATGATGCTCTGATACCGCTGTAATATTCCCAAATGGGAAATGCAGCAACATAGAACAGTTATGCATTTAAAATAACACAGATCATCAAGATTATAGTAGGAGGCCAATATGGAGACCCTTATTTAGCATTTATAACATAAAATTAGATGTAAAATTAATCCCATAAGATGTACAGAGGAAATAGAAGTCTCCAATGAAGAAAAATCCTCAAAAAGAGGTGCAAAAACCATACATATGAACAGAAACTGCCTTGAAAAAATTATTTTTATTAGGCTGCAATATTTGTTGATTACAACTTAGATCTAGAGCAAAATAATGCATGAAAAGTCAGATCTATGATAGATCCATACACTATAAAGACTCTTCTTCAAAATCCCCTTGGGGTTTTCAGCAATACATGAAGCACATGGAGTAGATCTGAGATCTAAAAGTTGCAGATCTGCAGAAATATTCAGATATTCAGTAATGTTCAGATCTGATCTGATATATACAATATAATGACCCTCTGCAATGGATCTCAAAGGTGAAGGGTAGATCCCCAACACATGAAATTCACTCCTCTGAAAATTTATGCCAAAATTCCCTGCAACAACAGCTACAGTAAAACATAGATCTAGAAGTAAAACTGCGATGTAGGGTCTAAAATATGTTTGGCCACATGCCAAGATCTGAATCTGATGCTCCAATGATCCAATACTCACTTTACAATGGGATATAAGACTTTCCCACTGAAAAGGAGCACTAGAATGGTCTAGATCTGAGTAGATCTAGCCTCCACTTGCTGCAGCTTTCAAAGACAACCAAACCCTCAACAGGATATGTGTTCTAGTTGGAAGAAGAAGCTTGGCCTTTAGCCAGATAGTGGACAAGAAATGAAAACTCTTCCAAGAGGCCTCTCAAGGAAAGAGATGGAATTCCTAAATAGGAAAACCTTCTGCTAAACAACACAATTCTCAGCTAAATAGCAAGAGAATGACATATGTCTAAACAGAAAATATATTCAAAAAAATGTAATCACATCAACAACCTTCTCATGTTTCCATCCTCTCCCTTTTATAAGTTGAGAGCTTGCAAACGATAAACCAACTTCAATGAAATAACTCCTTTCACATGAGCCATCTCCATCTAAAACTGCTTTATGCCTATTGATGGCCACTCCTCCAAGACAACGCTATAGATTTGGTCAAAGTTGACCCAGTCAAGATGTTCAACCCCTTTCACACCTAAGGGTGCCTTCTTACTTAGCCAAGATATAGCCTTTTTCACATTTGGCATTGATTTTTTTACTGTTTAGGAGTTTTATGATCCTCCTTTACAATTTTATTCATGAAACGGAAAAATAAAACAAAAATGAATATTCCCATTAGCTTAGGACTAATCGGGAATATTACATTAAAGGTAACTTTACTATTTCACTTTTTTCCTAAATTTTAAGAGCTTGAAAAAGTGATAAAATTTCACTCATCACCAAAATTATCTATTTTCATAATTAACCTGTAAATTGTACATTTAAACCCAAAAATCATCATAACTGCTCGAAAATTAGTAAAAAACATTAAAAAAATTGAATTTTATGTAATATTCAAAAATAGGAAAAACAAGAATATAGATCATAAAACTAGAAATTGTAGTGAAATATCAACACAACAAATAAGATCAGATCATAGAGCCACTTTTTTAGACATTATAGAAGAGAATGCGTACAAGATCTTGATGAAAAAGATACTCAAGCTAGGGAAAATAAGCGTCTAAGGACCCAATACATGAAATATGAAGAAAATCTGCTATACAAAATTCCAGAGGCTATGAAATCACAGTTTTTGTTGGGACTAATTGCTGCTATAAATGAGAATACATGGATTTGCTGATATAGTGCTTATAAAATGTCGGGATTGGAGATCTAGGCTTTCTAGCAAAATCACAATTCCAAGACAACCCAGAAGGGGTTTCCAGAAATATACAAAATGAAAAATGCAACCCTAGGGCTGAATAACTCCTGTAGTTGGATAACTGCTGGGAGGTGGTTGATCTAATGTGAAAATGGCTTATACCCCTCCTCACTAGCTTTTCGGATGAAGGGTTGCTCCCCTCACTGGAAAAAAAGGTCAAGAACTTGGGTACTCGACCCTCCAGTGCAACTGCCCTGCAAAATAACACAGTTTCTGAAGGAGATTATGCTGTGAATGATAGGTAATGCTTGGCCTAATGTTGGGTAGTGGAATAATTCTCAAGGAAACTCCTTTCTAGCCTCCCGGATGAAGGGTTGCTCCCCTCACTGGAAAACAAGCTTAGAAACTGGGTCTATCAATCCTCCACTGCTACTACCTTGTAGAAAAACACAATCCTGAAGGAGACTGTGCCATAGATTATGGATGAAGCTTGGCCTTATTCCGGATCATGGAAATGAAGCTCAATGAACCTCTCTTGAGTGGGCACTTGAAGTACCCCGAGGATGAGGGTGGGATTTCTACTCGGAAACACCCTTGTGCTAAACAACACAATGGACTCTGCTAAATAGCTGAATCATGCAGAAAGTCATAAAAGGCCAAGACATAAACAATAATTGAATTGCCTTATATGGTTTCCATCCCCTTCCTTATATGCTTGGTGAGCTTCCTCACCCTTGGTCCCACTCATTAAAGATACTACTCTCATGCATACACTCCTCCATCTTAAATGTGTTGTCCTTCAATAACTCTCCACTACCTCCATGACATTGCTGTTGATTTGGTCAACCTTGACCCTATCCACATGCTTTAGCCCCTATTCACACCCAAAAGTGCTTTATTCAGTTGATACAATCATACACATTCACATTAGAAGTGGTTTCATTCCTACTAAAGATATTTATGGGTCTCTCTACCCTCTTATTCATCTATTTTATTAAAAAAATCAAAAATTAATATTCCAACTAGCTGAAATCTAATTAGGAATATTACATTTTAGAAGATAAAGGCAAAAAAATATTATTTTAAGAGGCATATTTTTCTTATAAAAGTTCAAAAATTAATAAATTATTTACCATTTTGTTTTTACCATTTGGGAGCTCTTTCAAAGTGCATTTTCACCCAAAACTTCAACAATAGATTATGATCATACCAATGGAACATTTCACTAGCTGTTTTCTCCAGGTAAAATATCATCCCTTACTCTTCACATTAATAGTTTTTATTTTTCATTTTACTGGTGATTTTGTGTTATTGAGAGTTTTTAATGATTTAAAATGCGCCCTCGGGCTTGCTCATTTCCTCTTCGTCAGGACTGTGCAAACTCAATTTTTCCACTGTTGGGAAAAAAAGGTTTGCGCAATTTACCTAAAAGGGAACCACACAAATGCACACTGTACCTAAAAGGATACTACGCAAGGCGACGAGGGATTTTAAAAATAATGAAAAAATTCTCAATTTTTTGCAAAAATCTTCTATATTATTCTTCTAACCGATTTCCATCATTGATTTCATGTTTTTGAAGTGTTAAAATGGAATGGAGAGAGAGAGAACACGAAGCTCAAGATGTTGAGGCTTTGAATGATCCAGCTACATTGCAGGCTTTGAGAATTAGTGGCTTACTCAAATATTTTATTATTCCAGGGATGAAATCCCAAATGGATCTATTGATATGGTTGGTAAGATCTTGGAATATCCAAGAGCAATTTTTTCAGATTGGAGATCAAAGACTCACCATTGATGTTAACGACATCTATTTCTTGATGGGGCTCTCATGTTGTGGCATCGATATTTCATTTTTTGGAGGTAGGCCAAGTGGTGAACCAACAAAAGCTTATTTAGCCCAATATTGTGCCCCTAGGCCCAAACTTAGTAGTGAAAGAATTGTGATTAAAGACATATAGAGTCTTCCATTAAGGACCATTGCATTTACCATTGCTCGACTATGTGGAAGTGTTACACTTCACCTCGTTTCTAAAGCTCAAATGCAAATTTCACTAGAGTGCTTGCAACCCACTGTGTTGAATTGGTGCGAAGTAGTTGCTACCAATATCAAAGGGAAACTCACTAGAGAAAATAATGGAAAACTAAAGAATTTTGGATATGATGTTGTAGTTGTATCATTTGATCTGGAGAGGATTCCTCTCCTTTATCCATAGGCGTCCATGAAGATGGGAGGACCACAAGATCCTCACATGCTACAATGGGTTACATTGATGGCTCGACATAGAGGTGGTCTCTTGCATTTTTCAAGTGGCTGAATCGCCAGATTATCATGATTGAGGATTACCCATTTGTGGGTATGGAATACACCAGTGATCCATACATCCCACTCACTCCAAGAATGCAATGGGGTGATATAGGTAAAATTCTCACTTTGGTTGTTTTGTATTTTTAATCTTTCATTTTTTTTACATCCAAAACTAATCATCTAAAATAATCATGTAGATGTGAGACCAGTCAGATCAACATCGATGCAAGGATTTGAAAGACGTGACAAGAAACCACCTCCCATAGCACAGAACCCAAAGGCAGTAGAGGCTTTGACCGATATTGAGCATAACCTAGAGAGATTAACTCTAGATATCTCAGACATTTGGATTGATGATTTTCCTCTACACCACGAAAGGCATACAATAGGGGTTCTTGGGACGATTAGCCGTCTATTACAATGAGTGGCTTGGGCCATAGTCTGCTATGATGATCATCATTCTTAGTTGCTATACATAGGGCTATATTTTGTATTTTGATCTATCGGCATGTTAGGATAATAAATGCCACAGGGCCTCATATGTGTTGGATGACATTTTTGTAAACTCAAAATTTTTACAAACATTATGATTAATCAAGTCTACTTCTATTTTCTTAGCCTATTTTGTATGATATGTGAATGATTACTGTGTCTTTTTATAAATGTTTCAAATGTTGATTTAACACATAATTAGCCAATGCATCAGTTAATGTTTTTAAATGCCTTGGAATATGTTGGTATTTAATGTAATAAAATTCTCTTTCCAAAATACATAATCGTAAAAACATCATTAGCATTGCATAAGTTCTAAGTGAATAAACACAATTTAAATGTAATACTATGAATTGAGAATCCAACCTAATGATTAAACAACAAATGCCAAATGAAATGGCATCAGATAATAGCTCAATAACTGCTCTATACTCTGCAATATTATTCATTTTTTGACCAAGGCATATCCCATGGAGAGTTACTAACTCATCGGCGGGTGAATAAATGGACCAAGTTGCAGAAGACAAATTTCGAGTACTATGAATAGCGCATTAGCATAGCCAAAGTAAGTTTGAGGGAGTGTCAACATCTTCAAATCAATTGTCATACAATATAATCAGGGGAAGTAGAGGAAGATTGTAAAAGGATGTAAAATTTCCACAAAAAAATATGATACAACGATACAAAAAGTACTCACACAGTGAATTAGGCATAGTACTTTTCTAGGTAAATCCCATTTATGGGCTTTCCTAAAGGAATACCATCATAGTGAACTAGCTCATAAACCCCTTTTTCTAGTGCACATTTGATGATGTAGGGACCATGCCACATAGGTTCAAACTTACCGACTCCTAATGTATCATGTTCTTGATCGTAAACCAAGACCAAGTCACCTTCTGAATATGTGCGAGGGTTTATATTCCGATCAAAATGTGCTTTAACTCATTTTCTATGAGTGTCACTTGTTAATGCAGCATCATGGAAAGTCTCATCTAAGCATGCTAGGTATAAAAAGCATCCTTCCTCTGCAAAAGTAGCAGGTAATAATTTGATTTCTAGTTTCAATGAAGAGATTTCACATACAATGGGTAAGACTGTAACAACCCTAATGAAAATTCCATGTAATAAAAGTTAATAAAGATAAAAATAATAACCATGGTTGTTGGGACACTTATTCCAAGTTGAATTTTGGGCAAAGCATCCTAGTGTGGATGTTAATTTCAGTTATTATGGCTAAGGAAATTGGAAAAGGCAATGGAAAATGATTTGGAAAGGAAAAATGGCATTTTTGACAGTTTATTTATGAAAATAATGGAAATGAGGAGAAAAGGAAGATGAAAGGTCACAGGTTGCAGGTGAGGAGGAAAATGAAGGAAAATAATAGAAAATGAATAAAATAGAGGCCTAATTGATAAACAGGCTTTTGAGGATCAATTGGTACCTTTTGTTAGTTTAGTTTTGGAGTTCTCTCTCTATTTTCTCTCTCTCACACTCTTGGAAACTTAGGGTTTTCTTGGAGCATTTCAAAATTGGATCAAAAAAGGCAAAGAAGGAAAAGAGGAAGCAAAGATAAAACAAGGAATAATAGGAAGAAGCAACTACAATGAGTTTACTTGCAGGTATCGATTTTCATGTGTGATTTCCTTGGTAGATTTAGCATGCATGGTTATGCATGTGTGTTCTTGGTTCTCTTTCTGTCATTGTCATGGGTTTTTGCAGGGGTGATAGTGTTCTTCAGCCTTTCCTTTCCATTTCTGGAAAACCATGGTGTGATTGGGTTCTCATGTTTTGGTTGAGCTAGAATGTCAAATGGATTCAAAACTGAGTGAGGTGGATCCCTAAAGAAAAAACACATGGCCTAGTTATCCTTGAACCATATTGTGGATTGCGGTAAAGCCACTGGCCTAGTAGCCCATGAATCAAACTGTTGGTTGCAGTAAATCCAGGTATTGTGTGCCTCGGTGGGCCTAGGTATCCTCGACCAGTGAATGTCAAGATATATGGTAAAGCCTAGAGGTGGGTGCTCTTCATCAGGCCTAAGAATCCTAAGATGGGATATATGATAAATCCTAGAGGGTGGAGTCTCGGTTAGGGCCTAGTGATCCGGTGTGGATTGCAGTAAATCCTAGAGACTAGGAGACAAGAAAATTCCTCACAGTGTAGGTAGAGAAATCTTGTGGCATCCATGCTTGTTTTGGCCTAGTGATATGGTGGAGATCATGGTAAAACCAATATTACATGTTTATTGTTTTAGCTTAGTGATTTGGTGAGGATTGTAGTAAAGATGATTTCTATTAAGGAGGGTGAGGTGGTTTAGCCCAGGGAAGCCCTGGTTGGTTCTTTTAGTTTGAGTCCCACATTCATGCTTGGAATATGGCACAATGGTGATTGGCTGAAGAGAGATTTGGCTAAGACAATCTATGGTCGGGTGGTTCGTGGAAGTCCCAAACCTGGTTGGCCTTTGCATATATTAATATGAGGTTCTTTCTCCTTGATACTTCAAGAGTAATATACTTGTCTATATGTGGATTCTATGGCTGATGTAACCTTGATATTTACGTTGTTATTATGCTGGTTATGAGCATGTAATATGATAGTGATGATATATGGATATCATCATGTTTTGACTTGAAATTGAATGAAAAATGAATATATGGCATAATAGATTGTAATGCAACTAATGTGATAAGGGAAGAATTCTTCATCACAAATCTCAAATAAGTATGAGACCCCTATGTTCAGATGTACTATTTAAACTTCTATATTAAATATTTGTGACATGTTTCACAAAATCCCTGTCATGGATAGTAGGGGTCCAATCAAGTCCTTATTCAAGTGATTGCATTTATATCATTATTCTGTTGTTATATTTCATTTCTGGAAGTGTCATAGATTTCTGGCCAGTGACCTGAGCCCTGGGCCTGAAAAGTGGCACTGAAATCGGGGTCGCAGACTTTGAAATACATAAAAAATTCCCCAGTCGCACACATGCCCATGTTGTGTGAGCGATTGGAGGGTTCCAATCACACTCTTTCCCATATAAAGGGAGTGACCAGGGATTGATGCACAAAAATTCTAGTTTGTCTGAGGGGCTAGCCACCTAGAAGGTTTGTATGGCTCCTTGGTGTCCTGTAGCAGGTGCAAAAGGTTTGTGTAGTTTTTTGGTGTTGGTTCCACTTCCTTAAGGTGACATAGGAGGTTGATTCAAATCATAGTAGCTGCTCATCGCATGTTTACCCTAGTGGACCAGGTAGCTTGGGTAAATGTGGGAAGAGGGTGTTACACAGTGGTATCAGAGCATGGTTCACCCCTTGGACTAGATGGACGGTGTGTGTTGGTCATGCATTTGTGTCGGTTGCACATGTGTTACTCATCCTTGTGGTATATATGCTTGTTGCATATGCATGGTGTTGGTCATGTTTATAGTAATGTTACCATGTGAAGGTTGATGGTGTTGTGGTGGAATGTGTCGTCATGAGTGTATGATTTTATGTGTTGTTTATGCATGTTAGTGCTTACATCCGGTCAACTGTACATTGATATGGTTGTTGTTGTCATTCATGAGGTCATGGTATGTGATTGCTATGGTCATGCATTGATGACTGGACTCTAACTAGGATGATGTCTATATGTTATATATCTGTATGTTGTTATGATTATGTTTATACATGTATTATGTTGATTTGGTTGATCTTCCAGATGAGATATCCTACTTGAATTATGCTAAGGTACATTGTTTGATTTATGATTTGGTTTACTTGACACAATATTCCTTGCAGGAATAAATCAATATGAATAGCATAATGGTAGAATAAAGTTCACGAGACTCTCCTTATGGGTTAGATGAGCAACGTGGTGGGAAATCTTCTGACTTGGAATGCACACTAAAAATATTGAAAGCAGAAATAAGGAGTTGTAAAACGAACGATGATAAAATCATACAAGAAAAGTAGAAACAAGAAGAGGTTAATGTAGTAATACTTCAAAGTTTGTCATAATTGCAACAAAAGGGACCACTTCAGATCAACCATGGACAAGAGGACAAAAATAATGGTGTATATGGAAGTAGATGTCATGGTGGGCCCAGGTCGGACAAAGATGATAGAGTTAGAGATGGTAGACTGTTGGATACTCCAGATGGGAGAGGTGATGGACACAGGTACTATTCTAGTTTTGGTTTTTATAGGCATTACGATCATTATCGTTATCATCCTTATAGGAGGAGTGATAGGGAATACTTACTGGATGAGTTTAAGAAATAAAAGCCACCTACTTTCAATGGATATTTGAAGAATCTGGAAGATGAAGAGGCCTTGATACTTGGGATGAAGAAGTTATTTGAGTTGCATAATTACACAGATAATATGAAGGCCATAATTGCTATCTTCAACCTGAAAGGTAAAGAATATATCTGGTGGGAAGATGTGAAGCGGGTCAGGGACATCAAGACATATGACTTGAGTTGGCATGAGTTTAAGAGGATTTTCAGGAAGAATTACTTATTAGAAAGGTGTTATGACGGTAAGGCCAAATAATTTATGAGCTTAAAATGGGTTCGATGAAAAATGAGGAGTATACGACCAAGTTCCTAGAGCTATTGAGGTATGTACCGTATCTTAAAGACGAGAAGGCTAAAGTTCAACGATTTGTCAGTGGGTTTCCATTAGCATTTCGAGATTAGATTGAGTATGATGAGCCTCAGTCACTTGAGGAAGTTATTGGGAAACTGAAGCAATGTTATGAGCAGTCAAAGCATAAGAATGAATCTAAGCAAGGATGGAAAGGGAAGGATAAAAGTAAAGGTAAATGGAAGCTAAAAAGAACAAGCTACAGAAGAGAAAGAAAATATGGCACCATACAAGAAGTTCAATTTAGCTAGAGAGGGACATGAGTCATAAACACAGGATGGTTGGAGTGTTGTGTTGAGATTCAACAAGATGATGAGCTTAGTTAAAAGAGTCACCTTCACTAAGTGGGCCCGCAAGCTATTTTTGGCGCAAAGTCTATTTTTAGAAATGTCGATCATATTCTATGAGTTGTAGGATGCTATTTGTGGATGGTTGGTTAAGTTGGAAAAATAGATAGAATTCTATTTTTAGACATTTTGGGTAGAGTCTATTTTTAGACTGCCAGTCTAAAAATAGATATGTCGAATATTATTAGCTCTTAATAATTTTTGGACTCTAAACAATATCTTATTCTCTTGGAGCACTTCAGTTCAGTGCACAAATGTGGCACAACAGTTGATAGAAGGAATTATGCTATTCCTGAGGGTTTACTGGAGCTATTGCATGGAGGACTCATTTATAACTCAAGTGGCAGAGTTATGACACAGTTGGAAGAAGTCGTTATGGAGTTGTATTTAGTTTAACTCAGTTAGACTCAATTGAGCTAGTTGTATCTAGTCTAACTGATTGATAGAGTAGTGAGAGTGGAGTGAATTAATTAGTAAATTAATTCATAAATAATATCTCACTCATTAATCAACTGAACAATACAGCAGTTAACTACAGTGCATGGCAGTTTCAGTGGAGACCAGTGGAGAGATAGGTGAAAGGGCAAGATAGACTATCAGTTGTGACTATAGTGATGCATTGATTGCATCTAACACTTAGTGGAGATGCCAATGAGGATTGTGTGAGCAAGGTTGGAGTAATTCGAACTCATTCGGAGCCATTATTCAGCATGGATTGCGCAGTAGAGGCAGGCTAGCAGGGGCAAAGATCGGTGCATGGATTTGCAAGATCGAACCTGATTAGTGTGTAGCGATTGTATTGCACTGAGAGCTTGATATGATCAGCTTTGTATGAGGATTGTTACATGATCTCTATGAAATATATTATATACAGATAGTTGGGGTTTTCAGCTTCAGGCTTTCCCATTAAACAACTGTGTTAATGTGTGTGAAATTTTATTGTTTCATGTGTGCATTGCAATCTTGATTTAATTTCCACAAATGATCAATGGTGGAATAGATTCTGTATTTTGCATGAAGTTAAAATAGTGCGAGATCGGGAGAATATTGGACATATAACACATAATTTATATAATTTATACATGGTATCAAAGCTGTATTGATCATTGGAGGAGATTGCAATTATTGAAGTGGTTGAGTTTTGTGCTGGTGGAATTCGAATTTGCTGCAGTGTTTTCTTGGTGTCAAAGTTTAGCATTCATTGAAATGTCTTTCAACGGATTGCGATTGGAGTATGCCCTTGATGGGAGCTCGAATTACATAGCATGGAAGGACAGGATGGAAGCGGTGCTGGATGATAATGGGTTAAAGGAGTTCATAGATGTTGATATTCTAAAGCCTGCTTCTAGCGATGCAGCCGCACTTGACGCATGGAAAAATAAGGTAGAAAAGTGTCGAAGGATTCTATTGGAAGGTGTGAAGGACCACATTGTGTCCAAAATTCATGGGAAAGCCACTCCATTCTTAATATGGAAGGCTTTGACAGATTTTTTCCAAAGCAAAAGTGACCAGAGGAAGTTGGCACTTAAAGACAAGCTCAGAAAAATAAAAATGGAGAAAGGCAACAATATTCCAAAATACCTCACGAAGTTTGTCCACTGCAAGGATGAGATGGGAAGTTTGGGGGTTACTGTTGACGAATAAGACTTGGTGAGCTTGGCTCTCCTTGGGCTTCTGAAGAGTTGGCATAGCTACGAAGACTCTGTCAATGGACGGGAGAAACTACCAGGATGGGAGTGACTTTGGTCGGATCTTGTGCAAAAGGAGATAAGGCGAGGTACTAGGGATGGATCTTCATCGAAGAATGAAGATGAAGAAAATTGTGCTTTGGCTATGAAAGCTTGGAAAGGAAAAGGGAAGAAATCTTCCAAATCCAAAGCTAAAGGCAAGAAGCAGGATTTGTCCAAGGTGAAGTGTTTTCACTGTCACCAGCACGGGTATTTCACCACTAATTGTCCACAGAAGAAGAAGAATAAGCAGGCTACTGGATCTGCAGCAGGAGAGGCCTTAGCTTCGCAGTTTGATATAGATTTTTCTTTGATCGCATGCTTGGTTTCAAGTGTGATGGGATCGGTGTGGTTTCTTGACAGTGGTGCGTCTTTCCATATGACCAGAGACAAAGATTTGTTTAGTGATCTGGAGGAAAAGGATCTTGGAGTGCACATCGAGATGGGCGATGATGGTAGATACAGTGCGACTGGTATCGAGACCATTTCATTTGAGAGGGAGTCTGGTAAACCTTTCATCTTGAAGGATGTCATGCATGTTCCAGGATTGAAGAATAATCTGATCTCCGTGGCGATGTTGGAAGACAAAGGGCGATGATGTTGTTTTCAGTGAGGGAAAAGCCTTCCTTCGACATAAAACAACTGGTAAAACCAGGAGGATAGGGATTCGGGTTAAGAATCTTTATCAATTGCAGGTAGATGGCTGCGCTGCAATGGCAAGAAAAGCAGAAGGAGTGGTGAGCCGAGATGAGGGCGAATTGTGGCATAGGATATTGGGCCATCTTCACCATGGCGCTTTGAAAATTTTGCAGCAGATTTCTACCAGGCTTCCCAAAGGTACACTTGCGCAGTCAGATCAGTGCAAGGGATGTACTTTGGGAAAATTTGTGAAAACCACTTTTCATGAGAAGGATAGTTGTGCTTCGACGATCCTTCAGAGAATTCACACAGACATGTGTGGACCTTTCTCGGTTGCTTCAACAGTAAAGCACAGGTATTATGTGATATTTTTTGATGAATTTTATCGTAAGTGCTAGATCTTCTTCATGCAGAAGAAGAGCGAGACATACTCAAAGTTCTGTGAGTTCAAGGCGCTGGTTGAGAAAGAGTCGGGGAAGCAAGTGAAAGCTCTCCAGAGCGATAATGGTGGTGAATACATCTCCGGAGAATTCAAATACTTCTATAGAAAAGAAGGAATTTGAAGAGAACTCATAGCGCCTCATAACCCATAGCAAAATGGGGTCGCAGAGAGAAAGAACAGAATGATCGTGGGTGCTGCACAGGCGATGTTGCATGATCAGGGCTTTCCCATACACTTGTGGGCTGAGGCATGAAACACTACGGTTTATGTGAAAAACCGTTGTCCTCATAGAGCACTTGGCATAAGTACACCCGAAGAGGCATTTTCTGGTAAGAAGCCTGATATTTCTCATTTGAAGATTTTTGGCTCACTTGTTTACATTCATGTGACAAAGGATGCCAGATAGAAGCTGGAGCCAAAAGTATAGGTTGGGATATTTTTGGGGTACACAAAAACACCCCACAATTATCGTGTGTATTTTCCAGACAGTAGGATGACTGTCGTGTGACGGGATACCAAATTTCATGAGGAGAAAGCCATGAAGTTGTCGCTTGAGAGGGAGCTACACTTGCATGCAGAGGAGGAGCTACTTGTTCCTAAAGATGAGCCTCAAGATGTGGATCATCCACAAGAGGAGGTTCATGGAGTGGAAGAAACCACTCATGCAGCACCAAACATCAGAGGGCGGAAGTGCACTACAGAAGCTGAGCGACTGAATCTTGATGTAGTGCAGAATGTAGGAGTTCCTACATCACAACGCAGACAGAGACAATCACCTAACCAATTTAGTGGATACATAGCTCTGATGAGAAAGTATATCGTGACGGAGCCATACTCTTTCGAGGAAGCTGTGGAGGATCCTGCATGGGTAGATGCCATGGTGGAAGAGTATGATTCGATTGTCAGAAATAGTGCATGGGAGATTGTCCCAAGGTCAGAAGGGAAATCAATGGTAGGTTTGAGATGGATATACAAAGTGAAGCAAGCCGTTGATGGGAGCGTTGAGAAGTATAAGGCAAGATTTGTTGCCTAGGGCTTCTCACAGATCGAGGGGATCGACTATGAAGAAACCTTTGCACTTGTCGCAAGGTATTCTTCCATATGGACCATCCTTTCTCTCTCAGCGCAGATGGGTTGGAACATTCATCAGATAGATGTGAAGACTACTTTCCTCAACGGAATCATTGAGGAGGAGGTGTACATTGAGAAACCTGAAGGATTCAAAATCTTCAGTAGCGAGTCTCATGTGTGCAGGCTCAAAAGAGTGCTGCATGGGCTGAAACAAGCACCTTGTGCTTGGTACACATGGATAGACAGTTATTTCACCGGACTTGGTTTTGCCAAGAGTGAGGCAGATCCAAACCTATACCAGATTGTGGTGGAGGGTAATATTTTGATCATTGTGCTTTATGTAGATGATTTAATACTAATGGGTGATGAACTGTTGATACACTCATGCAAGGCAGATCTTGCAAAGGAGTTCGAGATGAAGGACTTGGGCCTCCTTCATTATTTCCCGGGATTGGAAATTTGGTAGCGAAAAGGTGAAATGTTTGTGTCTCAAGGCAAGTACGCCCGGGAGATACTGGAGAAGTTTCACATGCAAGGCTACAAGCCTATCGACACTCCTCTTCCTGATGGTTGGAGGAAAGAGGATGCTACATCGACAGAGGTAGTGAATGCCACTGTTTATCGACAGTTGGTTGGTTTGCTCATGTATTTAGTCAATACAAGACCAAACATATGCTATGCAGTGAACCAGCTTTCAAAAGCAATGGTTAAGCCTACCAAGCTCTTTTGGAAGGCAGGCAAGCATGTCCTGAGGTATCTCAGGGGCACATTTGGGTATGGATTGTGGTACAGACAATCGGATGAGGTGAAGCTGCATGGCTTCAAGGATGCAGATTGGGCAGGAAGCCCAACTGACAGAAAGAGCACATCTGGAGGTATTTTCAGTATCGGATCTACAACTGTTTCTTGGTACAGCAGGAAACAAAGATCCGTGGCACTCAGTTCAACAGAGCTCGAGTACATGGCAGCAAGTTTGGCTGCATGCGAGGCTATATGGATGAGGAAGATCTTGGTTGGTTTGTTCAGTTCTCATTTAGATCCTACTGTGATATATTGTGATAATCGAAGTTGCATTAAACTCTCAGTTAATCCAGTATTTCATGATAGATCTAAACATATTGACATTCGTTACCATCATATCAGAGATTGTGTACAGGGGAGGATCATGTTGTTTTCTTACATTCCTACGGAGGATCAGGATGCAGATATTCTGACGAAGGCGCTCACGAGGAGAAAATTCAAATACCATTGAGACAGGATTGGGGTAGCAGATAATCCCTATCTTGTTGAGAGGGAGTGTTGAGATTCAACAAGATGATGAGCTTAGTGAAAAGAGTCGCCTTCACTAAGTGGGCCCGCAGGCTATTTTTGGCACAAAGTCTATTTTTATACTATGTATATTTTTAGACATGTCGATCATATTCTATGAGTTGCAGGATGCTATTTGTGGATGGTTGGTCGAGTTGGAAAAATAGATGGAATTCTATTTTCAGATATTTTGGGCGGAGTCTATTTTTATATTGTTAGTCTAAAAATAGATATGTCAAATATTATTAGCTCTTAATAATATTTGGACTCTAAACAATATCTTATTCTCTTGGAGCACTTCAGTTCAATGCAGAGATGTGGCACAACAGCTGACAGAAGGAATTACGCTATTCCTGAGGGTTTACTGGAGCTATTGCATGGAGGACTCAGTTAGAACTCAAGTGGCAGAGTTATGACACAGTTGGAAGAAGTAGTTATGGAGTTGTATTTAGTTTAACTCAGTTAGACTCAGTTGAGCTACTTGTATCTAGTCTAACTGATTGATACACTAGTGAGAGTGGAGTGAATTAATTAGTAAATTAATTCATAAATAATAACTCATTAATCAACTGAAGAATACATCAGTTAACTACAGTGCATGGCAGTTTCAGTGGAGACCAGTGGAGAGATAGGTGAAAGAGCAAGTGTGACTATCAGTTGTGACTATAGTGATGCATTGATTGCATCCAACACTCAGTGGAGATGCCAATGAGGATTGCGTGAGCAAGGCTGGAGAAATTCGAACTCATTTAGAGCCATTCTTCAGTAGGTATTGCGCAGTAGAGGCAGGCTAGCAGGTGGCAAAGATCGGTGCATGGATTTGCAAGATCGGGCCTGATTAGTGTGTAGCGATTGTATTGTACTGAGAGCTTGATATGATCAGCTTTGTATGAGGATTATTACATGATCTCTATGACATATATTATATACAGATAGTTGGGTTTTTTAGCTTCAGGCTTTCCCATTAAATAACTGTGTTAATGTGTGTGAATTTTTATTGTTTCATGTGTGCATTGCAATCTTGATTTAATTTCCACAAATGATCAATGGTGGAATAGATTCTGTATTTTGCATGAAGTTAAAATAGTGTGAGATCAGGAGAATCTTGGACATATAACACATAAGTTATATAATTTCTACATGTTGGACATGTGGAAAAGAACATCTTAAAAGGGATTGTCCACAGAATTAGGGTGGTAAGCCTCAGATCTATAATGCATAGGAGTCACATACTGTTGTGTATGTTGGGCAAAGAATTCCTCGCATCTATGTAGTGCTGGATAATAGGCAAGCATACCATCAGGTATCTATCATTGAGATGGACAATAAGCTTTATGATCAAGTTGTTTCTATTTTGATTGACCCTAGATCTAATTATAGTTATGTTAACCCTAATTTGGTGGATAAGTGTGGTTTGAATAAAGAAGTGCATGAAAAATATTGGTAAGTGCAATTGGCTACAGGTACAAAGAAGCAATCTCATCATTGGGTAAGAGTTTGTGCATTTGAAATAAATGGTATGCCTACATCAACACATTTGAATGTATTATCGTTAGTTTCATATATTATGCTTTTGGGTATGAACTGGTTGTATCTTCATAGGACCAAAGTGGATTTTTATGACAAATCCATTTAGTGCTTGGATGACAATGGGGAACAAACAGTCTTGCAGGGTAAGAATAAAGCGACATCAGTTAGGATGGTGACAACTATGCAGGCCAAGCGTAGCCACAGGAAAGGGTGTGTGTTATTTTTAATGAAAATTTCTAGTGATAAAAGGTAATAAGGATGAGGATGCATATTTTTTGAGTAGGTACCCAGTTCTATAGCAATTTCAGGATGTATTTCCTGCAGATATTTCAGAGTTTCCACCTCATGAGGAAGTAGATTTTTCTATTGATTTGGTATGAAGGCAACACCAACATCAAAAGCACCATACAACATGAGCACTCCAGAGTTGGTAGAGCTGAAGTTTCAATTGAAGGAAATGCTTGACAAGGGACACATTAGGCCAAGTGTATCACCTTTGGGTGCATCAATATTTTTTGTGAAGAAGAAGGATGGTAATCTTAGGTTATGCATTGATTATAGGAAGTTGAACAAGGTGACCATCAAGAACATGTATCTATTTTCGAGGATTGACGACTTTTTGATCAGTTGAAGGGAGAAACAATGTTCTAGAAGATTTATATGAGATCCAGATATCATCAAGTACACATTAAGGAAGAGGATATTTACATGACAACTTTCCAGACTAGGTATGGGCATTATGATTTTTTTGTAGTTCCATTCAGTTTGACTAATGCTCCAATGAATTTTATGTTTTTGATGAATATTATATTGTGTTCGTATTTGGAAAAGTTTGTTATTGTATTCATTGATGAAATTTTGATATATTCTAAGAACAAGGAAGAGCATGCCAAGTATTTAACAATAGTGTTGAGATTTCTAAGAGAGCATCAGTTGTATGCTAAGCTTAGAAAATGCAGTTTCTTTCCGACAAAGGTACACTATTTGGGAGATGTTGTCTCCAAGGAAGGCATAGCAGTAGATCCATAAAAGATAAGGGCTATCATGGAGTGGGAAGCTCCCAGGAATGTGGATAAGATAATGCCCTTTATGGGGCTAGCAGGTTATTATAGGAGGTTCATCAGGAGCTTCTCACAAATTGCTTATCCTTTTACATCATTGCAAAGGAAAGGTAAGAAGTTTGAATGGATAGAGGAATGCACAACAAATTTTGAGTCGTTGAAGCACTTTTTGACACATGATGCAGTGTTAAATATCGCAGATCCAGACAAAGAGTTCATGGTATTTATAGATTCTTGTAAGAGAGGACTTGGTGGAGTACTTATGTAGGAAGGACACATGGTATGTTATGAGTCACGAAATTTAAATGAGCATGAGCAGAACTATATTACACATGATATTGAGTTAGCAACAATCATTCATGCATTGAAGATATGGAGGCACTATCTTCTGGGAAGGAGGTTTATATCGATGAGTGATCATAGTGGTTTGAGGTATCTATTTGAACAACCGAATCTAAATGACAGATAAGCTAGATGGTTCGCCACAATCAGTGAGTTCAATTTTGAGATTAGATACATCAAAGGTAAAGAGAACAAGGTCGCAAACGCTCTTAGCAAGCGGATATAGGTGAATCATATAAAAACTATGAGTTATTATGGGACATACTTACAGGATATGATCTTGCAGGCAGCTTAGCAAGATGTCAAGTATATGGAACTTAGACACAAGTTACAACAGAGTACAGGTACATGTACATGTATTGTAGAAATTTATATAACTGATATGTTATACATTCGAGATTCTCCTGATCACACACTATTTGACTTCATGCACAATACAGAATCTCTTCTACCATTGATCATTAATTGCGGAAATAAAAAACAATCGCATGCGCACATTAAAACTATAAACATTCACACATATGAACACAATATTTAATGGGAAATATTAAAGCTGAAAACCCCCAACTATATATATATTATATGTCATAGATATCATGTAAAAATCATTATACAAAGCTCCTCACAAGCTCTCAGTATAATCACCAATTGCTACACACTAATCAGGTCCGATCTAGCAAAACACATGCTCCAATCTCTACCACCTGCTAGCCTGCCTCTACTACGAAATCACTTCTGAAGAATGGCTCTGAATGAACTCGAATTGGTCTAGCCTTGCTCACGCAATCCTCATTGGCATCTCCAACTACTGTGTGTTCAAAATCATGCAACAATATAGTCACAACTGATAGTCACACTGCTCTTTCACCTACCTCTTCACTGGTCTCCACTAAAACTGTCCATGCACTGTAGTTAACTGATGTATTCTTTAGTTGATTAATGAGTTAATAATTATTGAATTAATTAATAATTAATTCACACCACTCTCACTAGTGTATCAATCAATTAGACTATATACAACTAGCTCAACTATGTTTAACTCAGTTAAACTGAACACAACTACTTCAATAACTCCACCAAACTCTATCACATGAGTTCTAACTGAAGTATCCATGCAATAGCTCCACTTAACCCTCAGGAATAGCGTAATTCCTTATGTAAGCTCCTGTGCCACATCTGTGCACTTAACTGAAGTTCTCCAAGAGAATAAGATAATGTTTATAGTCCAAATATTATTAAGAGGTAATAATATTCGACATATCTATTTTTAGACTGGAAATCTAAAAATAAATTCCGCCCAATATGTCTAAAAATAGAAGTCCATCTATTTTTCCAACTTGACCAACCATCCACAAATAGCATCCTGCAACTCATAGAATATGATCGACATGTCTAAAAATAGACTTTGCGCCAAAAATATCTTGCGGGCCCACTTAGTGAAGGTGACTTCTTTCCACTAAGCTCATCATCTTGTTGCAATCTCAACATGTATAGGTAGTGGTACAGGTGCAGGTATAGGTGCACAGGATGTGGAATATTGTCTTACAACATGTTAGCACTCCACCATATTCCCAAGGCTGAAGATGGAACCCCAACATAGGTAACCATAGACCAAGTTTTTGACTTGATAGCTAGCCCTATCAAGCCAGAGAGGGCTCTCTGCAAAGGGTCACAGCTAGGCGGGCTAGAGAAATTAGGTTTTTTAGGCTAGATATAGAGTGTAGGGAGTTGTTTTGAATTTGATTTGGTTGGGGAATCATTGGATGAAGAAATTAGGTCATGGAAAGCTAGATCAGGGAAAATGAGTTAGGGTTGTAGGAATCAATGGGGCAAGGTAGGTACAACGCTTATCACTTAAATATGATTTTTATGGAATATTTTTGAGACTAAAGAGAAGCTAGGAAGTGCATGGGAGATGATTCTTCCTAGATAGAGGAAAATGGACAAACTATGATCTATTTCCCAAAACAGAGCATGAGAAAGCATGTGTTCTGATTATCAAACTTAAAAGAGATCATACCGTAGAGATGAAGTTAACATGAATACAATACATTATAACATATGATACTGAAGAAAATACAATGATAGACATTCAATACCACAAGTATCACAAAAAGTAGTTGCAACTCCTCTTTATTAGCTGGCCAAACTGAGTACAAAAATTTCCTTGATCATCTAGCAAACATACAAACTGATTCCACCCCTTGAAAATGATTAAAAAATGACATGATATAGGCCTCAAAAAACCTCTCCCAACCTCAGGGGTCGAATTCCTAATTTGAGGAACTGATCCACCAAAGTCTGAACTGAAACCTAGAGTGTAGGGTGGTCAAACTGATTCATCCCTAACTTGATTCAATACACCTCATTGAGTTAATTTACCTAATGTATTTACCCTAGGTATAAAAACACCATAATTACATTTACCATGCTCAATTACATAAGTGAAATCATGATTTTTAAGATAAAAGTCAAAATTTTCAATGAAATTTCAAAAAATATCAGCAAACGGTCATTTGCACCCTCATTGCGTCATTTGCGCCCTCACTGTATCATTTGCGTCCTCCATCTTGCATGCCACTTTTGGAGGCCTTCCTGGCATCCAAATTGGGCCTAGGATAGCTCGTTGGAAATCACTTCAAGTATAGTTTCTAGATCTTCCTTCAGTTTTCAAAATGAAGGTCATTCCCCCCCTTAAAACTTAAATCTCCCAAGACTGTTATTTGCACAGCACCTAGGTCAAAACAGGGGCAGAAGGTGGTTTTTTGATGATTTTTTGAGATTTTCACCTATAAAAATTGCAAACCAAGGTTGGAAACATGGTTTTATGAGATGCATTGGTCATTAGGAATCCACACTAAAAGGAAAATACCCTCTAGCGGAGGTTATAAAGGAGGTTTTTAGTGTTATAAAATTGGCCAAAATTGTCAAAAAAACATTTGCTACAACATTCATTTATGGTTACGGAGGTTTTGGCGGAGATTTTAATGGAAATTCAACACAACTAAAAAAACTGGACGGCCAAAGGTTATTACGGATGTTTTTTTCATCGGTGCACTACTAAGGTTTCAACGCACCAGTGCATGTCATCTAGACGGTGGCCCAGGGGCAGTCGAAGGTTCCTGCACCGGGCCGTCAAGGTATAAAACCGCACTGGGCGCAGTGTTGGTGATACAACGCATGGGGCCATTCCAATTAGTCTTGGGATTTGTGTAGTGCCCATAGGTCATCTCAACACACTGGTACGTAGACTTATAGAAACGCACCGGTGCACCGTATCAGAAAAACGCACCGATATTTATATTTGGTATTTGTATTTGTGCGGTGCCCATACGTCGTACAAATGCGCCAGTGCGTAGTCTCACATAAAAGAACTGGTGCGCAGTATCGCACAAACACATCGAGATTTTTAATTGGTTTTGGTATTTGTGCGATGACCATAGGTCGTAGAAATGCACCGATGTGCTGCAGCATACAAATGCACCGATGTACAGTAACTGACACACACTGGTGTTCATTTTGTATTTTTTAGAAACATCGACCTATGATAGTGAAATTATTGTGATTTTTCTAAATTCATTATTCATCAAAAGTTGATACATCTTATAACAATATTCATATTAATTAAATTTTTATTGATGCATTTGAATGTGATGTTTGGATTAATTTGTTATATCATATCATAATTATTGTGTTTTTTTAAAATTCATTATTCATCAAAAGTCGACACATATATATCTTATAACAATATTCATATGAATTAATTTTTTATTAGTGAATTTGAGAATGACAATGGAGAACACAATATAATAAATTAAAACATATTATATATATATATAAATATATATATGAATAAGATAGTATTTTTCATATAAAATGGGACAGTTATTGGTATCCCTTTGTCTTTCAATTGGGACACTATGTCCATTACATTAAACAAAATGTCTGATTTCACAGACAAATATTTCAAAAAATACAATGCCTTGCTTTTAAATCCAAAAATAGTGATCATCATTCTTCGCTTGAACTGTTGTCACTGCTAGAGCTACTTCCATGACTTGGGTTATTTTCAAGAATGTTTTTTTCATGGTGTGAAATTGTTTTCTTATTCTTCACCTTCCATATACAAACATAAAAATAAACAGTAATGAATGCATATACATTGGTGAGAATAATGAAAATTTAAATATTAAATAATATACATCAATGTAAATCGAAAATAAAATTGACATACCATAGCAACAATTGACTCATAAACTATACACATTATTTCAAAACCATGTACCATGCCATATTTCAAGATTTCATCTGTTGGCGTAGTTCCATACTTTGTTTCCTGCAAGTTTTATACCTCATAACAAATCATATATTTAATATAAATATTTTTTTGTTCTATTAATTATAGATGGAGCTAAGTAAAACAAGATCGATATATGCTTACAAATTCCACAATTAATTTCTGATATGCCAACATATACTGACAACCCATATTTAACCCAATTTCAATCAATTCGTCTGATGGTTCTTCTTTGTATGTTAGCACATGTTTGAAGACATTCAATGATGATTTTTGTAAAACAACTTAAAAAATAAAATAAAAATGAAATCTAGTTAATTTGTTATAAGGATGTAACAATTACTCACAAACTTAGATATCAACCCTTTTCTTCCTTGTCGTCCTGTTTTATGTGCTGAATGGGTTCCATTTTCTTTTCTCTTATGCAAGAAAATACTTGAAAATTAATATTTAATGCTAAATTGTTTATTTATTGTACCTAATGATCGAAAAATTCAATGATTACATATTACATTTGAAGCACGTTGTTGTTGAGATGGCTCCTCCTACGATGCAATTTTGTCCATTTCTTTGACCATCTCCTTGTACACCTTTTTGGACATTCCTACTGGAATATTTTTGATATCAACTCATTCATCTTTTGAGATTTTCATAATCTTCCTGAAAATGTAACATGACAATAAACTATTTAATATTTATATTGATATATGAAAAGTAAATATAACAAAAGTTATATTTATAAATAATTCTAGACAAACATTTAAAGGAATATTACTTTTTCATTCCTTCTTTTTTTTTTTGGTAAGTTTTTGCTATTAAAAGTCTAACATGTCTCATTGACCAATTATCTGGAAACTCTTCCTGTAGTTTAGATAAAATTTGATTCTTGGAATCATTGGATTGATTTTTGTATTGTAAGTGGAAATAACATCTATACATTCGTTCTACTAGATCCCTCAAACTTTTGTAAAATATTTTCCCCCTTTCATTAACCTCCAACACCACTCGAGATGAGATAAGGAGAAATTCATTTTCATTTGCATGTTCTATTTTTTTTCTTTTCTTAGAACAACCGTCCTTTTCTGAGATGTTGGTCTCTGTAGAACATTAAACATATGTGAATTAATAGATTGTTTGACACATGTTATCTAATAATTTTAAATATATTATTAATGAAAATTAAAAAAAAGAAACTCATATTGGATCGATAGTATTTTTTCATTCACCCGATTCATCCTTTTGCAATTTTTCCATCAAGCTTTTACGCTCCTCTGGTCCTAGATCAGAAATAATATTATCAAGTTTCGTCGTTTTGTGGCCCTACATGATACACAGTAAACAATACATATTAGTTAAACTTACATATAGTTCAAAAATAGTATTTTTTGTAAAGAATTTACAAAGAACTTGCCTTTTTTTCTTTTCTTGATGTGTTATCAGTATTTTTGTTACTTGATCTCTTGTCAGTCATTTCTTTATCAATCTCAAACCTATACCATATCATTCATTAATATGTTTATAAATATGTTTTCAACTTTTTAGGTAAAAAAGAAATCTTAAGAAACTAGTGCGCCTTTCATGCTGTATGCACCGACGTCGGTGTGTGGGGGTCTTATAAACACACCACACAAATAATATAATGGACTGTACGGTGCTCTATGTCAACAAGGAGCACCGGTGCGTTACATGTTAACCACCGTACTGATTAACACAGAGAAAATAATGAAAATTTTCCAGTGTTAGTTTTTGTAGCATAAATGCCCTACGAAAACAAGGGACCACCATACGGTGCTCTCTGTCAACTAGGAGCCTCGGTGCGGTGTGTTATATGTTACATGGTGCACCGATTAACACAATAAAACATTTTTTTGCGAAACAACGTGTTTGCGGTGCGCGATAATGAAATAGCACGTTATCAGTGCACCCCTCGTAACCTAGCGAACCGGTGCCCTATTTTAGATATGGCGCACTGATTAAAAAAAAATGTTTTTAAATTTTTTTATTACATAGTACTTGAACGGTGCACTAGGATAATACAACGCACCGGTGCTGTAGGTTACGCAAGGTACACCGATAAAAAAAATTCCTTTTTTTTCAAAAATTCACGTAATGGATTGGGATCTGAATATACAAGTCGTCCCGTGGGTTGGATGTCAATATAAAATGAAAAACCCTAATTCTAAAATCACGGAAACAGGGAGAAGAAAGGGCAGAAACAAAAAAATGAAGGGTTTAGGGTAAAAATGGATTTTTTTTTTTGTTTGTTTCTAAAAATGAAAAACAAATTGAATTTGTTTTCTTAATTCGTAAAAAAACTGCAGAAAAAGTAAAAAAATTAATCAAATTTAATCACGAGATCGTTTGAAATTCTATGCTACAAGGTTTGAATCACAAGAGGTTTGGATTCTGATTGTCTAAATACTTCTGTTCGAACGTATTTCGCTGCTCCACAGTGCTCTCATGCTCTCTTGCTCCAGGTATGTCTCCTGCAAATCTCTGGCTAATTTTTTTTGCAAAAATAGTGAAATAATGAAAAGTGTTTAGTATTTAAAGAATTGTTTTATGAAATTAGATTTTCAAAAATATTTTTCCGCCCATTTTTCAATTTACCTTTTTTTTCACTTAAAGAAAATAGAGTTGTGCTTTTTTTATTTGCGGTTATGCGTCACCGATACGTCACTTAATAGCACTGCACCGATGCATCCATTGATAACATGACACCAGTGCACATTAAAGAAAATGCACTGGTGCAGTTACCTATACATTAACATTGATTTGCAGTTAAGGCACCAAAATTACTTTTAGGTGTGTACACCAAAATTAGACATGTTGGAAATGTACATTTTGCTGTGAAAATATTTGGGCCATTTCTTTTCAAAACTACACCTCTTCTTCTTTCAGAAAAAGAAACTTGAACCTTTCCATAACCTGCAACAAGAAAAGGTGCCCCATCATCTGCTTGCTGACCCATGATCTACTTGCTCATTTGTAAGTTCCTCCTCCATCTTAGCATCCAATTTCCTCTTTTCTCCTTTGTGCTTTCTATCACCTTTGGTATCATCCTCTGTAAAATTATTTCATTTGTCACTCTTATCTTTCCTTCCCTCACTGTCATGCTCTCTCTCTCATCGCTTGCAAGACCTGCCATCCATTTCTTCATCATAAGGATTCATATCCTTTATCTCACGAGAACTCCTACCCCTATTAAAAGCCTTGATTGACCTTTCGTTACTATCCATATAGAAATGAGAATCTTTCGCTTCATGGGACCTACCAAACCAATCAACAATGTCAATTGATATTTCTTTGTTGTCCTTAAGGGAATGAGAATCCTTCCCTTCATGTTGCCTCTTGGCTTTATCGACTGCCTCGATTGATCTTTCTCTATTGTCCAATATTTCCCTACCATCCTTGTAAG
The DNA here is from genome assembly GCA_034641835.2 of Pinus albicaulis. Taxonomy (NCBI): domain Eukaryota; kingdom Viridiplantae; phylum Streptophyta; class Pinopsida; order Pinales; family Pinaceae; genus Pinus; species Pinus albicaulis. The sequence goes on along the minus strand of CM076580.1, from coordinate 1,701,863,419 downwards.
AATGAGAATCATTACCTTCATGTGATCTCTTAGCCCATTCAAGAGACTCAATTGATCTCTCTCTGACATCCCTTAGCGAATACGACTCCTTGCTTTCAAAGGACCGTTTCACCTTGCTAGTCGCCAGAGCGTCGACAGGTATTTATCTACCATCAACTCTGCTCTCCCTTTCTCCATCATGGGAGCTCTTAACCCTATTGTCCGCCTCAACCGAATGCTCTCTGCCATGATCAAGAAAATACTTACCCTCATGACCAAGCCTCTTAACCCTATCGTCAGTCTCAACCAAGCTTTCTCGACCGCCCTTCTTAGATTTTTCATAAATATTTTCTCCTTTTGTACTCTGTCGAGATCTATAGCCATCTGCATCCCTGTAAGCATCATATTTAATCCTCCTACCATATTTCTCCTTTTTATTCTTGTCATCATCTTTGTCCCTTCTACTACTTTTGTCGCTGCCATGGCTTGCTCTATCATTCACCTTTTCATCCTTTGCAGAATGCCTGTGCTCCCTATGTCCCTCTCTCGATCTGCTATCTTCCTTGTTAAAATAATTTTTGGCATCATCTCTCTCTTTGTAATATATATGATGATCATGGGAATCAGAGGGCCTCCTAAACCTATCAGCAAATCCATCCCTTGAACTTCCCCCCTTTTCATGGGACCTAAGCCTAACCCTGTCATCCCCATTGTATTTTTTTGTCTTTATGTTGAATCACTCATTTTATCTGCTATAAAATTCTCAGCTGAAATTCGAACTCTTGTCTTTTCAAACCCTCATATCCTCAGGAAAATTATTGCCCACGATTCGAACCCTCCGCTACGGCAATAATTCACTTTACAGAATACATTTTCCTTCTTAGAAAATATATTTCAATGACATACCTGGTTCGCGAGAGGTTTTATTTAACCCTGTTCTGGTGTGCGGGGTTTTATAGGCGCATGGGTGTGGTTTCATAAGACTGCATCGGGCGGTTTATGTTTTGGCTCGGTGTTTTATGACGCACCGGTGCGGAAGAGTTGTAAAGCACTAGTGCACTACTGTACTAAGACGCACCGTGCGGGTGTGTACAGAGTGCACGGTGTCCGGTGTGCCAATGTTTTGTGCACACCAGTGCTTTCTCTTGTTGAACGCACCAGTGTGGTTTATGATGATAAGCACGCCAAATGAAAAACATCCGCAAAAACCTCCACCCGCCAACCTCCTCTAGAAACCTCCGCTAGAAACGGATGTCTGGGGTATTTTTATAAGGGGTTCCTCAAAAACATCCGCTAGAGATTATTTTCCTTATAGTGCCAATGGTGCATTTATTTTACTCAAAAAGTGCCCCAATTATTTACGGAGCACCTAGGGCACTGCACAAATGCCCAATTTTCTGCTAATTAATTGCCTAAAAAAAAATAGAGATTTCCATATTTTGACAAAAAGTTGGAAAATGACTCAAAATTGTTGGAATGGCTAAGGATGATGTGTCTAATCTTGGAGGGAAGCCTTAGCAAGGATGCCCAACTTTTCTTCTCCTTCTTTGTTAACTCTTCAAATTTGGCATTGGCTCTTTTGAGCTTGGCCAATGCAAATTTCTCTTTTTGGGCATGGAGTTTGACCTTCCTTTTCAACAATTCATTATCTTTATTTTACTTTTCTAGCGGCTTCTTCAAGTGTTTATTGGCTCTATCAAGCCAAGGTTCCCTGTTCTCATTGATTTCTATGGAAAGATGCCATTTAGGGTTAGCTGGTCAACTAGCTCAGCTTCCCTTTGTCTCTCTAGACTCTAGAGCTCTTTTCAACCCTCTAGTTCTAGCTCTCTGCCTTGGTACCTATTATTCTTCCTCATCAAGCAAGACATACTTCTCCACTATTTCATCTAGCATGGCTTTGGACTTTTGAGCCTCCCTTTGAGCAGTGAAGTACTTCACTTCATTAATGACTTGTTTGTCTTCAGCTGCTCATTTTCTTGCTCAAGAAAATGTATAACATATCTAGCCCTCTCAACATTAGTCTGAAGTTCACTAATCTTGGCATCCTTACCTTTGATTGCAGAATTTGTGATTTTATCATTGTCATCCTCATATAGGTCAACCAACTGAAATTCATTCTTTTTTTCATGATTGTCCTCCTCATCTAGGATGGTTGTCTCTATCACCTTCTCTTTACCTTTATCCACCTGTTGTGTTGATGTAGAAGGCATGGCCCCTTTCACTACAAGTGAAGCAAACACATGCCTATAGCCTCTCTGGTAGGATTTTGGCAATGGCTAAACCTCAACCATACTAGCCCACTTAGGCTCAATTCCATCTATCCTGCTAGGTGACCCAAAATCATGATGAGATGGAGATGAAGGATCATGGTGAGATGGAGATGAAGGAGGTGAAGGGGACTGATGTTGATGATGAGTGAGTCATGGGATGAGGTGACGAAGGGACATTTTGTGCATGTTGAATGGATGGCTCAATGAAGATATCATTAGCTATGAAGGTGCTCCATGCAATGTTCAGTTGATTGAGATGGTGGAGGACTATGATTTTTATGGGGGAATGATAGAATAGGCTTTTCATTAGCTGCTCATATTAATTCTTTTGGAAAATGTATGAAATCTTCTCTATACTCTGGAAAATATAATAGGGCATGTTAAGCATCCTTACCCTATCAAAGTGCATCAAGATCTGGATGTGATAGGATAGAGACTTGAATATCTGCCTTCACATGAAAAATATCTCATTATAATCTTCATCATAGGTGCATATCTGTCCAAGATGTGTGAAAAAGGGAAAAACCTCTTTGTTTGATTTTGGTGTCTAGGTTTTAGGAAGAAGTCAAAATATTGTTTCTTCAACCTACCTTTCTTGAACCATCTCTCCCCAACATTTGGGATCCTTGTAGCATCTGAAATGATAGCAGTAGATAAGGTAAAAGTGACCCCAGCTAGTTTAACTTGGATGTCATGGAGTCTTGATATGAAAAGTATAGTCAACATGGAGTGGTGTTTAACCTTCTTAATTTTCTCACAAAAGTCATAACAACCAACATGTTTGAAGCATGTGACAGTCAATGGAGAGGCTAAAAGTTCCTTAGTGTTGGCAGGCTCAAGTCTGAGCACTCTTCCTCCTCTATGTGACCTCCTTATCTCTATTTCCTCTACTTTAGTGAATGATGTGTTTTCCTCTTCTATTTCCATGGTCTTTTTGTTAAAACCCCAAGGATTAGGGAAGGGAAATGGGAAAGGGAGATGGGAAAGGAAACTAAGGGAGATGTTTGATAGGGATATGTGATATGGGGATGGAATAGGGAGTGATTTTTAGGGATACGAGGAATGGGGAAGAGAGAAGGAATGAAAGAGTGATGGGAATTGGGATTTAGGAGCCTAGGTCAAAATAACACCTAGGGCTTAGGGTTTTAGGAATTAGTAACTTAGGGATAGGGTTTATGATAACAAGGTTTAGGGAATGAATTTTAACATTGTAAGGATGGTATTGAGTGTAAAGAAAATGGGATTTTGGGATTTATGAGTGCAAGGGAGAAAAACTAGGGTTTCACTTCAAGAAGAGAACAAATTACAACTTCAATTGCAAACTTCAAAACATGTAACTTAAGAAGGTGATTTGTGATGGCATGTGACTCTTACTAGTTTTCTAGAGGTAAATGACTGAGTGGAGCAGCTTTGAGGGCAATTCTAATCACTTGGATTGTTTGCTAAGCTTGCTGGTCATGTAGAAATTTAATACAAAATATGTGTTGCTTAGATTCTCCTGATCTAACAATTATATGCCACTGTTAAATACATAATCGCTTCTACAAAATCTTTGTGGAATTTGAACAACAATCGCCAATCAAAATATCATGAAGAAAGATAAATCACACATAACACAGATAATTTACCGAGAAAGCATAAAGCTAAAAACCACACTATCTTCTATTATGCATTATATCATGGATCATGAAACAATTACATACAAAAATCTAATCCAAGAGCTCTCAGTACATGAGCCAATTGTCTCACATTGTCATACAAAAATTGGCAAGTTTCTTAGCCAATTTACTGTCTCTAGACAGCCTGCCTCCATTGTGCAATCCCTGTTGATAGTAATCCTTGACTGAATGCAATCCTGCTTGCCTTGACTCTGCAATCCTCATTTTCACATCCAATGTGTGTGTGGTTGCATGTGTGCAACCGATAATGTCACAATTGATACTCAATTTTCCCTTTCACCTACCTCTCAACTGGGTCTCCACTGGATCTAACATGCATGCAGTTAATAGTAGTAAATATTCAGTTGCATGTGAGGCCACTGATTGTGAATTAATTAATAATTAATTAAATTGATATCTCACTAGTGTATCTTCAGTTACAACTAGCACAACTGAGTTTAACTCACTTAACTGAGTTTAACTACTTTACAACTTTCATAACTGCACTTCCAACTCTGTTACAACTTCGAATCACTCAGTTACAACTAAGTCCACTTGCATGTCCCACCAACCAACCTCTTAACTTGAAATTCCTATAGCTAACTTATTTTCCACTTCAGTTAACTATTTCTAAGTTCTCATTGAGAATAGATTATTGTTTATTTTCCAACTATTATTAAGGTATAATAATAGTTGACATGCATCTATAAATAGAACTTGAACATACATCTATAAATAGAATTTTCTCATGCATCTATAAATAGACATCCACCTAAAAATAGCCTGAGGCTCCATCCTAGTGTAGGTGCTTAATTTTGACTAGGATATTCTTGTTGAATCTCAACACTCCCTCTCAACAAGAAAGGGATTATCCTTCACCCCGATCCTGTCTCTATGGTATTCGAATTTTCTCCTGGTGAGCGCCTTCGTCAGAATGTTTGCATCCTGAACTTCCATAGGAATGTACTAAAGAAACATGATTCTCCTCTGCACACAATCTCTGAGATGATGGTACTAGATATCTATATGATTAGATCGATCATGAAACACATGATTAATCGAGAGTTTAATGCAACTCTGATTATCACAATGAATCATTGTCAGATCTAAATGAGAACCAAACAAACCAACCAAGATCTTTCTCATCTAGATAAACTCACATGAAACTTAACTCACTGCCATGTATTCCGCTTCCGTTGAACTGAGTGCCACAGATCTCTTCTTCCTGTTGTACCAAGAAACAACTGTAGATCCAATGCTAAAGATCCCCCCTGGTGTGCTCTTTCTGTCCGATGGGCTGCCTGCCCAATCTGCATTTGTGAAGCCATGTAACTTCACCTCATATATCTTTCTATACTATAAAACATACTCTAATATGCCCCTCAGGTATCTCAGGACATGCTTGCTCGCCTTCCAAAAGAGCTTGGTAGGCTTAACCATAGTTTGACTCAGCTAGTTAACTGCGGCATAGAAAATTTCCAGTATCGTGTTCACTAGATACATTAGCGAACCCACTAACTGTCGATAGACAATAACATCCACTACCTCTCTAGAAGTAGCATCTTCTTTCCTCCAGTTTCCCAGAAGAGGAGTATCCCTGGGTTTGCAGCCCCCCATGTGAAACTTACCCAATATATCCCTTGCATACTTGCCGTGAGACACAAAAAGTTCACTTTCTCGCTGCCATATTTCCAATCGAAGAAAATAATGAAGGAGACCCATATCCTTCATCTCGAACTCCTTGCAAGGTCCTCCTTGCATGAGTGTATCATCTGCTCATCACCAGTCAATATTAAATCATCAACATAAAGAACAATGATTAAAAGCTTACCCTCCACCACAATTTGGTATAGGTTTGTGTCTGCTTCACTTTTGGTGAAGCATAGTCCAGTGAAATAGCTATATATCTGAGTCTACCAAGCACGAGGTGCTTGCTTCAGCCCATACAATGCTCTTTTGAGTTGGAACACATGCGACTCATTGTTGAAGATCTCAAATCCTTCAGGCTACTCTATTTACACCTCTTCCTCAATGATCCCATTGAGAAATGTAGTCTTCACATCCATCTGATGAATGTGCCAACCCATTTGCGCTGAGAGAGCAAGGATGGTCCTTATGGAAGAATACCTTGCGACAAGTGCAAAGGTCTCTTCATAATCTATCCCCTCGATCTGTGAGAAGCCCCGAGCCACAAATTTGGCCTTGTATTTCTCAACACTCCAATCAACAACTTGCTTTACCTTGTAGATCCATCTCAAGCCTACCACTGAATTACCAATAGGCCTTGGAACAATTTCCCAAGCACTATTTTTGACAATGGAGTCGTACTTCTCCACCATTGCTTCTACCCATGTGGGCTCCTTCACTGCTTCCTGAAAGGAAGATGGTTTAGTCACAATATATTTTCTCATGAGATCCATGTATCCATTAAATCGGTCAGGGGACTGTCTTTTTCTGTGCTGCGAAGTAGGGAATCCTACATTCTGTGCATCATCAAGTCTCAGCCTATTAGCTTCTGTGGTACGCCTTCTACCATTTCTGATGGATGGCTCTGCATGCGTGGTTTCCTCCACTCCATGAACCTCCTCCTGTGGTTGATCCACATCTAGAGACTCATCTTTGGGAACCAACAATTCATCCTCCGCATGCAAGTCCAGCTCCCTCTCAAGTGAAAACCGCATGGCTTTCCCCTCATCGAATTTTATATCCCGTCGCACCACAATCATTCGACTATTTGAAAAATACACACGATAATTATGGGGTGTTTCTATGTACCCCACAAAAATCCCAACTTCAGCAGTTGGCTCCAGCTTCTTCCTGGCATCCTTGGTCGCATGCACATAAAAAAATGAACCAAAAATCTTAAAGTTTGAAACATCCGGTTTCTTACCATTGAAATATTCTTCAGGTGTACTCATGCAAAGTACTCTATGAGGACAAGTGTTTTGCACATAAACCACAGTGTTGCATGCTTCCACCCACAAATGCATTGGTAGGCCCTAATCATGCAACATCGATCATGCTACACCCATGATCATTATGTTCTTCCTCTTCGCGAACCCATTTTGTTGTGTGTTATGAGGTGCGATGAGTTCTCTTCAAATTCCTTCTTTGCAACAATTTTTTTTGAATTCGTTATAGATGTATTCTCCACCATTATCGCTCCTCAGAGCCTTCACTTGCTTCCCAGACTCTTTCTCCACCAATCCCTTAAACTCACAGAACTTTGAGAATGTTTGATCCTTCTTCTGCATGAAGAATATCTAGCATTTACGAGAAAATTCATCAAAAAAAATAACATATTACTTATGTTTTTTTGTTGAAGAAACCGAGAACGGTCCACACATGTCTGTGTGATCTCTCTCAAGGATACCTAAAGCACGATTCTCCTTTTAATGATAGGTGGACTTTACATACTTCCCCATGTTGAAACTCTTGTACTGATCTAATTGAGCAAGCGTTCCCATTGGAAGTTCAGTAGATATTTGCTGCATGACTTTCAAGGCTCCATGATGAAGATGGCCCAATCGCCTGTGCCATAATTCTCCCTCATCCTGGCTTACCACTTTTTTTTCCTTGCCCATCATGGCAACACAACCATCTACCTCTAGCTTGTAGAGATTATTAACTCGAATCCCTATCCTCTTGGCTTGACCCATTGTTTTATGTCGCTGGAAAGCTTTTTCATCACTGAAAACAATGTCATAGCCTCTATCCTCCAACATTGCGACTGAGACCAAATTTTTCTTCAGACCTGGAACATGCATAAAATTTTTCAATTGAATTGGTTTACCTGAATCCCTCTAAATGGTACCAATGTCAGTCACACTGTATTGTCCATCATCACCTATCTCTATATGAATTTGGAGATCTTTCTCCTCCAAGTCACTGAAAAGTTGCTTATCTCTCGTCATATGAAAGGAAGCGCCACTATCCAAATACCACACCAATCTGAATGCACTTGACACCATGCATGTAATAAAGGAGAAGTAAAGCTCAAATTGCGAGGCAAGGGCCTCACCAGCTGCAGCTCCAGTAGCCTTCTTGTTCTTCTTCTTTTATGGACAGTTAGTAGCAAGATGCCCATGTTCGTGACAATGAAAACACTTCACCTTGGACATATCTAGCTTCTTGCCTTTAGACTCGGATTTAGAATGGAATTTATTCCCCTTCCCCTTCCTTTCCTTGGCAGAAAAATCACAATCCTCTTAATCATCATGCTTTGATGAAGAGCCATCTCTGGTACTCCACCTGAACTCCTCCCGCACCAGATCCGACCACATTCATTCCCAATCTGGTAATTTTTCCTGTTCGTTGAAATAGTCTTCATAACTGTGCCAACTCTTAGGAAGTCCCAAGAGATCCAAGCTCACAAAATCATCATCAACAAAAGTTATTCCCACACTCCCCAATTCATTCCGACATTGGACAAAATTTTTGAGATACTTTGGAATGGTGTCGCCCTTTTCCATCTTGATCTTTCTGAGTTTATCTTTGAGTGCCAATTTCCTATGGTCGCTGTTGCTTTGGAATAGATCCATCAAAGCCTTCCACATAGCATATGGTGTGGCTTTCCCATGAGGGCTTGAGACAATGTGGTCTCGTACTCCCTCCAACAGAATCCTCCTCGCCTTTGGCACTTTCTTTCACCATGCATCAAGATTTGCAGCATCTGGCTTAGGAACATATTTTTCAATGAATTCCTTCAAACCATTGTCTTCGAGTATTGCCTCCATCTTGTCCATCCAAGAAATGTAGTTCGAGATGCCCTCGAGTGCATACTCTAACCTCAAGCCATTGAAATTCATTTCGATCTTGAATCAGTTGTAGCGCCAAGGAAGTCTTTCTACAAAATCGAATTCTTTCCACCAACAAACTCAGCTCTTGCTTCAAAATTACAATTTTCTGTGCTCCGATACCATGTAGAAATTTAATACAAAATATTTGTTTCATGGATTCTCCTGATCTAACAATTATATGCCACTGTTAACTTACAAAATCACTTCTACAAAATCTTTGCGGAATTTGAACAACAATCGCCAATCACAATATCATGAAGAAAGATCAATCACACATAACACAAATAATTTACCAAGAAAGAATAAAGCTAAAAACCCCACTATTTTATATTATGTATTATATAATAGATCATGAAAAAATTACATAAAAATCTATAATCTAAGAGCTCTCAGTACATGAGCTAACTGTCTCACACTGTCATACAAAAACTGGCAAGTTCCTTAGCCAATTTACTGTTTCCAGACAGCTTGCCTCTACCGCGTAATCCTTGTTGATATCAATCCATAAATGAATGCAATCTTGCTTTCCTTGACTGCACAATCCTCATTGGCACATACAATGCGTGTGTGGTTGCATGTGTGCAACTGATAATTTCACAACTGATAGTCAATTATCCCTTTCACCTACATCTCAACTAGGTCTCCAATGGATCTGACATGCATGCAGTTAATAGTAGTAAATATTCAGTTGCATGTGAGGCCACTGATTGTGAATTAATTAATAGTTAATTCACTTTATCTCTCACTAGTGTATCTACAGTTACAGCTAGCACAACTGAGTTTAACTCACTTAACTGAGTTAAACTACTTTACAACTTTCATAACTGCACTTCCAACTCTGTGACAGCTTCGAATCACTCAGTTACAACTAAGTCCACTTGCAGGTCCCACCAACCAACCTCTTAAAATAAGATTCCTATAGCTAACTGATTTTCCACTTCATTTAACTATTTCCAAGTGCTCATTGAGAATAGATTATTTTTTATTGTCCAACTAGTATTAAGGGATAATAATAGTTGACATGCATCTATAAATATACATTCAATCTATAAATAGAGCTAGAACATACATCTATAAATAGACCTCATCTATAAATAGAATTTTCTCATGCATCTATAAATAGACATCCACCTAAAAATAACATGAGGCTCCATCCTAGTGTAGGTGCTTAATTTTCACTAGGATCTTCTTGTTGAATCTCAACAGGTCATTTGCGCCCTCGACAAGCTATTTCCACCCTCAACAACGTATTTGTGCCCTCAACAATGTATTTGCACCCTGTTTAGCACATTTGTGCCCTATCAACACATTTTCACCATCGACAACATATTTTCGCCCTCCTGAACTGATTTTCACCCTCCTGAATTGATTTGCACCCTCACTTGAGGATTTGCGCCGTCAATTTCTGCTCCTTTGCCAATTTCGCCCACAATTTCGAAATTTTGATCTCTTGGAGTGATGAATTGATACTTGTAGGAAGAAAATGAATCTGATTTAATGTCCTTTATTCATAAATAACAAAGTGAATTTGTATTTTAATTTGAAAACCCACTTTTCTAATGTCTTTTTTCACTTTTTGAAGACCTATCCTTTCATCTGATTTTTCTCTCTTGCAGGATGATGTTGCTGGAGTTTGACACTTTTCTCTTTCAGTTTGGCATGTGTGTTTTGAGTTGGCAGCTAGGGAATGAAATTATTACATATAGAAAGCATAAAATAACATAAAAAATTAAAAATAAATTACATCTATGTTTTCATATCAAAATGACATTTTGATATGAAAATCATAAAAAATAAAAATTACAAATTTAAAAATATCATATTTACATGCTGATAATATTCTGCAGATGAAAATAAAATGTTTATTGAGTCACTCTCACACCTTTTTCTGTCCTTATTGAGATGAAATGGTACAATTTTAGACCTTGAAAAATGAAACCTAATGACCTAATGGGACCTTGAATGACCTGACTTCCATGATTGACTTTGACCGAGATAAGACATAGTGAAATGAGCTTTTCAAAAGTGTTTTTATGCTCAACAAGACATGAAGGTGGGCCAACAAATGAGATTTTGTGAGGTAGAGTGAAATTTTATGACTAGGGCTACCATCAGTGAAACAATTTTTAGCATGACCTAATGGAATGAAATAAAAATTTCAGAGTGGGACACCTAAAATGAGAATGAAGAAAGTGATTTTGAACACTGATGGCATAATGCATATTCTGACACTAACACAACAAATGGATTGGTCAGGTTTAGAGACACGATATATGTGCTAGAAAATGGTAAGCTCAAGAAGGTGATGTGGAGGTAGTTTCATGCAAAACCATATTCAGGTCACCCGGGCTATCAGAAGACAATGACAACAATGAATAAAATTTATTATTGGTCTAATTTGAAGAAGGACATGGCGGAGTTTGTGGCTAGATGTTTGGATTGTTAGCATGTAAAGGTAGAGTATAGGAATCCAGTTGGACTACTACAGCCGACTGTGATTCTAGAGTGGAAATGGGAGGTCATTTCCATGGATTTCATTACAGTTTTTCCAAGGAAATCTAGATAGCATGATTCCATCATGGTTGTGGTGGACAGGTTGACTAAGGTAGAACATTTTATTCCAGTAAATACTATGTATTCAATTAGTGACGTGGCATAGTTGTTCATCATAGATGTGGTCAGATTGCATTGTGTTCTAAAGAATATTGTGTCAGACAGGGATGCAAAGTTCACTTCCAAGTTTTGAAAGGAGTTGTTTGTAGGTTTAGGTACATATTTGTTCATCAATACAACTTATCATCCACAAACAGATGGAAAAATTGATAGGGTCAACAAGATATTGGAGGACATGTTGAGGATGTATGTGATGCATCAGTAGAGGATATGGGAGGATTAACTTCCATTAGTTGAGTTTTATTACAATAATGGTTACCAAGAGTCACTAAGGATTAGTCCATTTGAGGCACTGTATGGGTAGAGTTGTAATATTCCCATCAGTTGGATTGATCCGGTGAACAAGGTATTGATTGGACCAAACATGTGTGCAGATATGGAACAAGAAATGCATTTAATCAAGAAGAATATAAAAGTAGTGTAGGATAGACAAAAAATTTATCCAGATAGAAACATATTTAAGGAGTTTCAGGTTGGGTAACATGTGTACTTGCGCATCAAACCAAAGAAGATCTCCTTGTGGATTGGATCGTGTGCCAAACTGGCACCTCGGTTTTGCAGACCTTTCAGGATTCTTGAAAGGATTGGTACAACATCCTATTGACTTGAACTACCTATGACAGTGAATTCCATGATGTTTTCCATGTATCAATGCTTAATAAGTATGTTATATATGTTGATCATGTGATTGACTAGTCTATATTGTAGGTGGAACTAGAAGGAGAATTTTAGCCGAAACCACAATGTATATTGAAAAAAATATGCTCATGCTATGGAACCAAAAAATTGAGTAGGTTAAAGTGAAATGGAAGCACTTTGGGCCCAATGAAGCCACATGGGAGATGGAGGATCAGATGTAGGCCATGTATCCTTCATTGTTTGCCAGTTAAGGGAAAGAAATTTTGGTATGATGTTTTGGTATATGTTTTCACATATGTTTTTGTAAATGTACATATGTATATGGATGTAAATACCACCATGAGTTGTGTTATGGAGCTCCAATAAATGGTATGATTCCATGTCATTATGTTCGTCATGTTGGTTTGCTTCTAAGCAGGGTGATCATTGTAAATATTGCATCGATCTAAGTTATAAAGCTCCATGGGAAGTATGTTTTCTTTTCAATGGTTTGGATGATGTATAGGTGTGGTTGAACATCGAGGATGGTTTCCCCCAAGGGGGAGGGTTTTATAACATCCCTATTGAAAATTCAATGTAATAAAAGTCAATAAGGGAAAAAATAATAACCACAGTTGTTGGGACACTTATTCCATGTTAAACTTTGGGGAAAACATCCTAGTGTGGGTGTTCATTTCAGTTATTATGGCTAGGAAATTGGAAAAGGCAATGGAAAAGGCTTTGGAAAGGAAAAATGACATTTTTGGCAATTTATTTATGAAAATAGTGGAAATTAGGATAAAAGGAAGGTGAAAGGTCATAGGTTGCATGTGAGGAGGAAAACGAATAAAATAGAGGCCTAATTGATAAAAAGGCTTCTGAGGATTAGTTGGTACCTTTTGTCAGTTCAGTTTTGGAGCTCTCTCTCTATTTTCTCTATCTCACACTCTTGGACACTTAGAGTTTTATTAGAGCATTTCAACATTGGATCAAGAAAGGAAAAGGAGGCAAAGAGAAATAAAAGATCAATAAAGGAAGAGCAGGATCAAGTAAATACAACGGGTTTACTTGCAGGTATCGATTTTCATGTGTGATTTCTTTGGTATATTTGTCATGCATGGTTATGCATGTGCATTTTTGGTTCTCTTACTATCATTCGCATGGGTTTTTCCAAGTGTGACAATGTTCTTCAACCTTGCCTTGCCATTTTGGTATAGTCATGGTGTGATGGGGTTCTCATGTTTTCGTTGAGCTGGATTGACGGATGGATTCAAAACTGAGTGAGGTGTATCTCCAAAATAAATAATGCATGGCCTAGTGATCCTTGAATTAGAATGTGGATTGCAGTAAATCCACTGGCCTAGTAACCCTTGAATCAGACTGCGGGTTGCGGTAAAGCTAGGAATTGTGTGCCTAAGAATCCTCTACCTATGAATGGTAATATATAAGGTAAATACTAGAGGTGAGTGCTCTTCATTAGGCCTAGGAATCTCGGGACGGGATATAAGGCAAAGCATGGAGGGCGGAGTCTTGGTTAGGGCCTAGTGATCCAGTGTGGAATGCGGTATAGCCTAGTGACTAGGAGACAAGAAAATTCCTCATAGTGTAGGTGGAGAAAGCCGGTGGCATCCATGCTTGTTTTGGCTTAGTGATCTAGTGGAGATCATGGTAAAGCCTGGTATTACATATTTATTGTTTTGGCCTAATGATCCAGTGAGTATTTCAGTAAAGTTAGTTTCTATTGATGAGGGTGAGGTAGTTTAGCCTCAGGAATCCTTGGTTGGTTTTGTTGGTTTGAGTACCACATTCATGATTGGAATATGAAACGAGGGTGATTGTCTGAAGAGATATTTGGCTCAACCAACCTATGGTCGGGTGGTTCATGGAAGTCCCAAACCTGGCTAGCCTTTGCGTACATTAATATGAGGTTCTTTCTCCTTGATATTTCATGAGTAATATACTTGTCTATATGTGGATTATATGGCTGATGTACCCTTTATATTTATGTTGCTATTATGTTGGTTATGAGCATGTAATATGATAATGATGATGTATGGATCTCCTCATGTTTTGACTTTCAAATGAATGAAAAATGAATATATGACCTAATAGATGATAATGTAGCTAATGTGATAAGGGAGCAATGCTTCATAGCAAATATCAGATAAGTTTGAGACTTCTATGCTCAGATTTATTTTTTAAACTTGTAGATTACATGTTTGTGACATGTTTGATGAAATGCCTGTCATGGCTAGTAGGGGTCCAATCAAGTCCTTGTTCAAGTGATTGCATTTATATCATTATTTTGATATTATATTTCAGTTCTAGAAGTGTCATGTATTTCTAGGAACTGACCTAAGCCTTGGTTTTGAAAAGTGGCACAAAAACTAAGGTCAATGCTCAGAACTACCTAGAAAAGTCCCTAGTAGCACACATGCAAATTTTGTACAAGCGAATGGAGGGTTCCAGTCACACTCTTTCCCATATCAAGGGAGTGACTGGGGGATTGATGCACAAAAATTTCAGTTTGTCTCAGGAGCTATCCACCTAGAAGGTTTGGATGACTCTTGGGTGTCCTGTAGTAGGTGAAAAAGGTCTGTGTAGTTGTGTGTTGTCAGTTCCACTTCCTTAAGTTGACCTATGAGGTTGAATTAGATCATAGTATCCTCTCGTCGCATGTTTACCCCAATGGACCGAATAGCTTGGATAAATGAGGGATGAGGGTGTTACAAAGCCTATGCCTCCATACCATAAACCAACTAAAATGGTGTAAATATGGTTGCAGTTTTTGCTGAGGTGTTGTATGCCCACAAAGCTGAAAAAAAAATTAATTTCCAATTTCATTTATGAATTCCTATAATCCATTGAAGCATAGTTGTTAAAACTTTGTTTAAAGCTTCTACCTGATCATTTTCTTGCGAGTAATATGGAGTTGATTTATCATTGCTCAAGACCAACTTTGCAGTTAGTTAAGTCATCATAAAGCTTCAAAAATGTATGCTATGGTCCGTGATGATGAATTGTGGAACACCAAACCTAGAAATCACATGATTGAATATGAAAAGAGCAGTGGTTTCACCATCATCCTTATATGCACGCATCATCTCAACCCATTTTATAAAATAATCCACAACTAGGATAATATACACATGCCCCCCGACTGAGTGAGGGTTACATGTAATGAAATTGATGCCCCATTTTGCAAAAGGGCCAATGGTGATAATTAGGTGAAGAGGAGCAAGAGGTGCACACTTTTTGCGATTATATATTTGACAATTATGACATTTCTGGACTTCAGTGATAAAATATTTGAACATGGAAGGCCAAAAATATCCATCATGCAAGATTTTTTGGGGAGCGGTGATCCCTAACATATGACCACCACATGCTCCAGAGTGAAATTTATTTAAAGATTTTTCAACTTCATCATGTGTCAAACATCTAAAAATAGAATCTGTACCATGACGATAAAGTGTATCGCCAACAATATTGTATTGCTGAGATTGGTACCGAATGTGACGATGATCAGTTTGAGATAGATCGGGCTGAACGGTTTGAGTTTGGAGATAAAAAATAATATCTCCATACTAAGGATCTAATGTGTTGATGATAAAGAGTAATTCATTGGGAAAATAATCCTCTACCACTGTTTCTATTTCAAAATGGGGAAAGTCACAAATTAGCTCAACAAACACTAATGATTTCTTCGACTAAGATTTTTCAAATTTTAAGTCAAATTCCTGTAGGTTAAAAATACATTTGGAATATTTCCCCCAAGTAATTTTCTCGTAAGAATTTAAAACACAGGGTTGTGATATAAAATCACTATTTTTTTACACAAAAGAATATAGTGATGGAATATTTGGACGACTTGTACAACTGCCAAGGCCAGTTTCTCCACATGTGAATATTTTATTTCAGATTTCGTAATATTATTAATTAAATAATAAATCACATGTTCATTATTCAATTCATCGTCTTGAACTAATACCATGCCAATGGTAACACCAGATGCAACTAAATAAAAAAAATAGTCTTGGTGATATTAATCGGGTGGATGCAACAATGGTGTGTGAGTCAATACATGTTTCAATTCATCGAAATCCTTTTGAGCAGTTTCATCCCATACAAAAGAGATATCATTTTTCAAAAATCAAGTAAAACATTTAGTTATATTTGCATAATTTAGAATGAATCTACGTAAAAAAATTTCTTTCCCTTGCAAACTTTAGAGTTGGCGCAAGTTGGAAGGAGGAGGCAAATACAAAATAGTCTCTACCTTAAGGGGGTCAACACAAATGCCTTCTTTTGACACGAAAAATCCTAGTAAAGGACCATATTGTACACATAAGACACATTTGTGAGTATTTAAGCGTATATTGTGTTGGAAATGTATTCACTACTAAGAGGGGGGGGGGGGGGTGAACTAGTAGTGACTGCGTTTCTTAAATTTTAAAATCATTTTGCAAGTAATACAACAAAATATTAGTATATTAAATCATAAAACAAAACATATGAGAACCATGAGAAATAACCAAGGAAACATGCACAAAAAGACACAAAATTTTTATGGTGGAAAACCCTCCTCTGGGGCAAAAAACACCCTTGCTGTTGCTACGTTGCTCAAATAATTATATTAATATTCAAGAAATTTAGTTAAATAGAATATATGTAAATGGATACTATGAGAGAGAACTATGATCCTTGTATATGACTCGACAAACACCCATATGATCAACAAGCCTTTCCCAACACTTAGTGGACTTATGAAGAAATGTTATCTCTATATTATCTTCATCGGAGCACCCACCCCACTTCTCTATCTCACTCTCATTTCAAAATATTTTAGACTGGAGTAAATTTTAATCTCTCAACTAGAAAAACACACCAACCTCTAGAAATATATGCTCAATACAATATAGTGATCTCACTGAGACAAATCTGCACAACGCACATAATTACTGCAACAATCCAATCATCCATACATGCAAAAAAAATAGATTATAAGCTACTAGAAACATGATAACCAAGCATGAGGGAAATTATCTACAATCCCTCCTACCATTTTACCATACTACTGCATAAGATCTAGGCTAAAACATCGTTTTGCTTCCATCTTCAATCACTGTGATCTACTGAAGGTATTTTGCATAAATTGTTGCACAGTTTTCACACACCACTCTTCACTCATTCACACTCTCCAAGCTCACACAACCATCACACTTTCTTCTCAAATTAACTGACCAAATAGACTCATGATCTCCATCTATTTGTAAATTTATTATGAACAGTTAATTCCAATTATTTAGTGGAGATCTGTTCATATGATGGAAGTGGTTCGATTCATTGCTTCTTGACTCAATCTAGCCACTAACTTCATTTACTATTGAATATTTTCTTTCAACCATCATCTAGAAGCACAATAAATTTTTTCCGACCTTTACATAAAGAGTCTTGAACAAGACACGCCAAAAAAACAAATAAATGTTGGACCCTTGGTTAAACTGATGGTGGGGGGGGGGCGTGAATTAGTTTAATGCAATCATGTTCCTATTATACTTTCTTTTAATGGAAATAGAATCTTTATTCTTTATATACAATGGAACAACAATCGTAATAAATGAGAAGCGGGTATTAAGCAGAATAAATACAGAGTATCAACACATAATCATCATGCATATGGACAACAGATATAAGTGGAAACCCATAAGGGAGAAAACCACATCTTATTATTGTTGTGATGTAAAGGCAAGCTCCAACTCCCTCTCACCACTGATTTTCTGTAGGCTCCTACCTCAATTCTGCAAGCTACAACTTGCAAGGAAGCTCCAACTCCCATCAATTTTCTATAGGCTCCAACCTCAGTCAACTAAAACTGACATTTATCAAGCTACAACTTGATGTGGAAGCACCAACTCCCATATATTTTCTGCAGGCTACAACCTACAGGAGGCTCCTACCTCAGTCAGCTACAACTGACATCTATCAAGCTACAACTTGATAGGGAAGCTCCAACTTCCTCACTCTTTCACAAAAACACTTGCTGATTTACCTTGGATATCAGATCTGTTCTGTACCTTCTTCACTGTTGTCCTCCAGCTTTCTTATCTGTCTTATATCATCTCTGACTTTTCACAACATCTCTTTCTGCTCCTCCTTCTTCTTATCTTCTCTACCTCAATTCTGCATTCTCTAACCTCTCTATGCATATCAATATGATATCATTTATAGAGTTCATGTTTGTATTCCACAGGGAATTCAAAGTGAAAAACCATGACTCTTCAACTTCTTCCTTCTCATTCCTTTATCCAGCTTGTTCAGAAAAAATATAACAATATGTTCAAATTTCAATATTACAGTGGGATATTTATTTTCCTCCAGAGACTTGCCAATGCATCACAAACAATATAAAATAAATTAAAACATTTACATTTTCAGTTACAATAATAATTTCAATTCAATCCATTCATCTTTTTGCTCTCTGTGAGTTTGTCTTTTCTGCTGCTGTAGTGTAACTGTTCTACATATTCTCTTGCATTTTCATGTCTGTAAAATGCCCTGTGTCTTTTCCAGTTTTTTCCATGTACCTGTTCTGCATACCTCTGTTTTCCATGCCTGTTAAATTCCCTATGTCTTTATCAGTTTCTGCATACTCTCCACTTCAATTGTGTTTTTGTTGCATATATACCTGTTTCACAAGTTTAGCTCCCCAATAACTCTCAAACTCTCATTGTATATAAAATTGCAGCTTCTTCTTATCATCTGCTGGAAAATTAAATAAATGCGAAGGCTTCTTATAATCAAGGTTATAAAACCCATAACGAATATAATATGCCTCTCTAATAACCCAGCAAATGTTTTATTTCACTTCGGAATAATAGTGCAACCCACAGATACATATAAAAACTCAACATACTAACAGTTGCACCCCATAACATATCACTCTTCCTTTTGCAATGCTCATTTGACCCATATCAAACATAATATATATATACCACCATATATATATATATATATATATATATATATATATATATATATATATATATATATATATATATATATATATATATATATATATATATATATTCCCCAATCGAATGTTGCAACCATTAATAAACTGAGGACTTATATTAAGACCAAGCACTAGCATATATTAAAGTTTTATATGCTTGCTTATTCAATTAATTACAACACTAAACCTTCGAGCTTGGAGTTAAATCTTCAAGTGATACCATATATAAGTATATAAGTGCCCTCGGGGCCCACATCTTGCCATTCACCTAACCAAATATAATATATCAATGTTGATGCGGTTCATAAGTAGTCAATGCATATCCAAATATTAAAAGTTTCCAATCTTTGGATTAAAGCCAACACCAATCATATTGAAGTTCTGGGATCACTGTTTACTCATCCCTTGGGGCCCACAAATATACACACTTTACCTTTGGTATTAAACATGTAGCGTCTTTATATAATGAACCATGGCTTTATAACCCTTCTTGAAATAATTGAATTAATATTCGAATTTCTATTACCTCAGATGTAAAATCCCGAACTTCCATTAACACTCGAGCCCACAATGCATTATAACATACCTTCTGCCCATTTATTAACTGTTATAACACACACAATACACCGAAATTCACATAATACTCGGCCCCACAGAAATGAGTGTAGGTCACATAGCATGTTTTACATCCAAAGGCTATAAACTTGTCGCGTTCCACCTCGCTCCAGCTCAACGTCTCCATCGTCTATCCAAGCCTTAATGTTTTAATTAAATCTTGTATTAACCTCCGGATAGATACAACGGTTGACCTCTTATCGCACTTCAACCCCAAATCCGACGGTGATCACGTAATATCGTGCAAATTAGATGCTCACCACATAATTCTCCAAAATTACGCGAAAAATGTTGTAATCGAAAACCACTTTAGGACACGTGGCAATCGATAACCGATATCGCATTTTTTTCAATAAACCATTTACCATTTTAAAAAAGTGTGAACCCGCTAGTTTTACTACTCAACACCACTTTCACTGTTCATCCTTTTCATGGTTCCATCTAATCACTTGATCAAGGTTCAACTTTCTTTTCTTTCGTATATGTAAAAGGTCTGCTCATATATGACATCAATATTTCTTTTAATTTAAACCTACGACATATAAAACCATCCAATCTCTGTGGTTCCAAATACCTTATGGTTCTACCTCAGAACTGTGCTAACATTGTTTTATTTTTCTCTTTAATATTTCCCAAGTTCACTTCACCATCGTCTCACAATTCCTCTCCACCTTTATGAACGAATAGCTCTATGAATCCTCTGCGCCATTACTGTCAAGCCATCTCTGCTCTATTTCTGGTGCTACCGTCTTCTGACAGGCTTTAACGAGCCTTCCCCAATTGCTCATATCTGGGGAACCAAGGGACCATTCAACCCTATTCGGTATGACTGTTTCTCTGCATTCAGTTACTGTGCATGACAGTGCACAGGCAGTGCATGTCAGTGCAGGACCGTTTCTCTGTTTCTCTATATTCTCTGTATTCTACAACCTGGGCTGCTTATTTTTGCTGCCCTGCTTCTTCAAATGGCCCTTTTCACATCTGCTCAACCCTCTTCAGCTCTTTAGATCTCTCTAGATCTATGCATTTTTCTGCTGCCTCTACTTGCTACCTGTCTACATCTTCGCTGCCTCTTTTTCTATCTCTCTTTGCCTTTCTTCATGTCTAATGTTCTCCTTGTCAGTTTTCTTTTTCTATCTTTCTGCTTCTATGCTACTCTCTTTGTCATCAATGACAACATTTCCAACAGTCTCCCCCTTTGGCATTGATGGCAATACACTTACTTCCTCTGCTTTCTTTTTAGAATACCCTTTCTTCTGATGCTTGCTTTTCCTCCCCCTTTGACATCAATGGCAAAGGGTTACCCATTTCCTGGTGTGGTTTCCAACTGTTGTCCATAAAAATCTGATCTTGAGGACCTGTTTCATGCATTGCTCACTATTTTTGGCTCTTTTGTGACAATTTGTTGACTGATCTCCCCCTGGAATGATGCTTTCTTTTTTGCTTTCCCCCTAGAATGATGCTTTCTTTTCGTATCAGAGAGTAACATCTGCAGATACTACCCCTAGTTTGTCTCCTAGATATTTGAATGGATATTTAGAAAGAGGTTTTTTGAATATGTATGCTATTTGTTCCTTTGTTGGTACATATTCTAACTTCACTACTTTCTATGCTACTTGTTCTCTGAGGAAATTGTACTTAATTGGGATGTGCTTTGTTTTTGAGTGAAGTAAAAGATTTTTTGATATACTTATTGCACTTGTATTGTCACATTTGATAGAAATAGGTTCATCAATGCTTACCTTCATGTCTTGGAGAGTTTGTTTCATTCACATTACTTGTGTGCAACATGTTGTTGCTGCTATGTATTCTATTTCTGCTATAGATAGAGAGATGGAAGTTTGCTTCTTGCTTAGCCATGCCACCAAACTTTTTCCCAAATAGAATGCTCCTCCACTAGTGCTTTTCATGTCATCCACACAGCTGGCCTAATATGCATCTGTATATGCTGTCAAAGTGAATATTTTTCTTTTTGGATACCATAGCCCATGATGTGTAGTTCCTTGTAGATATCTGAATATTCTCTTGATTGCTAGTAAGTGATTTTGTTTTGGTGCTGCTTGATATCTTGCCACAAGTCCTACAACCAGCACAATGTCTGGTCTAGAAGCTGTTAGGTATAGCAGACTTCCAACCATGGATCTGTAAAGTTTTTGATCTACATCTGTTGATCCATCATCTACACAAAGTTTGCATCCAGTGATCATGGGAGTTGACATAGGTTTACAATCTTCCATTTTGAACCTTTTCAACATCTCTCTTAAGTATTTATCTTGTGAGATGAATGTGCCTGTGTTATTTTTTTGAATTTGAAGTCCTAAATAGAAGGTGAGCTCTCCAATCATAGACATCTCAAATTCTGATTTCATTTCCTCAGCAAATCCTTTTTCTAACTCATCTTTGTTGCTTCCAAACATGATATCATCTACATACACTACTACAATTAAGAGTTCATTTTCATTAGCCTTTATGTACAAATTGCTGTCTACTCCTCCTTTCTTGAACCCCTGTTTTTGCAAGTATTTGTCCAGCCTCGAATACCATGCTCGAGGAGCTTGTTTCAACTCATATAAGGCTTTATTTAATATGCACACATAGTTTGGTTTATCTATTAAGGATAATCCTTCAGGTTTTCCCATGTAGACTTCTTCCTCTAAATCTCCATTCAGGAAGGAAGACTTCACATCCATTTGATATACCTTGAAATCATGATAACATGCAAAGGCCAAAAACATTCTGATTGCTTCCATTTTGGCTACAGGGGCAAAGGTTTCATCATAATCAAGACCTTCAATTTGTGAATATCCCTTGCATACAAGTCTAGATTTATTTCTGATTACCTGTCCTTGTTCATTCATCTTATTCTTGAATACCCATTTTGAGCCTATGACATTTTTCCCTGTGGGTATTGGTATTAACTCCCATGTATTATTCTTCTTAATATGATCTAGTTCTTCATTCATAGCTTTCACCCAATATTTGTCTTTACTGGATTCTTCGAACTTCTTTGGTTCTATTTGAGATACATAGCCAGGTATACTTCCTCTGCTTGTTCAGCTAGCTATATTATTATCTGGACTCCCACACTCTTGTCCCCAATTATTTGATCTTCTGGATGATTATTTTGAGTGTGTCTTGAGGGACCTTTTGAGTTCAGTTCAGTATCTTCTGTTGTCTTTCTTATTTCATCATCATCTTGGTTCTCTTCTTCATGATCTTCTGGAGGTTTGCTATAACTTTTACTTCTTGTTTTGTTTGGTAGATCTTCATCAAATCTTACATCAATGATTTCCAAAATTTTATGTAGTGTTTTGGTGTAGCACTTGTAACCCTTGCTCTTAGATGCATATCCTAGAAATATTCCTTCATCTGCTCTTGCATCAAAATTTCCTAGATTTTCATCATTATTTTTTATGAAACACTTGCTTCCAAAGACTCTAAAGTGCTTGATTGATGCTGGTTTACCATGCCATAGTTCATAAGGAGTCTTGTCACAGTTTGGTCTTAGATGAGATTTGTTAAGAATGTGAATAGCTGTGTGTACTGCTTCTGCCCAGAAGGTTTGGGGAATGTTACTTTCTTGCATCATAGCTCTGGAAATCTGTTGTACTGACCTATTTTTTCTCTCTGCCACTCCATTCTGTTGAGGTGTACCTGCAATTGTAAACTGTTTTTTTATCCCATGCTCATTGCATAGGTCTGCAAAATCATAGTCTGTGAATTCACCTCCTCTGTCTAATATAATGCACTTTAGCTTGCATCCTGTTTGATTTTCTGCCAATGCCTTGAATATCTTGAATTTCTCCAGTGCTTCCGATTTATATTTGAGAAATGTAACCCATGTCATTCTAGGAAAATCATCTATTATCAGCATGAAATAGGATTCTCCACTTGGTGTTTTAGTTCTTGAAGGTCCACACAGGTCCATGTGAACAAGCTGAAGAGGTTTGCTTGTAGATAGTTTCTCCTTGGTCTTGAAGGATGTGCGGGTCTGCTTACCTAGTTGACAGGATTTACATATGGTATTTGAAGGCTTCTTTATGACTGGTATATCTCTGACTGCATTCTTCTTGCTTAGAATTATGATATGGTCGAAGTTTAGGTGTCCTAATCTTCTATGCCATAACTATGACTCCTCAAGTTTGCGAAGGCGGCATGCTTCATTCTCTTATTTCACTATGTAGACATTAATTTCTGTTCGAACACCTTTGATCTGGGTCTTTCCTGTGGTGCTTGATCTTACTTCACAGTCTTGTGCTCTAAAAATAACTTCATAGCCTTTATCACACATTTTACTGACACTCAGCAGATTTTCTTTCAGCCCATCCACAAATAGTACATCTTGGGCCTTTCCTCTGCCATTATCCAGACTGACTGAGCCTTTTCCTTTAATTTTCCCTGCTTTATCATTGCCAAAAGTAACATTTCCAGATTTATTTTCATCAAAGGTTATAAACTTGCTTCTATCTCTAGTCATATGCTTTGAGCATCCACTGTCCAAATACCATTGGCGTTTCAAGTCTTGAGCTGTTAGAGCCAGGTCACATTTATTTACCTTTTTTTTCCACTGCATGCATCCTTTTGTTTGGTACCTGTTCTGAGATGATGGACCACATTCTCTGAGAGGACATTTGGAAGACATATGTCCAATTTTATGGCATACACAACATTTGAACATATTTTTAGCAGAATTATGAGTACGAGTAAACTCTCCATGATTCATAAACCTCCTTGAGGTTTTGAACATCAGTATTTATCCATATGTTTTGCATTCTATGATTTTATGGCCAAATTCCTTATAGTAAAAAAAATATCCATAAAAACAATGTGCATACCTAATGAAGGGTTGTCTTCTCCATTTGTTTGCTTGAGGTAGTCTTTTCACTGTTTGCATCCTTTGTGGATTTGAATCGATTCTCCTTGTATGACAGTATGTAGCAATATGTCCCAGTTTGTGGCAGGCATAACAAGTGACATTTTTCATAGGGGGAAGAATCTCCTTTGATGGCTTCCAAATTTGACATATTCAAGAGTATATGAGCCTTTTTCAATTGACTGTTTATTTGTTTCATTCTTTGTCATTTTAGGTCTCTTCTGGTTTCTATTTACTTCATTACTGGTTTCTTCTTCTGTAGGAACCTTCTGACCTGTTTCATTATCCTTATCAACTTTTACAAAAATGATATTTCTGTTTTCCTTTTCTTTGCCTTTACTTGATTCTCCTTCATAGCCTATCCCAGTTTTTATCAGAGGAGATCTTTGAGCATCTAGAATTTCATTCAACTTATCAGAGCTTGTCATTTGAGGAGTGTTTATTAACACTTTCCTTTGGGAATTTTCTAATTTCTTCCTCAAGCATACTACTTCTTCTTCCAATTTCTCTTGTTCCTGAATTTTATCCTTAATTTTCTTAAGTAAAATGTCTTCTACCTTCTTGGCTTCTTCAAGCTCTACTTTCAACTGAATGAGGACTTCTGAATTTTGTTCTTCTCTTACATATTTGAGGAGAATGTCTTTCTGTTTTCTGCACTTCAGTTTGAGTCTATCAATTTCCTCCATGGCACTTCTTAGCTCCCCCTCAAGATCAACTTCACCTTCTTTCTCATCTTCTAGAAGGAATCCTTCAAGCTCTTCTATAGCCATCAATATAAATTCAGAGGTTCCTTCTTCACTTGAGGATTCATCTAAGTCTTCAGATGCACTACTGTCTTGCTAAGCATAGAAAGACTTTCTATTGAATCTCTTCCCTTTCTGCCAGTTCTTTGATATGGTTTTCTCTGATTCTTGAGTTTGATTCTTTGTTTTCTTATGAGGGCACTTAGCAGCATAGTGTCCAACTCTTCCACAGTTAAAGCATTTAAATGGAAGTTTACCTTTATATTTACCTGAGCCTCTATCCAATTTCCTGATAAATTTTGCCTCTTCTTCATCAGAGCAAGAGCATATATCTTCCTTTTCTTCTTTCTTATTCTCTGTCTTAAAGGCTGCCTCCCTCACATTTGACTTCCTCTGTGGCAGTCTCATCTCATAGGCTGTTAGATTTCCAAGTAATTGGTTCATGGTCAAGGTTTCCCAATCAGTTGTTTCTTCTATGGTAGAAACCTTGGGGTTAAAGCTGGGTCGAAGAGATCTTAGAATCTTTTGAACAATTACAACTTATTTTATGGTTTCTCCTAGAGCTTTCATGTTATTCAAAATTTCTGCAACCCTTAAAAAGAAGCTGGCAATGTCTTCATCATCATTCATTTTTATATTTTCAAACTGGGCTCTATAGACTTGAAGTTTGGCTGTCTTCACCTTTTTGTCTCCCTCATGGATGTTTTCTAGTGTATCCCATATTTCTTTGGCAATCTTGCTGTGAATTACTTTGATAAATTTTGCCTCACATAGTCCATTTAATATTGCATTCATGGCCTTTGCATTAGCTACAAAATATTATTTGGCTTCTTTCTTTGAGTCAGTCGCCTTTGGGGCATATCAAAATTCCACATCAGCCTAGAATTATATTCCTAGAGACATTATGTATGTCCTCATTCTGATTTTCCAGAGGGCATAATTTGCACCGGTGAAAAAAGGGGCTTTATTGATTGAGCATCCTTCTTGACTAGCCATCCTGGGGACCTAGGATCTCCTTTTAGTTGTTAAAATGATATAGAAGGAACTTGGCTCTGATACCAATTGTTGGACCCTTGGTTAAACTGAGAGGGGGGGGGGGGGTGAATCAGTTTAATGCAATCATGTTCCTATTATACTTTCTTTTAATGGAAATAGAATCTTTCTTCTTTATATACAATGGAACAACAATCTTAATAAATGAGCAGCGGGTATTAATCAGAATAAATACAGAGTATCAACACATAATCATCATGCATATGGACAACAGATATAAGTGGAAACCCATAAGGGAGAAAACCACATCTTATTATTGTTGTAATGCAAAGGCAAGCTCCAACTCCCTCTCACCATTGATTTTTTGTAGGCTCCAACCCACAGGAGGCTCCTACCTCAATTCTGCAAGCTACAACTTGCAAGGAAGCTCCAACTCCCATCAATTTTCTGCAAGCACAAACCTACAGGAGGCTCCAACATCAGTCAACTACAACTGACATTTATCAAGCTACAACTTGATGTGGAAGAACCACCTCCCATCTATTTTCTGCAGGCTACAACCTACAGGAGGCTCCTACCTCAATCAGCTACAACTGACATCTATCAAGCTACAACTTGATAGGGAAGCTCCAACTTCCTCACTCTTTCAAAAAAACACTTGCTGATTTACCTTGGATATCAGCTCTGTTCTGTACCTTCTTCACTGCTGTCCTCCAACTTTCTTATCTGTTTTATATCATCTCTGACTTTTCACAACATCTCTTTCTGCTCCTCCTTCTTATCTTCTCTGCCTCAATTCTGCATTCTCTAACCTCTCTATGCATATCAATGTGATATCATTTATAGAGTTCATCACATGACTTTTTGTATTCCACAGGGAATTCAAAGTGAACAACCATGACTCTTTGACTTCTGCCTTCTCATTCCTTTGTCCAGCTCATTCAAAAAAAATATAACAATATGTACAAATTTCAATATTACAGTGGGATATTTCTTTTCCTCCAGAGACTTGCCAATGCATCACAAACAATATAAAATCAATTAAAACATTTACATTTTCAGTTACAATAATAATTTCAATTCAATCCATTCATCTTTTGGCTCTCTGTGAGTTTGTCTTTTCTGCTATTGTAGTGTAATTGTTCTGCATATTCTCCTGCATTTTCATGCCTGTAAAATGCCCTGTGTCTTTTCCCGTTTTTGCCATGTACCTGTTCTGCATACCTCTTTTTTCCATGCCTATTAAATTGCCTATGTCTTTATCAGTTTCTGCATACTCTCCACTTCAATTGTGTTTCTGCTGCATATATACCTATTTCACAAGTTTAGCTCCCCAATAACTCTCAAACTCTCATTGTATATAAAATTGCAGCTTCTTCTTATCATCTGCTGGAAAATTAAATAAATGTGGAGGCTTCTTATAATCAAGGTTATAAAACCCATAAAGAATATAATATTCTTTTCTAATAAACCCAACAAACATTTTATTTCACTTCAGAATAATAATGCAACCCACAGATACATATAAAAACCCAACATACTAATAGCTGCACCCCATAACATATCACTCTTCCTTTTGCAACGCTCATTTGACCCATATCAAACATAATATATATATATATATATATATATATATATATATATATATATATATATATATATATATATATTATATATATATATATATATATATATCGCCATATATATCAGAAATTTGAATAACTGAGATATTATTCACCGAGATTCTCCCGATCACACACTATTTTAGCTTCATGCATAATACATAATCTCTTCTACCATTGATCATCACATGCAGAAATAAAATCAATTGCATGCATACATTAAAACCACAAACAATCACACATATGAACACAATATTTAATGGGAAAGATTAAAGCTAAAAACCCCAACTATCTGTATATTATATGTCATGGAGATCATGTAACAATCATAGTACAAAGCTCCTCACAAGCTCTCAGCACCACCTCCAATTGCTACACACTATCAAGCTAGATCTAGCAAAACACATGCTCCAATATTTTGCCACTTGATAGCCAGCCTCTATTGCGTTTTCAATGCTATGGGATGGCTTCATTAAATAGATAAACCACCTGGCTTGAACTGCGCAATCCTCATGGGCTACTCCACCAATTTGTGTGTTGCAAATAGCAACAACATAGTCACAACTGATATTTAACCTGCTCTTTCACCTATTTCTGCACTGGTCTCCACTGAAACTGTCCATGCACTGAAGTTAACTGATGTATTCTTTAGTTGATTAATGAGTTTATAATTAGTGAATTAATTAATAATTAATTCACACCACTCTCACTAATTGTATCAATTATTTAAACTGGATACAAATAGCTCAACTATGTTTAGATTAGTTAAACTGAATACAACTCCACTAACTTCCTCAATCAACTCCACCAAACTCTGTCACATGAGTTCTAACTGAAGTATCCATGCAATAGCTCCACTTAACCCTCAGGAATAGCGTAATTCTTTCTGTCAGCTCCTGTGCCACATCTGTGCACTTAACTGAAGTGCTCCAAGAGAATAAGATAATGTTTATAGTCCAAATATTATTAAGAGCTAATAATATTCGACATATCTATTTTTAGACCGGAAATCTAAAAATAGATTCCGCCCAATATGTCTAAAAATAGAAGTCCATCTATTTTTCCAACTTGACCAACCATCCACAAATAGCATCCTGCAACTCATAGAATATTATCAACATGTCTAAAAATAGACTTTGCGCCAAAAATAGCCCGCGGGCCCACTTAGTGAAGGAGACTTCTTTCCACTAAGCTCATCATTTTGTTGCAATCTCAACATATATATATATATATATATATATATATATATATATATATATATATATATATATATATATATATATATATTCCCCAATCAAATGTTGCAACCATTAATAAACTGAGGACTTATATTAAGACCAAGCACCAGCATATATTAAAGTTTTATATGCTTGCTTATTCAATTAATTACGACACTAAACCTTCGAGCTTGGAGTTAAATCTTCAAGTGATACCATATATAAGTATATAAGTATATAAGTGCCCTCGGGGCCCACATCTTGCCATTCACCTAACCAAAAATAATATATCAATGTTGATGTGGTTCGTAAGTAGTCAATGTGTATCCAAATATTAAAAGTTTCCAATCTTTGGATTAAAGCCAACGCCAATCATATTGAAGTTCTTTGATCACTATTTACTCATCCCTTGGGGCCCACAAATATACACACTTTACCTTTGGTATTAAACATGTAGCACCTTTATATAATGAACCATGGATTTATAGCCCTTCTTGAAATAAATTGAATTAATATTCGAATTTCTATTACCTCAGATGAAAACTCCCGAACTTCCATTAACACTCGGGCCCACAATGCATTATAACATACCTTCTGCCCGTTTATTAACTGTTATAACACACACAATACACCGAACATCACATAATACTCGGCCCCGCAGCAATGAGTGTAGGTCCTTGTTGTAGCCTCTACAACACCCTCCAAAAAATCCACACTTTAAAATTTTTTGGAGCCCCTTGAGCATTAAAGAAAGCTAAGTTAGAGTCTGGGAAACTTAAGTCACTAGGTCGCAATTTTCTTTAGTTTTGGAAAATCGTGACCCCACGACCTTGCGACCCCGTGACCCCGAGGTCTCAAGGTCGCAAGGTCGCGAGGTCGCACCTCCCTCAGACCACTGCATAATGCAACCCTATGACCTCATTAATGGCCCGCACACGCGAGCTTTTTATAAATATAAGGGTCGCTAGGTTGCATTATGCACATTCGGCAGATAGAAAGAAAACGCTCCTGATAGGTCGACTGGAGCGCGATTTTCCCGGGTAAGTTTCCGTTTTCCTCCTGCTGTTTCCTTTTATGATTTTCTTGCCTAATTTTCCCTACCTTAGCCTTTAAATTTCCCTCTTTCTTGGCCCCTGTTTATCATTTGAGACTTAGGGCTCCCCCTTTTGCTCTGACATTTCCCCTGCTTGTATAATATTGTCATTGCTTCCCATCTAGACCCTTATGGCCTGTGTTCTGCCCCAAAAACTCTTCCCTTTCTATGTCTTGGACCACCTAGCCTTGTGATTTTGAATTTAGAGGGAAATTGACTTGACGCGGTGCGCGCTAAAACCCCTAGCAAACCCTAGTGCGACTTGAGACATTTGCGACCCTGCGACCCCAGTCGCTAAGTTGCCAAGTCGCATTCGTCCTCCGTTCTACTTTCACGCGACTTCATGACCTAGCAACCCTGCGACCCAGTCACAGGTCGTAGAGTCGCACTCCCATCGGTTTTCCTAGAATTTGAGAATCAGTGACCTCGCGACCTGGTCGCAAGGTCGCAAGGTCGCACTTATGTCGGTCTTCCTAGAATTTGCGACCCAGCAACCTCGCGACCTGGTCGCAAGGTCGCAAGGTCGCAAAGTCACAAACCCTTTGAGAGTTTCAACATCGCAACCTTTGCGACCCTGCGACCCAGTCACAGGTCGCTAAATTCAGCCCTTCCTATGTCTCTAGTTGAAAAAACTAATAGTTGTACCTAGGCTTGTATTATCAGGGCATCTTTCTTATCCTGGGACTCTTTCATGAACATGACAAGTGAATTCGAAGCAGACTTAGAGTGTGTCCCCGTCTCCTCAGATTCAAGTGACATGGGACCTCCAGTGGCCCAAAAAAACAATAAGAGCCCATAAGCAGAGGAAATAGAGATGGATATACCGATGTCCCCACCCCCGATCTACAGGGACACCTTGTGCACATTTGCAAAAGGGGACAGTATGCGCTGGTACCAGGTGTACCAGGAATTTTCTCGACAGGAATTCTCGGAGGACCTACCTGACCAACAAGCATACATACAGGATAAAATATCAAGGCTACATCATGCAGGGGCTCACCCTACTATATTCCCATGTGCGGAGGTCATTGAATGGATTATACAAAACACCAACCCCAAAAAGTGCGTAATCAGGGACAGTGAAGGCAAAGTTTTCGCGACTCTCAAAGGCTCGGATGCTCAGGTTTACTACGTATTGCCCAAACGAGAGGAAGACTTCACAGAATATTGGGCCATCGCCCATGCAGTCCCCATAATAGAAACCCTAAAGGGGTGGTGGGAGGAACCCAAGAAATTCAAGGCCAAGAAGGATCAAGAATATCCAGTGAAAGGTCTTAGGAAGGTGTATAAACTGGTAGCCGCAATGCTTTGCATATTATACGGGCGTCCCAATGCCACCACTTTTAGCGATACATGGGAAACCCTAATGGAGTATGTCACGGTGCATGGCACCCATTTCAACTGGGCCAACATAATCGTGGCCTCTCTTCAGACAAACATATCCTCAACATTGGTACTGGATGATGGATATCCTTCCGAATTCTACATGGCCTCTTACTTGTTGGATGTTGTTTGTTCGAGGTGCCACTATGAGGGATGGGTGCACAACTGGGACCCAAGTAGGCACGCCCAATCCACCTAGAGACAAAGGTATTTTGGGATTCCAGGTACAAGTAGGACATATAACTGATCTCTCAAGTCTTCATCCCAACTCGCTACAGAAAATTGTTCGGCCAGGACACTCCTTGCATGTCTTGGCGAGCCATGGGGACGTTAGGCAAGGTGGCACATTGATTCCCACTTGTCGAATATACATTCATTCAAGTCTTTGGTTCATACAAGGCTCCCCATGCTATGCCTAGATATGTTACAGATAAAATGCTCATTCAAGAGGACTATTTTCAGATGACTGCCGGTTTCTCTAGGGTCCTGACTATGGGCAAAAAGAAGCCATGGCCTACACTGCCCCTCACTATCGGTACCTACACAGTCAAATATTTCAGGGAGGTAGAGGTAGAAGTAGAAGAGATGAGAAGTTATCGCATCGGGCCATTGGACCACCGGACATATGACCCAGAGAGGATAGTCCTTGATCACTGCAAGCGGGCTAAGTTCAAATAGAACTACCAGCACACAGAGTGCCCATGTGAGGATGAAAGAAGAAACTGGTATAATGCAAATAGGAAACTCACCCCGGGGGCATGGTCTGATGAAGAAGACCCGAATGACCGTACATTGGAGGAAAGAAGCTGTGAATTAGGAGGCGCTTCTTCTTCTTAGGCTAAGAAGGCTCGAACCAGTATAGGGCACAACACTACTGCCCATAAGAAATAGCAGGAAGCCAAAGCCCAACGCAAAACAGAAAAGAAGATGAAAGAGGAAGAAGAAAAGCGCAAGAGGAGCCTGAGGTCGGAGAAGAAGAAGAAGCAGGCAGAAGAGGCCAGGAGAAAAAAGGAGGAACAAGAGGTAGAGGCTGAGGCAGAAAAACAACTCAAGAGAGAGTTATATCAAGTGGAGGCTGAATGCCAGAAGAAAGAAGAACAAGAAGCGGCAGCGGAGGCTGAACGTAAAAGAAAAGCAGAATAGGTAGCAGCAGCAGTAGCCGAACGTAAAAGGAAAGCCGAACAGGAAGTAGCGGTAGAAGCAGAGCGCAAGCAGAAAATAGAACATGAGAAGGCAGAAGTAGAGCAGTTACGGAAAGTGGAAGAGGAAAAGAAAATAAAATAAGAGGAGGACAGAATACTAGAGAACTTCGAGACATCTCCCCAAGGCGCAGGATCACAAACAGAGCTACAACCCCTCGAAGTACCTGTAGTCAGTACACGTGCTACACTCTCTGATGTGATTTCCTACGAAGGGCAAGAAGAGGAAGTATTCAATCTTACCAGGCTCACATACGATTAGTTCTCCTTCAAGATCCGACAGGCGAAAAGAATATGCTTGGCACAAAACCCTTCTGCCTCATCCATAGTAGCAACGGAGAAAGATATAGTCCTAGACACTAGGACTAACCCAGTAATGATAGCATCGGCCGGCACAGCTTTCACTGTGGCCACGGAGGAAAATGTAAACAGAATGAGCATAGATATCCTCTCTCTACAAAATAAGCTACAAGAAGCAGAGCAAAGGGAGGCAAGGGAAGAGCAGGATAGGGTAGCATCAAGGGAAGAGATTTAGCAGCTCCAAGACAAAACTACCCCTATCAACGAAGTACCGCTCACCGTCCGAAAAGAGCTAGATGTATTAGAGGCCACCATGAGATAGGTCTATGGGCAAATTTTTACTATAAAAAAAAAGGTTGCCCCCTTGGTAAGAGCCCAAGCAGAAACCAAACAGAGAAGCGAGCAGCTGAAGGAGGCCTCAGCCGCTTTGGATAGAATGATAGAATGGACAAGCTGTTACCCCCAGGCTCCCGAAAACCTGCCAAAAAAAGATTGGATCCAC
Source organism: Pinus albicaulis (assembly GCA_034641835.2). NCBI lineage: Eukaryota > Viridiplantae > Streptophyta > Pinopsida > Pinales > Pinaceae > Pinus > Pinus albicaulis. The sequence goes on along the minus strand of CM076580.1, from coordinate 1,701,829,867 downwards.
ACACAAGATGCCAAGGTCCAGATCCGAATTAAAATGCAGTCTAAAGATAAGTTGTCCAAGGACTTAGATAAGGTGATAGCCGCATAAGAGCATCTGATCAGTGGCATCGATTCAATGCACACCCAACATCACATTCCATCGCTGGGTGCATTGGGCGAGGAGAAGACATGGGAACAGGTGGATCAGGAGATCCAAACATTTTTGCAACCCATCAAACAAGCCGCTGCCACTTCTGATCTTGCAACATCACAGGACAACTTGAGGAAGTTCATTGTCACAGCAGTCTGGATCTACACCAAACTAGCCTCCCTATCCAACCTGGTCACGCAGAAAAGAGAAACTTTAATTCCTAATGCTTTGGAGTGTTTGCATCGGTTGAGAGAATAAGTTCCCCTGATTTCCCTATAGTGACGGATTATCGTACGTGGCAGGATTTCCTCAAAGAACAACAAGTTGATGCTCCTGACCTCACGATCGCACACACCTCCTCATGATCAGATAGTAGTAGGTTGTAGGTCACACTTGGCAATAGGTCGCAAGTCACACTTCGCAGCTGGTTTCCAGGTTGCAACTCTCATTCAGGTCGCAGGGTAGCACAACAGTTGGGGAGGCGAAAAGACAGGAAGCCCAAAGGGAAAATTTTGGTCTACAAAACTCCCTTCGGGAAAATTGTAAGGATATTTTGTTTGGGACTTGAGCTGAGTACATTGTATTACTAGGATTATACAATTTGAGCATGAATACAAGAATTTTGAAAAATCCCTTTGTGGATCTGGTGTTGACATATGTATGAGCACAATTGAGTATTATAATTTCAGTTTCTGAACATCTTTTGATTAAGGGACCTGTATCTTCAATTCATATCGCAATTTCATAACAGTTTGCTGAATATATGTTAACGGTGGTTGAGTTAATTTCACTTTCTTAATGAATGTTGTTGAATTTTTTTATTAGCATTTGTGTTATCATTTAAAACTTTTAGGAAGTGAAGGGTGTTCTTGCCACAAGGAATTGTTTCTTTTGTGGTCAGAAAAGTTTATAAGAATTGTAGAAATTTCCTCTTTTCCCACCTTGGTTTTAAGTTTCACCTTATTTCTCCTTTTAGTTACATGCCCTTTCCCATATCCTTACATTCAACAACAGGAAAATAATTTTTTTTTGCTGAAAACACAAATTCTGGAAAATTTACAGAATGCTGGAAAATGCAGAAATAAAAAAAAATCAGCAGATACAAACAGCCATTCAACACATTATAACACAGTGATTTTTGGTCAAGGTAACCCTGGAAAAACCCCCTACAAATATTTGGGAAAACCAATTCGAAATCTCCTTCTTATTTCTGGGAAAATTCTTTTTACAGTAAGAGAAAAACTCAGAAAAATCAACAAGTACAAATTACAAATTATCTCGTTTTTCGTGCTTTACCACCACCTCAAAAAACATGCAAACAAAAAAACAGAACAGCAATAAATGTTGTACGGACTCCTTGAAATTCGTGCCCAAATTTTATGCAATAAATGCTGCTATACGACCTCCTCAATTTCTGTGCAAACAACAATAAATGTTGTTGTACGAAATCTCGATTTTTGTGCCAGAAAAAATAGCAGAACCTTGATGTATGGAATATGCCTCGATTTTCATGCAAGAGGACAGCCACTTGCTGTATGGCTTGCCTCAAAATTTGTGCCAAATAAAATAGCCTTCTGTTGCCTCGAAAACTGAACCAAACTACTATATGGCCTCTTAGAAAACGTGCCAAAAAGCTGTTGTACGGTCTTCTAGAAAATCGTGCCAAAAACTGCATTGGAATGTGTGCCTCTCCTAGCTGTACAAACTTGTTGAAATCCTGCCTTGGAATATGTGCCAAAGTGCTGCCTCTTTCTCCTCACTGCCCAAAGATCTCCCTTGCTCTCTTTCTCTCCTTCTCCCATTCTGCTCATGAAAGAATGAATGACCTTTTCCTCCTTTTCCTCTTTTAACCTAACCCTAAGTGACTTTTGGGGAATCCCTAAATCCAATGGCTGAAACAGATTTAGATCTAGGGCTGAGATTAAATGCTCATTTAAATCTCACTTTCTATTTTTTTAATTCACCCCACTTTAATAAAGACCCACTTAGTCATTTATTTCTAAAGTCACTTTTCCTTTCTAATTTTACATTGACTTTATTAAAGTCACTTTAAAATTAGACTTTAGTAACTTTATCACTTAAAGTCACTTTTAAATTAGATTTGACTTTATAAAATTATAAAGTCACTTTAGGAGAAAAATTAAATTCTTTTTGGACACTTTTCCCTAGGCCAAAGATCAAAGCCTTAGGGAACCACCTGTCCTCCGGTAACCAAATTTCAACACTCCCTCTTACCGAGGAAGGTGTTCCTCACCACATCCATCTTGTCTCTGAACTAGACATGCTTGCCCCGTGGTAAGGCTTTGGTAAGAATATCTAAAAACTTCTCATTAGTGGGAATATACTCAAGCTTCACAACTCCTTTCTGAACATAGTCTCTGATGAAATGGTATTTGATCCCGATATGCTTTGACCTGTCATGAAATACTGGATTCTCCGTGAGTTTAATGCAACTCTGATTATCACAGTAAATCACTGAAGGTCTCAACGGCTGACCAAATAAGCCAAACAACATCTTGCGAAGCCAGATGGCCTCACAACTAGCTAGACTGGCCGCCATATACTCGTCAAATAACTCTAATACATCATCACGCTTTCACCGAATCCATGACACCAGATCATTAACCCAACCCAAAACAACACCCTGAAGTGCTCTTCCTATCAGAAGCACAACCTGCCCAATCAGAATCAGTGTAACCTGCCAATCTCACTCCATCCCCCTACCTGTAGTCCAGACCATAATCCACTGTCCCCTGCAAGTACCACAAAATGTGTTTTGCAACCACCCAGTGAACCTTCCTAGGCTCACACATAAACTAACTCATCGTGTTGACTGCAAAACAAATATATGGTCTAGTGTTGACCAAATACATCAAGGAACCAATCAGCTGTCTGTACAATGTGGGATCCACCAATTCGGAATCCGAAGCATGGAGCTTCTTCCAATTGGTGATCATCGGTGTCGACATGGGTTTACATTCCTCCATGTGGAATCTGCCAAGGATGTCCACAATATACTTCCCCTGCCCCAGGAAGAAATGCCCCTCCTCCTGCCACACCTCCAAACCCAAAAAGTAATGCATCAAGTCGATGTCCTTCATCTCAAACTCCGCCGCAAGATCTCTCTTGCAGTGCTCTATGAGTCTCTCTGCACCTGTAATGACTAAGTCATCCACATACAACACTAGAATGAGAGGCTCCTCACCTATCACAATATAGTAAAGGTTCGGATCTGCCTCACTCTTTGTGAGACTCATCCCCTGCAAGTATGTATCTATCATGGAGTACCAAGCTCTGGGAGCTTGCTTCAGGCCATAAAGGGCCTTCTTTAGTCTACACACATGGGACTCCTTCCCATGCACCTCAAAGCCCTATGGCTGCTCAACTTACACCTCCTCATGTATGAAGCCATTGAGAAATGCAGTCTTCACATCCATCTGGTGGATCTTCCAACGCATCTCTGCTGCTATCGATATAATGGAGCGGATCGAAGTATATCGAGCCACAAGAGTGAAGGTCTCCTCATAATCAACTCCCTCTACCTAGGAGAACCCTCTAGCCACAAACCTCGCTTTGAATTTCTCAATGCTGCCATTTGCAGCATGCTTTACCTTGTAAAGCCATCTGGAAGTAACCACAAATTTTCCCCCAGGCCTCAGCACCACCTCCCAAACATCATTCTTCATGATAGAAGAATACTCCTCCTGCATGGCCTCTCTCCAGACCTGCTAGCTAGCTGCCTCCTCATAGCTAGAAGGCTCAGAGTCAAGGATGCTGGTAGCCATTTCCATATAGCTACAAAACCTCTCAGGTGGTCTACTCTGTCTGACCAGCCTCTTAGGCCCAGCAACATATGTGGCCTCTCTCAAGGTGTCTTGAAGCCACTTGGGCTTCCTCTTCCCTGAGTATACTTCTCCCATTGGAGAATGAAACTCCTCCTCCTCATCATCATCAGGATCCTGAACTCCTGACTTTCTATATGCTATCCTCCTGCCTGCACCTAAACCTGTAGATGTTGAAGTACCGTGTGAACTGTCCATCAGTGGACTCCCTAGTGAACTGCTTTGTGGACTACTCTGCATGCTACCCGAAGCACCACCCCTCTGAATCTGTGATCCACTTCTCACTGACGGACCTGACATCGTCATAGATGTGCCTCCGGATCCTCCTAATCCCTACCCACTGGATCCCTGTGACTAACTCAGCTGCTGCTGAGGGTCTAGCTGATCCAAATACTCTAACTCCCGTGACCTCCTAAAGGCCCTATCCTCCTTGAACTTCACATCCCGCCTGACAACAACTTTCCTCTGTGTAGGAATGTAAATCCGAAAGGCCTTTGAGGTCTCACTGTAGCCCACAAAGATACCCTTCTCTGCGGTGGGCTCTATTTTGGTCCTCTTCTCCTTGGGTATGTAGGAGTATGTGATACACCCAAAGAGACGAAGATGACCAATATTGGGCTTCTTCCCAAAAAAAGCCTCCTCCGGAGTCATGTGCCCCAAGGCACGATGCGGACTCCTCTTCTGCAAATAAACAGTAGTGTTGTAGGCCTCTTCCCACAAAAACAATGGAAATCCCTGATCATGTAACATGGCTTTGGCAACTCCTCCGATGGATCTGTTCTTCCTCTCCGCAACCCCGTTCTACTGGGGGTTGTAAGGAACAGTGAACTCCCTCCTAATGCCTTCCTCCGCACAATAGTCAACAAACTCTCCAAGGGTGTACCTGTATGTGTCTCCACAAGAGCTCTGAACTCTTGAAACCACTTGAATACCTCACTCTTGGTCTTCAAGAAGTAAATCCAAGTCCTCCTGGAGTGATCATCAATGAATAAAACATAGTAATCATATCCACTCAAGGAAACATGAGACATCCGACCGCTCACATTGGAATGAATCAAATCAAGTATCCCAGTCGCTCTGCTATCATTGCTGGGAAAAGGGGATTTGGAAAACTTTCCCATCGCACATCCTCTACAAGTATCAAAGTGATCAGTACTGAAATCTGGCACACCTGTAGTGATCTCCCGCAAAGTCCTCAAGGCTCTATGATACATATGCCCCATCCTGCAGTGCCAAATCTCACACAGCTCAGAACTGCTAGCTCTGCTGTCGGTACTACTGCTCAATGCCAAAAGGGGATGAAATGCAAACTTGTACACCTTTGCATGGCGTACACCTATCACTCTAGCTGAATCAGCTGGAGCGCCCCTGGGATATATCAGCACCTGTCCTCCCCTGAACAATATCTCATATCCTCTGTCCTCCAAAGCTGAGATGGATATGAGGTTCTTCCTCATCCCTGGCACATAAAGAACATATGAAACCTTCAAGGGAGGTTTGGGTTCCCTATGAAATGTCAGTGTTCCCACACCGACTTCTCTAAGAACTCTGTCATCACTGAGTACTACCTCTATATCAGTGCCACTCTCTAAAAGCTCTGAGAAGTACTCACGGACTCCTGTCATATGACGTGAAGCCCCATTGTCCACATACCAGATACCCGAAGATGCTCCACTAGTCGAGGGAAATGCATGCTCCCTCTGAACCTCTGTGGCAGGTGTTGGGGTTCCCATGTTTTGGCTAGATTGGCAAGACCAAAACATGAGACAACATCAAAACCACTTTCAGACCTCAGGATCTAGCCCTCCTGGGTCCATAGAGGGATCTCTCTATGATATGTCAAAGGTATATGACTTTGAAGCTCAGTGTTAAGATATTAGGCTAGTTATAAGGCTCGGGGTTTGTTTTTTTGATGTATGTTTGGTTGTTGGGAATTAGGAAAGAAAGGTTCGATATAAGACAAGGATGAGAAAAGAGGGTTTTAGGAAAAGGAGAGATACCCCAGGGAACATTCAAGATCATTGGGAAATGGAGTCAGGAAAGGGTTTACTTGCTATTCAATGTGCAGGCTTTCAGTTGGGCTAGTCATCTAAAGAATTGGATATTAAAGATGATTGTGTGATATGAAATGGTAAGAGAGAAGGTGACAGCAAGGAAACCATCCAAGGTGACCTTTAGAAATCAGATCCAGGGACAGGGCAAAACATTGAACACCTGTGATTCTAAAATCCAAAGGCTAACTCTTCAGACAAGAAACATTAGAGATTTAGAGTACAAAGTTAAAGACCTGAGATCAAAGAGAGACTTTGAACTCTCAATGCTTCAGCCTCCAGCTTGAGGGATCTTAGAAAAGGTTCAATTAACTGAAAATAATCCTAGTGAGATAGAGACATAGTTCTAGACCTCCCAGTGTTCCCAATTCATTCAATTAAATCCTAACAAGAGCATCTAAGAACAGATTCATTAATTCATACATCAGCTAGCAGGAAATAACATCCACTACGCTGGTTAAATTAATTGAAATCAAACCTTAGATAAGACATATAGCAGAAAAAATTGAGGGCAAGGAGAGTAGAAACATAGGGTACCTAACAAGGGTAAATCCTATGCCAGATTTCTGATGCAAGCTAGTAGAAATGAAATGAGGTGAACTGCTAAATAAAACAAATACAGAGATAGGAGAACATCACCACTGCTTTAGATCAGAATCCAAAGAAATGTGCTTGTCATATTAAAGAGAAACACCAGTAAAGTACAACATTACCAATAGCTGGATATTCAGTCTGAAAACATCTTCCTTAGCCTATCTTTCAACTCTACATAGAGACTATGTCTCAACAGAAACAACTTGTAATTCTCTAATAATCGATCAACAACCTTTACAATGAGTTTCTTCCTAATTTTTATAGCTGAAAGATGAGCAAAGGAGGTAGGTGAAACACTAAATGAAGCATTAAAACTCAGAAAAGAAAGAGTGTCGAAGCCCATTCAGTTTTAAATTCTGCACATTTATCTCTGGCACTCCTTGGACGAAAGAATGATCTTCTTCAGGTTTCCATTTACTCCAGGTATGCCCCTAATTTACTTTGGTTGCAGTACTCTGCAGTACCTTTGGTGAATAAAAAAAAGATAAATAAATGATAGTGAAGTCTGCCATACTGCATAACAAATTTTCTGGTAGCTTAGGACTATGGTCAAGGCTGAATTTTCTTCAGGAACACGGTAAATAAAGGAAACAATATGGGTACTTTGTCCTTTCACAGGTAGGAACATTCTGCTGATGTAGCTACCCTGATGACATATTTTTATGTGCGTTGGGCCTTCCGTGTGATCCATGATGTCTTCGATCTGGTACTATGCCTTCAAATCATTGGTTTAAGGCTCAAAATCTTCATGATAAGCCTTAAACACTTTGTTTTTCCACTGATACTCTTTTCCGCTTCCACGCTTGCCTCTAACTGCAAAATCTGTGCTTTAATGGCTCTGGGGAAGATTTTGCAGAGTTTAAACTCTATTATTTTAATGCAAGCCCTGTCATAACGTCTTCTCAGACCCTTATTCATGATTTCAGCTCCTGAAAATGGTCCTTTCCTATTTCTCTGTAACTGTACAAAGACTGTGAATGATGGTGGTTTTCCGTCGCTCGTACCCTGCAAAAACACGCAACTCTGTTATGAAATCCATGCATAGGGAAGGATGGCTATGGAGGGTGGGAAGGATGATAGTGCGTGTTGTGTAACCAACTCAAAAAGAGAAGAAAAGAGATATAAACGCCTTATAAATGAGCCACTTCGAGGGGGAAACCTCCAATACATTACATAAATGAACAATTCTTGGATGATACAATTCACAAAACCTCCTTTCTATATATAGGAGTCCATGGAGCCATAATGTAATCCTAGTGGGCCACAATGTAATCCTAGCCGACCTAACAATAATAATTTAAGGGCACAATAATAACAAAATGGGGGTTACAAGGGTACAATAATAACAATAAGGGGTTTACACTAACAATAATAAGGGGCTATACTAGTGATATAGGGACCTAACATGCCCCTCTCCTTTAAAAAAGTGTTGTCCTCAACACTTGAGTAGCTCTGGGTGCTTCTGTATAAAATTCTCATCCTCCCATGTAGAATCTTCAGTGGGTAAGTTCTTCCACTTGATGAGATACTCTGAAATTGATCGATTCCGTAGTTGTCGAGTTCTTTTTTCCATGACTGCTTTAGGTTCCAATATGATTTTCCCTTCCCCATCAAGTTCTGGAAATACTGTTTGAACTGGAAGATTTTCACCTATAACCTTCTTTTTCAAACAAACGTTATGCAATTTAAAAAAAACCAATACACACCTTTTTCTTGCTTTTGAGGAGCTCGATATTGAAATTGGATTATCCCTGTGATTGTAGAACTTCAATATCTTAATTTAGGTACCAAAATATCCCTCTGAATTATCTTTCAAATGCCACAGGTCTGATCTAATTTGGACTCCCCAAGACAAAGTTGTGTCCAATCTTCCACAATGACCTAATTCTGGACTGGTTCAGTAGAGAGAACTTGTACGACTTGCCACGTGTCACTGTTTTGTCCTTTGTCTCTAAAATTGATAGCAAATAAACTATAGGCCGTGTACTTGTGACCAATTTTGATGGCACTCCAATCCAATCTCCAGAGAGAGAGTTATTGAACTTTTCCCACGATCACCTCTTTAAGATGAAATTCAAGAGCTTGAAACAGCACTACCTTCCACAGATCATATCTCTAAAAATATTGCGAACCAAGCTCTGAAATTTTTTTATGAATTTCCTCAGGATTTCAGCTTCGTACCATATGAATTTCAGATTCTGAACCTTTGTAGAAAATAATTTATAGCGCAAATTCCACGATGACCTGTTTAGGAGCCTGAAAAAATACCTGACTTCCACAGATGATATCTCCGAAATTATTGCGAACCAAACTCTAAAATTTTTACACAGGCTTCCTCACGATTTTTTCTTCGCACCCTAAAAATTTCAGCTTCTGAAACTTCATAGAAAAAAATTTATAGCAAAAATGCCACGATGACCTGTTTGGAGCAGCGAAACCCTAGAATCCAAAGCCTTGATACCAAATGTTGTGTAACCAGCTCCAAAAATAGAAGAAAAGAGATGTAAACGCCTTAGAAATGAGCCACTTCGAGGGGGAAACCTCCAATACATTACATAAATGAACAATTCTTGGATGATACAATTCACAAAACCTCCTTTCTATATATAGGAGTCCATGGGGCCATAATGTAATCCTAGTGAGCCACAATGTAATCCTAGCCGACCTAAAAATAATAATTTAAGGGCACAATAATAACAAAATGGGGGTTACAAGGGTACAATAATAACAATAAGGGGTTTACACTAACAATAATAAGGGGCTATACTAGTGATATAGGGACCTAACAGTGCGGTGGTGGTAGAAACGGTGGTTTCATATGAAACAATGGTGAACAATGCAGTGATATGATGTGGACTGCGACTAATAGGTTTTCGGTGGGGAAATGCTCGTGGACCGTTCGATCATGGTCTGGTGATGAAGATCGACGGCAGAGATTAAACAGTGGGATGGTTTATGAAGTTGGGTGGAATGAATTAAAATGAATGAAAATGTAATGAAATTGATTGTATGTGGTGGGACTCGGCATGGGCGGAGGGCGATTAATTCAGGACCGTCGGATCTCGGGGGGAGATCGACGGCTACGATCCAATCGGAGGGGAGAAATGGGAGGGTCAGCTGTTTGATTGAACGATGGTGTGATTGTTTTATGGTCATTGGATCTCAGACTAACGGACGATCGAGATTGGATCGGGGAGATCGCAATCGCAAAGGGCGGAAGGTGGCAGCAATTGAAAAATGCGATTGCGATTGAATCGGGAGAGCGCAAGCCGTCGGATCAATAGGAAAATCAACGGCTAGGATGGGATCGACGGATCACAGTCGGCGAGTGCAGTCGGGTGGCACATTTAGAACTTGTGATTGCGATGGGAGCGATTGAGCACCAGCCTTCGGATCTGGGTCTGGCTTGACGACAAAGACTGGATCGGCGGGGAAAATAATGGGGCGATGAGATGCGATGCGACAGGATCTGGGCCATTGATTCCGAGTGGATGGACGGATGTGATTTGATTGGGGAGTCGCAATTGGGGGGAAATGAGGAGTGGCACGGTGAAATTTCCGATTGCGATCGGAGCGGGAGTGCAATTAGCGTCGGGCCGTCCGATCAAACGATAGATCAATGGTGGAGATCGCGGCGGAGGCCTTAAAGACCAAAACCCAATCGCATCGAAGTTTTTCATATAACAAAGAAACGCGTTGCTCCGAAAGTTGTGATTGCGATTAGTGCTTTGAGCCTTTGCGCCTGGTTTTGGCGCGGGGTCACGTGGGGAAGTGGTTTGCGGGCTAGCAAGAAAGGGGCTAGGCCATGATATAAGTTGGAAAGTGGGTTTTTGCCCCTTTTTAGTGCATTTCAAGGCCAGGAAAGGGTAACGATAGAGGAAAACAAGGGGAATTAGACCAAACAAGGGGTGAATGTAGGATTTAAAGGGGATTTTGGGGGGATTTAGAGGGAAAAAAAAGGGGAACTTTGACAAAGGGGAGAAAGGGTAAAATGGGACATTCTGCAAGGGTACAAGGGACAAATATAGGCCTTTTGGAGCACAATTTTTTACAATCAGTGAGGCTTATTGACTCCAAAACCACAGAGGGAAACAATCAAAGGGCAGGGAACATGAAAAGGCTTCAAGGATGATGTGTTTTTCAAGAGAAATGCATTCCTTGAAGGATCATAAAACAAATTAGCCCCTTTCTTGCTTGTCAAGGAATTTATAGGGGGCTGACAATGGCTCCACATGGGGATGGCTTCTTCTTGAAGGAGTCAAGAATTCAGAAATGATCTTTGGAGTAGGCCAGATGCCTACTGCTTGAGCCACCTTTCTTCTTTTGTTTTCAGCTGCCACAATTGTGAAGAAATCAATTAGCAGAAACATCACCCAAATAATCTACCTACCCATCCTACCATCCTAGCATTTTTTCTTCTTCTAGGGTGCATTTGGACTAGCAGACCCTTTACATCATTTATTTTTATAAACAGAAAATAAACCTATTCTAAATCTACCCTTATCACTCCATGAGACCAGATTAGACTGTTGGTCTCATATGTTTCTCTACCTAATCTAATATCTGTTGGGATTAGACTGTCCAGCAGATTTCTTCTCTAAATTCTACAACAGAAATTTAAAAACAGTGAAACTAGGATTAGACAGTCTAGTTTTCTATGGATCCAAGGCATAAAGACAGTTGCACATGGACAGAAACCTGCAGAAAACTAAAAACAAAACTTTGAAGGCTTGAAATCTGAAATTTGAAGCATCCTTCTTCTATTTGTGACTCAAGTTTTGAGCTTGTTAGAGTCACTTTCTCTTCTTCATTTCAACTTTGGCTTTGGGCTTGTTAGAGATGATTCTTATTTCTTCTTTGTTGGTCTAAGTTTTGGGCATGTTTGACCCAGCTATCTTTACTTCCTTTGGCTCAGGTTTTGATCATGTTAGAGCCAATATTTGCACTTTAGAGGTTCATGTTTTGAGCATGTCTGAACCTCTCTCTCTTTTTTTGAAGCATTTTCTCGTTTTCTTGAAGACAAACACAGCAATGGTATTTACAATGGAAATGGAAACTAGAAATTGGAAATCAGCAAAAGTAGAGTTTGAGCATCCTGCCATTGACAGGACCCCCAAACAGCTCTGTACCATCTAATTCTTGTAGCAAAAAGGCATTTGAACCCACAGTGGCCTGGATGATGTAGGGCCCTTGCCACAAATTGTCAAACTTGTCATGCCTTCCTTTGTCCTCTCTCCTTGAGTCCCACTTCAGAACTTTATCTCCAATTTTGAAATCAGAGGCCTTAGTTCTTTTGTCAAATAACTTCTTTATATTTTCCTGGACCTTGACAGCTCTGTTATAGACCTCTTCCCTTGTTTGTTGGAGATGAATTGTCTGGTTTATTCTCCTCACCATGCTATCTTCTTCTGTTTGTATCTCTTGAACAAGTTTAATCACTGGTATTCCAAGGCTGGTGGGAAAAACTGCTTCTGATCCATAGACAAGCTGATAGGGTGACATGCCAATGGATTTCTTTGTTGTAAGCCTGTAAACTCACAAAGCATGCACTAACTTGTTATGCCATGACTTTTTTTCTCTTCTAACAGCTTTTTGATGATGGCCACTAGGCTCTTGTTTGATGATTCAACTAAGCCATTACCTTGTGGGTAATAGGTAGTTGAATGACCGAGTGCTATTTGATACCTGTGAAAAAAATCAACCATTTTCTTGGATCCAAAAGCGGTAGCATTATCAGTGATTATTTTCCTTGGGCAGCCAAACCGAGAGAGGATATGACCTTCTAGGAACCTAATGATGACTGAATATGTAGCATTCCTAGTAGATATGGCTTCTATCCACTTAGTGAAGTAGTTTGTGGCTGTTAAGATCCATTTGTGTTGTGCAGAAGAAGCAGGGTGAATTTCTCCTATGAAATCTAGGCCCCATTGCATAAAGGGACCTTCAACAGTGATGGGTTGTAGAGGTAAGGGGAGGAGTTTTCTTTTGCCTTCAAAAATCTGGCATTTGTGGCAGGAAATTATCATCTTATGGACATCATTGAAGAGTGTAGGCCAATAGTAGCCAGCTCTGAGTATTTTGTTTGCAGTGGCTTTCCAGTTCAGGTGGCCTCCACACTCTCCTACATGGAATTCTTGTTTAATCCTTTCTGCTTCAGACTCAGGAAAACATTTAAGCAATAGGCCATTTGGATTCTTCCAGTATAAGCAGTTATTCATTATGCAATAGCTCCTGGCTTTTAGCTTTAAGAATCTGGCCTTGGTCTTTGATAGTTCAGGAGGGGCATTGAGGTGTGTAAGCACATACAGAATGTCAGAATACCAAGGAGAGCTCTGAAACTTCTCCTCAACAGTGGGATCAGGAAATCCCTGCTGCTCATCCAAGGCATCTACCATGTTAATGTCAAGGGCTTGTAGATTTGATTCAGCCATTAGTTGAGCTAAGCCCTGACCTTTAATTAGTTTGGTGGGTTTTATCTCAAGGTCGTATTCTAAGATCACAACAATCCATTTTCCCCTCTTCCCATCTGGGTCTTGGGACAAGATGTCTTTAACCACTATATTGGGTACATAGGCTATGGTGTGGGAATGCAGTATGTACACCCTAAAGTCTTTCAAGGCCTTAACCAGAGCATAGGCCTGTTTTTCCATTATGTTGTATTTCAAGGGTGCATCTCTGAGTGCTTTGCTGAAGAAAGAAATGGGTTGTTCCATTCCCTCTAGATTTTTCTGCAGCAGAACTGCAGCTACTGTATGCTCAGAGGCAAATGAAAAAATTAGAAATTCTTTTGAGAAATCAAGGCTGATTAGGACAGGAGCCCAAGTGAGTGCAAGTTTAACTGATTCAAAAGATTTCTTAGCTTCAACAGTCCATTTGACTCCTACACCTTTCCTCAACATGCTAGTCATATTCCTAAGGTGTTCAGCTAAGTTGGGAATAAACCTCCTAAGGAAGTTAATTTTCCCAATGAAGGACTATAACTCTTTTATATTCCTCGGGTGTGTGATTTGTAGTATTCCCTCAACTCTTTGTGGGTCTATCCTAATCCCCTTCTCAGATATGATGTGGCCAAGAAGCTTACCCTCTTGCAGCCTAAATACAGTCTTTTTGGGATTCAATGACAGACCAAACCTTCTACATTTTTCAAACACCTTCCTCAAATGTTTTAGGTGTTCTTCATCATTCTTTGAATAGACTATTATGTCATCTAGATAGATGACAATGAAGTTTCCTATTTCATCTGAAAAAGCTATGTCCATTACTCTTTGGAAGGTTGCACCAGCGTTCATCAGTCCAAAGGGCATATTTCCATACATAAAAGTGCCCCATGGAGTGGTAAAAGTGGTCTTGAGTTGGTCTTATAGGAGTACTAAAACTTGGTTGTAACCTGAAAAACCATCTAGCAGGGAGATCCTTTTTGAGCCTACTACCCTCTGAAGGATGTGTTCCATTTTTGGCAAAGGGTAATTATATTTGAGTGAGGCTCTATTAAGATTCTTGAAATCAATACACAGCATAATCTCCCCTGTTTTATTTCTCACGGCCACTAGGTTTGATACCCAATCAGAGAACCTCACAGGCACAATTATACCTGCCTCATACATCTTCTTAATCTCTTTTCCACTACAGGCAATTTTTTTGGGTTTATTCTGCGAATTTTTTGTCTGAAGGGCTTCTGATTTTATTTCAAGGGTATTTTATGTTGTATGATGTTTGTGTCATAGACCCTTAAGTCCTCATAACTCCAAGAAAACACATCAATGAATTCCTTGAATAGGTCAATGTATTTCTTTTTCATGTTTGCAGGCAGGGACTTAGCCAATTTGATCATCTTGGGTTTATCTTCAGTGCCTATGTTTCATTCCTCGACATCAGAGTCTGCATGTTCTATAGTGGTCTTTTTTTCTACATCATCGAAGTCAAAAAGGTATTCTAAAGGCGCCAGACCTCGAGGTATGTTCTTACCCTTGGTTTGCGGCACCTCTACTTCTCCACTATCTGCGTTTTCACATTATTCGTTTGGATTTCCAATCTGTTCATTTAGAACATTTATTTATATGTTACAGGGTGGTTCTTCCTCATCTGAGGACTCTTCACTTAGACAACTACTCTCAGATTTAGAGTTTGAATCAGAAAATTCAAACTCGTTTCTGCCTACCAGGAAATCTTCAATCTGTTTATCGCCCTCAAAGACCTGCCAATATTTTTCATTGTCCGGCACTACAAGTCTGAATTTGGTTTGAATGATGCTATGTTGATCACTGGGAGGCTTATGATACGAACTGGCCATGCAGGCTAGTCCATTTGCAATTTCGTTCTGACCTCTAGGGACAAACACTAGATCGTATTCTACAAAGGTTTTCAATAGATCCATGGCGTCATTCCTGTAGGCTCTCAGCCTGGGATTTTTTGCTGTGTATTCACCATTCACCTATTTAATGACCAGCTCAAAGTCTCCATGCACAGTTATCCTACGGGCTCCTAATTTTATCAACATAGTTAAGCCTAGGATAAGAGCCTCATATTTTGCAATATTGTTTGTACATTTGAAGTGCAGGT
Organism: Pinus albicaulis; assembly: GCA_034641835.2. Classification (NCBI taxonomy): domain Eukaryota; kingdom Viridiplantae; phylum Streptophyta; class Pinopsida; order Pinales; family Pinaceae; genus Pinus; species Pinus albicaulis. The sequence continues at coordinate 1,701,814,692 of CM076580.1, read as the reverse complement.
TACAGGCATGGCTCTCTGCGTAATCACTCTCCATGTTATGTATCCACACTCCTGCTCCAGCAGTTCTCTTGGTGCATGACCCATCGAAATTAATTTCCCATAAGGTTTCATTCTCGGGTTTCTCATCGATTCGTTCTTGGTGTGGTGTATGTGTTTTTGAAGGGTGACTAATCAGCTGACTGCATTATGTTTCTAGTTTTCTTTGAGTTTTTGTTTCAGTGCACTGTTCAAGATTTTCCACATCATTCTCCTCAGAGTATAGAGTAGCCATTATGTTAGAGTCCATGGGCTCTATTTCCTTGTTTGTATCTCTGTTTTTGGACTCTGACTCCTCTAAGGATTCATCATTACAAAGGATGAAGGAGTCGAGGTCTGTATGTACAGAGTATAAAGGTGAATTCTTAGGCTTTTCGGGGCAGCTGACCAGAAATTTCATTTGTGCCTCTCTATACAATCTTCTAAGTTGGCTAAAGACTAGGATTGTGGCATAGGCCCCATCCATCTACATTGTACCTTGCATCTATTAAGATTGATATAAAAAGGGGGCACTACCCCTTCCTGAAACTTTCATACATTTGGGGTTCCCATGTTTTGACGGGTTGGCAAGACCAAAAGATGAGACAACATAGAACCACTTTCAAACCTTGGGATGACCTCTGGGTCCGGGGATCTCTCTATATGAGTCAAAGTGTATGTCTTTGAGGATCTAAGTTATGATTTTAGGCTAGTTATATGCACAAGGTTTGTTTGTTTGTTTATGTTTGGTTGTTGGGAATCAGGAAAGAAGGGTCCAATATAAGACAAGGATGAGCAAAGAGGAAATTAGGAAAAGGTAGATAACTCAGAGAACATCAAGGCCATTGGGCAATGGAGTCAAGAGAGGATTTACTTGTGTTCAATGTGCAAGCTTTCAGTTGGGCTAGTCATCCAGAGCATTTGGATCTTGAAGATAATATTTGGAATGGGACATTAAGGACTGAAAATGAAAGGAGAAGAACCATCTAATTCTATCTATAGATTAGGTCAGAGGTCATTTAACTCCAGACCTGCTTGGGAAAAATCAGAGGCAATACAAGGGATCTTAGAAAGGCTTAATGGGATGGAAAGATCCTAGTGAGGCAGAGACAGGGTTCTATAACTCCCAGTGTTCTCAACTCATCCAACCAAATCCTAGCAAGAACATTCAAACATATATTTCTTCAATTCATACATCAGAGAGCAGGCAATGACATCCACTACACTGGTTAAATCAATTGAAATCAATATTCAGATACATATTCAAGAAAAATACATAAAAGGCTGGGAGAGCAGCAACATAAGGTACCTATCAAGGTTAAATCTTATGCCAAAATTCTGATGCGAGCCAGTGGAAATGGAATGAAATGAAATCAAACACAGAAATAAGAAAACATTACCAGGTGCTTTAGATCAGGGTCCAAAGAAATGTGCTTGTAATATTAAATATAACATAATCGGGTACATCGTACCTGACTTGAACATTGATCTGAATACATCAAATCTTAGCCTATCTTACAATATTACACAGAGAACTTGTCTCAATAGGAAAATGCTTGCATTTCTCTGATATCTCATCAACAACCCTTACAATAATTTCCTTCTATGTTTTATAGCAGAGGATGAAAGAAAGATCGACTGAGGTGGTAGGTGAACACTAAATGCTGTATTAAACCCTTGAAAAGAATGAGGGCCGAAGCCCATTCTATTTGAATGTTGAGTGTTTAATCTTTGTCTCCTCTTTTGTGAAAGAGTGATCTTCTCAGATATGATTTTGACATATTTCGGCTGCGGTGCTGTACTTGTGGTGAATAAACAAAAGGCAAATGAACCACTAAGAAGTCTGCTACATAAATGTTCTAATTGCTTTGAACTGCTGTTAGGGTGGAAATTCCTTCAGGGACACGGTGCATAGTAAAAGCTGTATGGACGCCCTGTACTTTATGAAGAAAAACATTCTGCTAGTGAATAAACCCTGATGTTACCTTTTACTTGTGCTCGGGATCCTTTGATCGATCCTCGGGGTCTTCAAACTGGTGCTTTTCTTCTTAACCGCTGATTTAAGGCTCAAGATCTTCATTAGCGTGCCTTAATCTCCTTTGCTTTGTACTGAAACACTCTGCCGCTTCATCTCTGCTTTTGTCAGGTTAGCTCGAGCTTTAATGGCTCTAGAAGGTTTTCCACAGAGTTTTAAACCCTGTTCTCTTTAATGAACGTCCTGTCTTCACCTTCCCGGGTATTTTCTCATAAATTCTGCCCCTGTAAATGATCTTCTTTGATTTCTCCATCGCTGTAACAGAGACTGCACGTCCTGGCGGTCCTTTATCATTTACAACCCTGCAAAACATGAAAAATGTGAAGAAAACAATGGATGGGGTGGCGGATGATGTGGGTAATGAGCATGATTGTGCAGATGATGAGATGGAGGAAACACTGCAGAGAAATGGTGAAAGGGCGCTCTGGTGGAGGTTAGCGGTCTGCGGAGCAAAATACGAATGAAAAACCTTAGAGAACATGAAAACAAACAAATATATGTAATGGAAAGGTTGAATGTACGATGAATGCACGTGGGGGATGACGTGGCGGAACCGGGCGGTGGCGGAATATTCAATCAACGGGAAAACGAAACTGGACCGTCCGATCTTAAAGGGGATCTACGACGGAAAACACATCTGGGGCGATAGACAGTGGGCCAGGGGTACGGCGGAGATGGTTTAACCCGTGCGCAGCTTTGTTGATGGATGACCGTCGGATGAGGCGCTCAAGATCGGACGGCTTGCGCAAATTTCGCTGCGAGACTTGGGCCGAAATATAATGCGCGGGGGATGGGCGGTTTTGCCTTCGTACAGGGGACACGCGTCGGTAGCTATATGGAATCACTGGGTGCTCGAGGAAAACCACCCACTGCGCATAAGCGATACGGGATAAACCAGGTTGTTTTATGGCTATTGCGCGGTGGGGACCACAAGGACAGGCGCATCCCGGACCGTTGATCTGGCTGATGAGCGGACGAAGATGGCGCGTTCAGAGGGATGAACCATGCGCATGGGAGATTAGCGCCTTTCGGGCCAGCGAGTGGTTCGGCGCCGGGTCATGTGGAGGAATCAAGGTGCGGGGCTCATGCAGAGGGCCTAGGCCTGAATATAAGGTTCAAAGCGGGTTTTTAAGCTACTTTAATGCATTGTTGAAGCCTTATAAGGGTAAGGATAGAGCGACGGAGGGAAAATATGAGGAGACAAAGGGTGATGGGGAAATCGACATAGGAGATTTGTAAGAGGAAAAGCATGGAGGGACTTCAAGGATGATGAGTTTTCAGGAAAATGCATTCCTTGAAGGCTCCAAGACTATCTAACCCCCTACTTGCTTGCCAAGAATTTCATAGGGGGGCTAACAGTGGCTCCACATGGGGATGGCTTCTTCTTGAACGAGTCAAGAAACCAGAATTAATCTTTGGAGTAGGCCAGATGCCTGCTGCTCAGCACATCCCTTTCTTTCTTCAATTTTTAGTTCCCACAATATGTTAGATACACAAATCAGCAGAAACATTTTCCCAACCAATCTACCTACCCAACTACAGTCATAGTATTTTCCCTTTGGGTGCATTTGAACTAGCAAACCCTTTACATCATTTATTCATGAAAACATAAAACAAACCTATTCTAATTCTACCCTTATTACTCCATGAGATCAGATTAGACTGTTGGTCTCATATGATTCTCTACCTATTCTAATATCTGCTGGGATTAAATTGTCCAGCAGATTTCTTCTCTATATTCTATGACAGAAATTGAAAAACATTCAAGCCAGGATTAAACTGTCTAACTTGCTGTGGATCCAAGGCATAAAAACAGTTGCACATGGACGAAATTTTGCAGAAAACAAAACTGTGAAGGCTTTAAATATGAAAATTGCAGTATCCTTCTTCTCTTTGTGACTCAATTTTTGAGCTTGTTAGAGTCACTTCTTTGCCTCTCAACTTTGGTTTTAGGCATGTTAGAGCTGATTCTTCTTTTTCCTTTGCTGGTCCAGGTTTTGAGCGTGTTAGGACCAGCTTTTTGACTTCCATGTATGGACTGATACTGAGGTGTGATATCTTTGCGATCTTGAGAATTTTTCTGAGCAAGAGCAAACTCCAGACCAAGGTCGTCGTACATGTCCTGCTCATCCAATTGGTCTGGAGTAGGCCCTTACTCAGGAAAATGCATGGGCTGATCAGAACCAATCTTTTGTGCCTCAGAGGTTCATGTTTTGAGCGTGTCTGAACCTCTCCTTTCTCCCTGTTTTTTAAAACATTTTTCTCTGTTTTCTTGAAAGTAAATCTGCAATGGTATGTACAATGGAAATGGAAACTGAAAACCGGAAATCAGCAAAAGTAGTGTTTGAGCATCCTGGCATTGACAGGACCCCCAAACAGCTCTGTACCATCAAGTTCTTGTAAGAAAAATGCATTAGGACCCACAGTGGCTTGGATAATATATGGACCTTGCCACAAACTATCAAACTTGCCATGTTTACCTTTGTCCTCTCTCCTTGAATCCCATTTCAGAACCTTGTCCCCAACTTTGAAATATGAAGCTTTGGCTCTTTTGTCAAACTGCCTCTTTATGTTTTCCTAAACTCTGACAGCTCTGCTATAAACCTGCTCCCTCGTTTGCTGAAGATGGATTGTTAAATTAATTCTTCTCAACATACTGTCTTCCTCTGTCTGAATCTCCTGGACAAGCTTAATCACTGGCACTCCAAGGCTGGTAGGAAAAACTGCTTCTTCTCCATAAACGAGCTGGAATGGTGACATACCAATGGACTTCTTCATTGTAAGCCTGTCAGCCCACAAGGAATGCACCAACTTCTTATGCCACGACTTCTTTTTCTCTTCTAACAGCTTCTTGATGATGTTCACTAGGCTTTTGTTTGAAGACTCAGCTAGTCCATTACCTTGAGGGTAATAGGTAGTTGAATGACCAAGTGCTATTCCATACTTGTGACAGAAATCAACCATTCTCTTGGATCCAAAATCAGCAGCATTGTCAGTGATTATTTTCCTTGGACAGCCAAACCGAGATAGGATGATGTCTTCTAGGAACCTAATGATGACAAAATCAGTGGCATTCCTAGTGGGTATAGCCTATATCCATTTGGTGAAGTAGTTTGTGGTTGTTAGGATCCATTTATGTTGTCCAGAAGAAGCAGGGTGTATTTCTCCAATAAAGCCCAGGCCCCATTTCATGAAGGGACCTTCTACAGTGATGGGTTGTAAAGGGAGGGGGAGGAGCTTTCTTCCGCCTTCAAAGATTTGGCATTTATGACAGGTAGTTACCATTTTATGGACATCATTGAAGAGTGTGGGCCAATAATAGCTAGCCCTGAGTATCTTATTTGCAGTGGCTTTCCAACTCAGGTGGCCTCCACATTCTCCAGCATGGAATTCTTGTTTAATTCTTTCAGCTTCAGGTTCAGGCAAGCATTTAAGCAATAGGCCATTTGGGTTTTTCCAATATAAGTTCTCATTCAAAATGTAGTAGTTTATAGCTTTGAGTTTTATGAATATGGACTTATTTTTGGACAGTTCTGGAGGGGCATTGAGATTGGTGAGCACGTAAAGGATATCGGAATACCAAGGAGAGTTCTGGAACTTCTCCTCAACAGTTGGGTGGGGAAATCCTTCCTACTCATCTAAGGCATTTACCATGTTAATGTCAAGGGCATGCAAATTAGATTCAGCCATTAATTGGGCCAAGCCTTGACCTTTGATCAGTTTGGTGGGCTTTATCTCAAGGTCATATTCTAACATAGTAGCAATCCATTTGCCCCTTTTCCCATCAGGGTCTTGGGACAAGATATCTTTGACCACTATATTTGGCACATAAGCAATGGTGTGAGAATTCATAATGTACACCCTAAATTATTTTAAGTCCTTTACCAGGGCATAGGCCTGCTTTTCCATAATGTTGTACTTCAAGGGTGCATCCCTTAAGGCTTTGCTGAAGAAGGTAATTGGCTGTTCCATTCCCTCTGTGTTTTTCTGCAGTAAGACAATAGCTGTTGTGTGTTCAGAGGCAAATGAAAATATTAGAAAATCTTTTGAGAAATCTGGACTGATCAGGATAGGGGCTTGCGTGAGCGCCAGTTTTATCGACTCAAAAGATTTCTTGGCTTCAACAATCCACTTAATTCCAGCACCTTTCTTTAGCATGTTGGTCATTTTCCTAAGGTGCTCAGCTAGGTTGGGAATGAATCTCCTAAGGAAATTGATCTTTCCAATGAAGGACTGTAACTCCTTGATGTTTCTCGGGTGTGTGATTTGAAGTATCCCCTCAACTCTTTGTGGGTCTATCCTAATCCCTTTCTCAGATATAATGTGACCAAGGAGTTTACCTTCTTGCAGCCCAAAAATGGTTTTCTTAGGATTTAGTGACAGACCATATCTTCTACATTTTTCAAAAACTTTCCTCAGATGTTTCAGGTGTTCTTCTTCAGTTTTGGAAAAGACAGTCAAGTCATCCAAGTAGATCACTATGAAGTGTCCCATCTCATCTGAGAAAGCTATATCCATCGCTCTCTGGAAGGTGGATCCAGCGTTCATCGGTCCAAAGGGAATTTTCACATACATGAAGGTGCCCCAAGGAGTGGTGAACGCTATCTTGAGTTGATCTTCTGGGAGTACTAACACTTGGTTATATCCTGAAAAACCATCTAACAGGGAAATCCTTTTAGAGCCAACTACCTTTTGTAGGATATGTTCCATTCTAGGCAAGGGGTAGTTGTCTTTTAATGAGGCTCTATTAATATTTCTGAAGTATATGCACAGTCTGATTTCCCCTGTTTTCTTTCTCGCAGCCACTAGATTTGATACCCAATCATAAAACCTCACAGGAACTATTATGCCTGCATCATACATCTTCTTAATCTCTTTTTCCACTGCAGGCAATTGTTTCAGATTGATTCTACGGAGCTTTTGTCTAAAAGGCTTCTGATTTTCCTTCAAGGGTATTTTGTGTTGTATTATGCTTGTGTCATAGGCCTTTAAGTCTTCATAACCCCAAGCAAACACATCAATGAATTCCTTGAAAAGTTCAATGTATTTTTTCTTCATGTCTGCGGGTAAAGACTTAGCTAGTTTGATCATTTTGGGTCTATCTTCAGTGCCTATGTTGCATTCTTCAACATCCGAGTCTGCATGTTCTATAGAATGCTTTTTTGCTACATCATGAAAGTCAAAAAGGTCCTCCAAGGGTGCTAGGCTTCTGGGTATATTCTTGTCTTTGGCCTGCAGCACCTGTATCTCCTCGCTATCTGCGCTTCCACATTTTTCAGTTGGATTTCCAGTTTCTTCATTCATGGTGTTTATCTCTATGTTACAGGGTGTTTCTTGTTCATCTGGGGGATCCTCACTTGGGCAGTTGTCATCAGATTTTGAACTGGAATCAGGAAATTCAAACTCATTTCTACCCACCATAAAATATTCAATCTGTTTGTCCCCTTCAAAGACCTGCCAATATTTTTCGTTGTCTGGCACTGCAGGTCTGAACTTGGTCTGAATGATGATTTGTTGGTCAGGGGGAGTCTTAGGATATGAACTAGCCAGGCAAGCTAATCCGTTAGCAATAGCATTTGACTCCTGGGAAAAAACACCAATTCATATTCCATGAAAGTTTTCAATATATCCATGGCATCGTTCCTATATGTCCTTAGTCTAGGTTGTTTTGTTGCGTATTCACCATTCACTTGTTTGATAACTAACTCAGAGTCTCCTAGCACAGTTACCCTACGGGCTCCTAATTTTTTTAACAGATTTAAGCCCAGGATAAGAGCCTCATACTCTGCAATATTATTTGTGCATTTGAAGTGTAGATTGACAGCGTGGCTCTCTGCATAATCACTCTCTACGTTACGTAACCACACCCCTGCTCTGACAGTTTTCCTAGTACAATATCCATCGAAATTCATTTCCCACAGGAGTTCATTTTCCGTTTCGTAATTATTTCCTTCTCTACAGATGGGTTCGCCATTGTGTTGTGTTACAGGGTCTGTACTAGGCTGCGGGTTGTTTTGTACTTCATGACATGTGTGGAGTTCAAAGAGTTGGCTATCTTGCTATTTACATTCTTTTTATGTTTCTGGTTCACTCATAGTTTCGTTTTCAGTACCCTGCCCATGGTTTTCTTCATCGTATTCTTCTAGGGTAGCCATTATGTTAAAGTCCATGGGCTCTATGTTATTTTTTTTATTTATGTTTTCTGACGCTGGCAATCCTAAGGATTGGTCGTTATAAAGAATGAAAGAATCCAGGTTTGTGTGTACAGAGTATAATGGTGAATTTTCAAGTTTCTCAGGGCTACTGACTAGGAACTTCATCTAGGACTCTCTATACAGTCTTCTAAGTTGCCCAAATATAGGGATAGTGGCATATGAGCCATCTAACTGCATTGTTCTTTGCAGTTTGGCTCCCCATGATCTTGACAATAGCATGCCATACTTGGGTGGCACATCTGCTACCACCACATCCATGACCATACATTTAGCCAGGATCTGGGTAAGGCTCACACATAAGTCTTTGATTAGCCCTAGGCATTTTACTCTGCCAGAGTCAAACGAATACAAATATTTGTAAGGGCGGGTTATCTCTAGGCCTAATCTTTCCATCACCACCTTAGGCATTAAATTGTGTGATGCTCCAGAATCATGCATGGCATTGTGGAGTATTTTGTCATGAATGTTGAGACTAATATAAAAAGGTGGAACTACCCCTTCCTGAAACTTTCCCTCAATCTTTGGACCAAACAGGAGGGCAGGTTGATCATCACTCAAATTCACAGTGTCGTTGTTTTCCCCCAGATTCAATGCTTTCAAAATTTGGCCTTTATATACATCCTGAGTGGCCAGCTCAGATAATGGTATAGAGATTTTGATTTTTGCAATCTCACTCTCTAAATTGAAAGTGGAATGGATCTTTGGAGTGCTTAACTCTGTTTTATTTGCTACTGCCTTAGTAGCTGAATCAATTTGTGATTTATCACTATGTACAGGGTCAGGAATCGTTTTATCAGGAGCACTAACTGCAGTGCTAGTGTTGCTGGTTGGTTGGATTTGTTTTTCAGTGTCTTGGTTGTCTTTCTCTTTGTTTTTCCCAGAACTTTCAGCCGCTGATTTGCTATTTACAGCGAATGCTTTAGAATTTTTATCAGGTCTTTTCTTGATGGTAACCTCAGGAGTCTCAGTTTTGGAATTTTATTGGTTCTTTCTGCTCCTAAGTTCATATTTTTCTCTGACCTACATCATGGCATTTTCAAATCCTAATTTGTAATCTTCATTTTCTAACCGTTCCTCATCCCAGTATGAAGGTGAGGGTTGATCTTCCCCTGAATCACAGTTAAGGACTGAGTCTTCTGTTTCAAACATTTTTATCACATTCCCTTCAGACTCCTCTATGATTCCCTCATCTTCATCTAAAAAGTTTTGGAAAGGGGGAATAAATTGCTAATGTGATTCTTTCTGTCTGTTGGGCGTGTTGTTGTTTCTTCCAAAGTTTTGGTTCTAGTTTCTATTCTGACTGCTAACTGTGAAAACCATTTTTTCCATCATTTTCTGTAGTCTTTCCACGTTTTTAGATACTCTATCATAATTTGGGTCTGAAGTGGAAGCTACAGTGTCATCCCTATATGTTACCCTCTTCTCTGATCTCAGTCTTGTTGTTGTCTCAATCAGGTTTGCCTCTATGTTCACTGCTCCTTTTTGCATGTCCTCCAATGTGGTGTACTCTTTATCCCTAAGCTCATAGGCCATGTCAACATCAAAACCATCAGGGCATTTGGCCAGGGCCATACCTTGTGGAGGTTTCATGTGTGGAGGAAGAGCACTGTAAGTGCTATTGAATATAGTGGTGTAATCATGGACACTCTCTCCCACGTTCCTCTTAAGGGCCATGTAGTCTGCTAGGAGCTGGCGAGGGTTTGCCCTAACTTCCCATTTGTTTATGAAGGTCTGATATAATGCAGGGATATCTTGGATACTGCCAGGGGGTAAGCTTTTAAACCATTTCTTTACATCACCCCCTAAGCTTTGGGCAAAGATTCTCATTTTGATTGTTTCATCATCAATTTCCATATAGTCAAAAGAATCCTCCATATTGTCTACATGTTGCTGGGCTGTGATGGATTCTTTAGCATTGAAGTGTGAGATTTTTTACTGATAATCATTGGGTAAGGGTAACAAGGGTTGAGGTAAAACCAGAGGTGCATACCAGGCTGCCATGATAATGTTCTGATGGGGTACAGGGTTAACTTGAGCAGCTGGTATATGGATGACAGGGATATTAGGACCAGCAGAAGTTTGTTGAGAAGATCTAGGGTGGGAGAGCCCCAAGTTTTGAATGAAGTGGATATCAGGTGGAGTAGATGGAGGGGTTCCTCTGTCCCTATTTTGTTGACCACTATGAGATGGTGAACTGTGGAACTCAGGGTCTGGCTAGTCTAGATGATTGAATGACCTAGTCCTTGGTATTCAATTAGGTAGGTCTAGGTCAGGGAGAAAATGTGATAGAGCTGCTAGGTCTTCTGGTGCAGAATTAGCTCTATGAATGTGGCTGGAAATAGTTGGTCTTTTAGGTGTAGGAGCTCCCCTGAGGATACTCTTCAGATTGTCAACTATTTCAGGTGGGTTCGGGTCAGGGCAAGCTCTTGTATAGATGGTCCTTGAAGCCAGAATGGTATTTTCCAGTCAAGCAGCTTAACCCTACTTGTTACTTCTATTGTGGTTTGATTTTGTTTCAGAGGATGGTCTCCCAGTGGAGTCTTATGTGAAACCAAGTTAATCAGCAGGCCTACTGATCACCAGTGGAGTCTTTTGAACGTTTAGGGGCTATGGAGTCGCTAGGTGGAAGATTAAAGATGTTTCTAGGGGGTACACTGTCCACCACAGTGCTCACGAGATGTCCCTCTTGAAGGATATCTCGAAAACACAGCAAACTCTAACCAGAGATTGACTGGGAGGGCATTTACCAGATATGTCACCTCTGGAAGAGGATGAGATCCAGAGGCTACCTGGCCCTTTCCAGGCTCTGTCTAAGAGTATGGGAGAACACAACAAATGGTATAGAGGTTGATGTGTGAATGGGCGTGTTTAACTACCAACCTAACCAGAGATTCCAGGTTTTCTGAGGGTTTGTGATGTAGCAAAGTGAGGAAAACTCAGAAACTCCCCAGCGGAGTCGCCATTATGTTGGGGTTCCCATGTTTTGGCCAGGTTGGCAAGACCAAAAGATGAGACAACATAGAACCACTTTCAGACCTTAGGATCTAGCCCTCCTAGGTCTAGAGAGGGATCTCTCTATATGAGTCAAAGTGTATGTCTTTGAGGCTCTAAGTTATGATTTTAGGCTAGTTACATGCACAGGGTTTATTTGTTTGTTTATGTTTGGTTGTTGAGAATCAGGAAAGAAGGGTCCAATATAAGACAAGGATGAGCGAAGAGGAAATTAGGCAAAGGTAGATGACTTAGAGAACATCAAGGCCATTGGGAAATGGAGTCAAGAGAGGATTTACTTGTGTTCAATGTGCAAGCTTTCAGTTGGGCTAGTCATCTAGAGCATTTGGATCTTAAAGATGATATTTGGAATGGGACATTAAGGATTGAAAATGAAAGGAGAAGCACCATCCAATTATGTCTATAGATCGGGTCAGAGGTCATTTAAATTCAGACTTGCTTGGACAAAATCAGAGGCAATACAAGGGATCTTAGAAAGGCTTAATTGGGATGGAAAGATCCTAGTTAGGTAGAGACAGGGTTCTAGACCTCCCAGTGTTCTCAACTCATCCAACTAAATCCTAGCAAGAACATCTAAACATAGATTTCTTCAATTCATACATCAAAGAGCAGGTAATGACATCCACTACACTGGTTAAATCAATTGAAATCAATATTCAGATACACATATAAGCAGAAAACATAAAAGGCTGGGAGAGTAGCAACATAAGGTACCTATCAAGGGTAAATCCTATGCCAAACTTCTGATGCGAGCCAGTAGAAATGGAATGAAATGAAATCAAACACAGAGATAGGAAAACATCACCAGCTGCTTTAGATCAGGATCCAAAGAAATATGCTTGTCATATTAAAAGCAACACCAATCAGGTACATCATTTCCCACATCTTGAACATTCAGTCTGAATACATCAAATCTCAGCCTATCTTACACTATTACACAGAGAACTTGTCTCAATAGGAAAATGCTTGCATTTCTCTGATATCTCATCAACAACCCTTACAATAATTTCCTTCTGTGTTTTATAGCAGAGGATGAACAAAATATCGACTGAGGTGGTAGGTGAACACTAAATGCTGTATTAAACCCTTGAAAAGAACGAGGGCTGAAGCCCATTCTATTTGAATGCTGAGTGTTTAATCCCTGTCTCCTCTTTTGTGAAAGAGTGATCTTCTCGAATATGATTTTGACATATTCCAGCTGCGGTGCTGTACTTGTGGTGAATAAACAAAAGGCAAATGAACCACTGAGAAGTCTGCTACATAAATGTTCTAATTGCTTTGAACTGCTATTAGGGTGGAAATTCCTTCAGGGACACGGTGCATAGTAAAAGTTGTATGGACGCCCTGTACTTTATGAAGAAAAACATTCTGCTGGTGAATAAACCCTGATGTTACCTTTTACTTGTGCTCGGGATCCTTTGATCGATCCTCGGGGTCTTCAAACCGGTGCTTTGCTTCTTAACCGCTGATTTAAGGCTCAAGATCTTCATTAGCGTGCCTTAATCTCCTTTGCTTTGTACTGAAACACTCTGCCGCTTCATCTCTGCTTTTGTCAGGTTAGCTCGAGCTTTAATGGCTCTAGAAGGTTTTCCACAGATTTTTAAACCCTGTTCTCTTTAATGAACGTCCTGTCTTCACCTTCCCGGGTCTTTGCTCATAAATTCTGCCCCTATAAATGATCTTCCTTGATTTCTCCGTCGCTGTAACAGAGACTGCGCGTCCTGGCGGTCCTTTATCATTTACAACCCTGCAAAACATGAAAACTGTGAAGAAAACAATGGATGGGGTGGTGGATGATATGGGTAATGAGCATGATTGTGCAGATGATGAGATGGAGGAAACACTGCAGAGAAATGGTGAAAGGGCGCTCTAGTGGAGGTTGGCGGTCTGCGGAGCAAAATACGAATGAAAAACTTTAGAGAACACGAAAAAGAACAAATATATGTAATGGAAAGGTCGAATGTACGATGAATGCACGTGGGGGATGACGTGGCGGAACCGGGCAGTGGCGGAATATTCAATCAGCGGGCAAAAAAAACTGTATCGTCCGATCTTAAAGGGGATCTACAGCGAAAAACACATCTGGGGTGATAGACAGTGGGTTAGGGGTATGACGGAGATGGTTTAACCCGTGCACATCTTTGTTGATGGATGACCGTCGGATGAGGCGCTCAGGATCGGACGGCTTGTGCAAATTTCACTGCGAGACTTGGGCCGAAAGATAATGCGCGAGGGATGGGTGGTTTTGCCATCGTACAAGGGACACGTGTCGGTAGCTGTATGGAATCACTAGGTGCTCGGGGAAAACCACCCACTTCACATAAGTGGTGCGGGATAAACCAGGTTGTTTTATGGATATTGCACGGTGGGGACCACAAGGACAGGCGCATTCCGTACCGTTGATATGGCTGATGAGCGGACGACGATGGCGCGTTCAGAGGGATGAACTGTGGGCATGGGAGATTAGCGCCTTTCGGGCCAGCGAGTGGTTCGGCGCCAGGTCATGTGGAGGAATCAAGGTGTGGGGCTCATGCAGAGGGGCTAGGCCTGAATATAAGGTTCAAAGCAGGTTTTTAAGTTGTTTTAATGCATTTTTGAAGCCTTATAAGGGTAACGATAGAGCGACGAAGGGGAAATATGAGGAGACAAAGGGTGATGGGGAAATCAGCATAGGAGATTTGTAAGAGGCGAAGCATGGAGGGACTTCAAGGATGATGAGTTTTCAGGAAAATGCATTCCTTGAAGGCTCCAAGACTATCTAGCCCCCTACTTGCTTGCCAAGAATTTCATAAGGGGGTTAACACCTTCTATCTTTGGACCAAACAGAAGGGCAGGTTGATCATCACTCAGATTTACATTATCACTGTTCTCACCTAAATTTAATGCTTTCAAAATTTGGCCTTTATATACATCCTGAGTGGCTAGCTCAGAGAGTGGTATAGAGATTTTAATTTTTGCAATCTCACTTTCTAGATTGAAAGTGGACTGACTCTTTGGAATGCTCGACTCTGTTTTGTTAGCCACTGCCTTGGTGTCTGAATTAGTGTGCTGATTCTCGTTATGTATAGCTTTGATGACAGTTTTATCAGGAGCACTAGCTGTAGTGGTAGTGTTGCTAGTTGGTTTACCTTGTTTATCAGTGTTTTGGTTGTCTTTTTCTTTGTTCTTTCCAGAACTCTCAGCTGCTGATTTGTTACTTTCAGCAGTCACTTTAGAAGTTTTCTCAGACCTTTTCTTGATGGTAACCTCAGAAGCTTTCGGCCTGGCAGTGTATTGGCTCTTTTTGCTTCTAAGTTCATATTGTTCTCTGACCTGCATGATGGCATCTTCAAATCCTAACCTGTAATCCTCATATTCTAATCCTTCCTCATCCCAATATGAGGTTGAGGGTTGATCTTCTTCTGTGGAACAACTGTGGATTGAATTTTCTACTTCAAACATGTTTATTGTGTTCTCCCCTCAGACTCTTCTATGATCCCCTCATCCTCATCAAGAAAATTCTCTTGGAATGGAGGAATAACTTGTTGATCTGATTCTCTTTGTTTGTTGGGAGTGGTGTTGTTTCTTCTAAAGTTCTGGTTCTGGTTATGGTTATGATTTTGATTTATGTTTTGGTTACTAACTGTGACAACCATTTTTTCCATCATTTTTTGTAGCTTTTCCATACCTTTGGATATGCGGTCATAATTGGCGTCAGATGTGGAAGCTATATTTTCATCTGTATATGTTACCCTTTTCTCAGCTCTCAATCTTGCTTTCTTCTCAATCAAATTAGCCTCTACACTCACTGCTCCTTTTTTCATGTCTTCCAATGTGTTGTAATCCCTCTCCCTAAGCTGGTAGGCCATGTCAGCATCCAAGCCTTCAGGTTATTTTACTAGAACCATACTTTGGGGAGGTTTCATGTGTGGTGGAAGAGCATTATAAACGCTGTTAAACCTTGTAGAGTAGTCCTAGACACACTCTCCTACATTTCTTTTTAGGTTCTTGTATTCTGCTAGGATTTGGCGAGGGTTGGCCTTAACATCCCACTTGTTTATGAAGGTCTGATATAAAGCAGGAGGATCTTGGATACTATTAGGAGTTAGGCTCTTGAACCATTTCTTCACATCACCTCCTAAGCTATGGGCAAAGATTTTCATTTTGACTGTATCATCATTTATTTCCATGTAGTCAAAAGAATCTTCCATCCTATCTACGTGGTGTTGGGCTGTGGTAGACTCTTTTGCAGTGAAGTGTGGGATATTCGATTGATAATCGTTGGGTAAGGGCACTAGAGGCTGAGGTAAAACCAGAGCTGCGTACCAAGCTGCCATGATGATGTTTTACGAAGGTAAGGGGTTAACTTGAGCAGCTGGTATATGGATGATAGGGATATTATGACCAGCAGAAGATTGATGAGCAGATCTATGATGACTGATGAGCAGATCTAGGATGACTGAGTCCCACGGTTTGAATGAAGTGAATATCAGGGGGTGTGGATGGAGGGGTCTATCTATTCTAAAGGTGTTTACCACTTTGAGGTGGTGAACTAGGGAGCTCAAGGTCTGGCTGGTCTAGGGCACTGAATGACCTAGTTCTTGGTAAACTGTTTTGAGAGCCTACGTCAAAAAATGGGTCTGATAGAGCTATAAAGTCTTCTGGTGTAGAGTTATCTCTATGGATGTGGCTGGAAATAGTTGGTCTTTTAGGTGTAGGAGATCTCTTGAGGATGCTCTCAGGGTTGTCAACTATTCAGGGGGGTTTGGGTTAGGATAAGCTCTTGTGTGAATGGTTCTGAAAGCCAGAATTTTGTTTTTCAACAAAGAAGCTTAACCCTACTTGTTACTTCTATTATGGCTGATGTTGTAATGGGCTCTGGTCTCCCAGTGGAGTCTTATGTGAACCAAGATAATCAGCAGGCCTACTGATCACCAGTGGAGTCTTTGAATCATTTAGGAATTATGGAGTCGCCAGGTGGAGGGTTTAGGATGCTTCTAGAGGGTACAATATCCACCACAGTGCTTATGAGATCTCCCTTTTCAAGGGCAACTTCCAAACACAACAAACTCTAACCAAAGATTGACTGGGAGGGCTTTTACTAGATACGTCACCTCTGAAAGAGTGTGAGATATAGAGGCTACCTGGCCCTTTCCAGACTCTATCTAAGAGTGTGGGAGAAACACAACAAATGGTATAGAGGTTGATCTGTGAATAGGAGTGTTTAACTACCAACCTAACCAGATATTGTAGGTTTCTGAGGCTCTTATGGTGTAGTAAGGTGAGAAATACTCAACGGAGTCACCATTATGTGGTGACGACAATGGGATACAAACCAATGTTATCAGTTATAGGCTCTCGTATTTTCCCCAGTGGAGTCGCCATTATGTTGGGGTTCCCATGTTTTGGTCAAATTGGCAAGACCAAAAGATGAGACAACATCAGAACCACTTTCAAACCTCAGGATCTAGCCCTCCTGGGTCCAAAGAGGGATCTCTCTATGATATGTCAAAGGTATATGACTTTGAAGCTCAGTGTTAAGATATTAGGCTAGTTATAAGGCTCGGGGTTTGTTTGTTTGATGTATGTTTGGTTGTTGGGAATCAGGAAAGAAAGGTTCGATATAAGACAAGGATGAGCAAAGAGGGTTTTAGGAAAAGGAGAGATACCCCAGGGAACATTCAAGACCATTGGGAAATGGCGTCAGGAAATGGTTTACTTGCTATTCAATGTGTAGGCTTTCAGTTGGGCTAGTCATCTAAAGCATTGGATCTTAAAGATGATTATGTGATATGAAATGGTAAGAGAGAAGGTGAAAGCAAGGAAACCATCCAACGTGACCTTTAGAAATCAGATCCAGGGACAGGGCATACCATTGAACACCTATGATTCTAAAATCCAAAGGCTAACTCTTCAGACAAGAAACATTAGAGATTTAGAGTACAAAGTTAAAGACCTGAGATCAAAGAGAGACTTTGAACTCTCAATGCTTCGGCCTCCAGCTTGAGGGATCTTAGAAAAGGTTCAATTAACTGAAAAGGATCCTAGTGAGATAGAGACATAGTTCTATACCTCCCAGTGTTCCCAATTCATTCAATTAAATCCTAACAAGAACATCTAAGAATAGATTCATTAATTCATACATCAGCTAGCAGGCAATAACATCCACTACACTAGTTAAATTAATTGAAATAAAACCTTAGATAATAAATATAGCAGAAAACAATGAGGGCAAGGAGAGCAGAAACATAGGGTACCTAACAAGGGTAAATCCTATGCCAGATTTATGATGCGAGCCAGTAGAAATGAAATGAGGTGAACTGCTAAATAAAACAAATACAGAGATAGGAGAACATCACCGCTGCTTTAGATCAGGATCCAAATAAATGTGCTTGTCATATTAAAGAGCAGTTACACCATTCAAGTAAAACATTACCAATAGCTGGATATTCAGTCTGAAAACATCTTCCTCATCCTATCTTACAACTCTACACATAGACTATGTCTCAACAGAAACAGCTTGTAATTCTCTGATAACTGATCAACAACCTTTACAATGAGTTTCTTCCTGATTTTTATAGCTGAAAGATGAGCAGAGGAGGTAGGTGAACCACTAAATGAAGCATTAACACTCAGAAAAGAAAGAGGGCCGAAGCCCATTCAGTTTTAAATTCTGCGCATTTATCTCTGGCACTCCTTGGACGAAAGAATGATCTTCTTCAGGTTTCCATTTACTCCAGGTATGCCCCTAATGTACTTTGGTTGCAGTACTCTGTAGTACCTTTGGTGAATAAAAAAAATATAAATAAATGACAATGAAGTCCGCCATATTGCATAACAAATGTTCTGGTAGCTTAGGACTGTGGTCAAGGCTGAATTTTCTTCAGGAACACGGTAAATAAAGGAAACAATATGGGCGCTTTGTCCTTTCATAGGTAGGAATGTTCTGCTGATGTAGCTACCCTGATGACATAGTTTTTTGTGCGCTGGGCCTTCCGTGTGATCCATTATGTCTTCGATCTGGTACTCTACCTTCAAATCATTGGTTTAAGGCTCAAAATCTTCAATGACAGGCCTTAAACACTCTATTTTTCCACTGATACTCTTTGTCGCTTCCTTGCTTGCCTCTGACTACGAAATCTGTGCTTTAATGGCTCTGGGGAAGATTTTGCAGAGTTTAAACTCTGTCCTTTTAATGCGATCCCTATCATAACATCTTCTTAGACCCTTCTTCATGATTTTAGCTCCTGAAAATGGTCCTTTCATGTTTCTCTATAACTGTACAAATACTGTGAATCATGGCGATTTTACGCCGCTCGTACCCTGCAAAAACACGCAACTCTATTATGAAATCCATGCATAGGGAAGGATGGCTATGGAGGGCGGGAAGGATGATAGCGCGATGGTGGTAGAAATGGTGGTTTCAGATGAAACAATGGTGAACAATGCAGTGATATGATGTGGACTACGACTAATAGGTTTTCGATGGGGAAATGCTTGTGGACCGTTCGATCATGGTCTGGTGACGAAGATTGACAGCGGAGATTAAACAGTGGGATGGTTTATGAAGTTGGGTGGAATGCATTAAAATGAATGAAAATGTAATGAAAATGATCGTATGTGGTGGGACTCGGAATGGGTGGAGAGCAGTTCATTCAGGACTGTCGGATTTTGGGGGGAGATCGACGGCTACGATCCAATCGGAGGGGAGAAATGGGAGGGTCGGCTGTCCAGTTGAACGATGGTGCGATTGGTTTATGGCCATTGGATCTCGGACTAACGGACGTTCGAGATTGGATCAGGGAGATCGTAATCGCAAAGGGCGGAAGGTGGTAGAAATTTAAAAATGTGATTACGATTGAAGCGGGAGAGCACGGGTCGTCGGATCAGTAGGAAAATAGAAGACTAGGATGGGATCGGCGGATCGCAATTGGTGAGTGCAGTCAGGTGGCACATTTATAACTTGTGATTGCGATGGGAGCGATTGAGCGCCAGCCGTTGGATCTGGGTCTAGATCGACGGCGGAGACTGGATCGGCGGGGAAAAGAATGGGGTGATAGGACGCGATGTGACAGGATCTGGGCCGTTGATTCTGAGTGGATGGACGGTTGTGATTTGATTGGGGAGTCACAATTGGGGGGAAATGAGGAGTGGCACAGTGAAAGTTCCGATTGCGATTAGAGAGGGAGTGCGATTAGCGTCGGGTCGTCTGATAAAACGATAGATCAATGGTGGAGATCGCGGCCGAGGCCTTAAAGACCAAAACCCAATTGCATCGAAGTTTTTCATATAACAAAGAAACGTGCTCCTCCGAAAGTTGTGATTGTGATTAGCTCTTTGAGCCTTTGCGCCTGGTTTTGGCGCGGGGTCACGTGGGGAAGTGGTTTGCGAGCTGGCGGGAAAGGGGCTAGGCCATGATATAAGTTGGAAAGTGGGTTTTTGCCCCTTTTTAGTGCATTTCAAGGCCGGGAAAGGGTAACGATAGAGGAAAACAAGGGGAATTAGACCAAACAAAGGGTGAATGTAGGATTTAAAGGGGATTTTGGGGGGATTTAGAGGGAAAAAAAAAGGGGGAACTTTGACAAAGGGGAAAAAGGGTAAAATGGGACATTCTGCAGGGGTACAAGGGACAAATAAAGGCCTTTTGGAGCACAATTTTTTACAATCAATGAGGCTTATTGACTCCAGAACCGTAGAGGGAAACAATCAAAGGGTAGGGAACATGAAAAGGCTTCAAGGATGATGCGTTTTTCAAGAGAAATGCATTCCTTTAAGGCTCTTAAAAAAAATTAGCCCCTTTCTTGCTTGTCAAGGAATTTATAGGGGGCTAATAGCAGGTAATCCTGCGCTAGAGGACTCACACGCAATGAACCCAAACTCCCGGTCAAAGCGATCTGTAAATTCCTCAGCCTCTGCTGATGCTGCCATGCTCTGGTTCTTCCCCTTCTTCTTCTTCTTCTTCTTCGGACACACAACTACATAGTGTCCCATCTTCTGAAAATTCCAACACTTCACCTTGGAATAGTCCTTCTGTGTGTTACCCTGTTTACCTTTACCTTTGCCTTTGCCCCCACCATTGCTTGTGGAAGCCTGCTTCTTCCTTTTGCCTTTCTTGCCTCCTGCCAATAGTGCTACATCCTCATCCTGCTCAACTGGCTTGGTTGCCCCAAGCTGACCTTTCCTGATCTCTGTCTCAATGCAATCATCCAAAAACCTCTCCCATGTGGGAAGGGTCTCACGTGCTCAAACCCCATCAGCAAAATTCATCCATGAACTGGGGAGGCCATTCACTATAATCTGCACCAACTCAGTGGGTGGAATGGCCTCTCCAACTGCTGCCAACTCATCTCTCACATTAGTAATCTTTGTGAGATATCCATATGCACTATCAGTCTTACCCATCTTAATGGTCTTCAGCTTCTCCTTCAGGACCATTTTCTGGTTCTCATTGGTACTCTAGTAGAGATTGGACAATGTTTTCCACATCTCATGAGCATTTCTCTTTCCTCTCACATGAGTAATGCAATGGTCTTTGACTCCGTCTAGAATCAGTGTCTTACCCTTGTTATTCTTTTTATTATATGCTGCCAACTGAACAACATCAGTAGGCACAACAACAGGGTTCTGTGTGGTATGCACCATGATGTCCCAGAATTCTTCCTCCTCAAAGATACTCTACATTCTCTCCTTCAAAACGTTGTAATTGGTATGCCCATCCAACCTATCCTCCACCCTCAATCCCAATGACATCCTGCTATCCTAAAAACTGAAAAATAACACTGTTGTAGTAAAGATAAAAATTCTGTGGGAAAAATCAGCTTGCTGGAATTTTATGAGTGAAAAATCAGCAGACTGTATTTTTCTTCTTGCTATCTGAAACTGCACTTTCAGCACTCAAGCTCCGATACCATGTAGAAATTTCCTCTTTTCCCACCCCAGTTTTCAGTTTCACCTTATTTCTATTTTTAGTTAAATTCCCTTTACCATATCCTTACATTCAACAACAAGAAAAAAATTTTTTTTGCTGAAAACACAAATTCTGGAAAATTTACAGAATGCTGGAAAATGTAGAAATAAAAAAAAAATCAACAGATACAAACAGCCATTCAACACATTATAACACAGTGATTTTTGGTCAAGGTGACCCTGGAAAAACCCCCTACAACTCTTGGGGAAAAACAATTCGAAGCTCCTTCTTATTTTTGGGAAAATGATTTTTACAGTAAGAGAAAAACTCAGAAAAATCAGCAAGTACAGATTACAACTTATCTCGTTTTTCGTGCTTTACCACCACCTCAAAAAATGTTCAAACAAAAAAACAGAACAGCAATAAATGTTGTACGGACTCCTTGAAATTCGTGCCCAAATTTTATGCAATAAATGTCGTTGTATGGCCTCCTCGATTTCTGTGCAAACAACAATAAATGCTGTTGTACGAAATCTCGATTTTCGTGCCTAAAAAACAACAAAACCTTGTTGTACAGAATCTGCCTCAATTTTCATGCAAGAGGACAGCCACTTGCTGTATGGCCTGCCTCAAAATTCGTGCCAAATAAAACATCCTTCTGCTACCTCGAAAACTAAGCCAAACTGCTGTACAACCTCTTGGAAAACGTGTCAAAAAGCTGCTGAACGGTCTTCTAGAAAATCGTGCCGAAAACTGCCTTGGAATGTGTGCCTCTCCTAGCTGTACGAACTTGCTGAAATCCTGCCTTGGAATATGTGCCAAAGTGCTACCTCTTTCTCCTCACTACCCAGAGATCTCCCTTGCTCTCTTTCTCTCCTTCTCCCAATCTACTCATGAAAGAATGAATTACCTTTTCCTCCTTTTCCTCCTTTAACCTAACCCTAAGTGACTTTTGTGGAATCCCTAAATCCAATGGCTGAAACAAATTTAGATCTAGGGCTGAGATTAAATGCTCATTTAAATCTCACTTTCTATTTTTTAATTCACCCCACTTTAATAAATACCCACTTAGTCATTTATCTCCAAAGTCACTTTTCCTTTCTAATTTTACAGTGACTTTATTAAAGTCACTTTAAAATTAGACTTTAGTAACTTTATCACTTCAAGTCACTTTTAAATTAGATTTGACTTTATAACTTTATAAAGTCACTTCAGGAGAAAAATTAAATTCTTTTGGACACTTTTCCCTAGGCCAAAGATCAAAGCCTTAAGGAACCACCTGTCCTCCAGTAACCAAATTTCAACAAGCATGACCCTAATGATGTGTTGTTAACAACACTTCCTTCGGTACTTATTCTTTATTATTTCATCTTGCTACTCATAGTGTTATATGTACATTTAATGCATCAATCATATGTCTTGTATCATTTGATTAAGTGTCTATCCATAGGTTTATAGAGTCTAAGTGAGACCCAAAGAAAGGAGAAATCAGTGGTAGCCGGACCCACACCCTGGACGGGATCCCTATTCCAAATGGTTCAATGTCTAATTAGGACCTTTTATCGGGGAGATCCCCTGTTGTTGGCCAGACAGATTGTCCCGTCAACAAAATTGGCGCTAGAAGGAGGGCCAAATGAAAAGCTAAGCCCTTAGAGCCTGTAGTTAATCTCATATCTGTAATGGCTCATCCCCAAATCACTCTCTCGAGATGTTTGTCAAATTTTTATGAGCTTCGATGTCTCATCCCTGATGAACTTATGTATCACTTGTCCCAGTTAAAATTCGATGGTGAAAATGGAGTGTCCATAACCCAACACCTTTTAGATTTCTGTGACTTTGGTGAGTGCTACGAAATTGAAAATGAAGGTTTGATTTGTTTTCTTTTCTTCCTCACTCTCGAAGGTCATGCTAAGCAATGGTGTCGCACATTGCCAGAAGCTTCCATCCATTCGTTTGAACAACTCGCCAGTAAATTACAACAATATTTTCATGGGTACAATTTTCAAAATGTATTAATAAAGTTAAGTGACATCATAATGGAACCTCAGGAACCTCTAGATGAATTCTCTATTAGATTTGTCCATTATTGTTTTGAATTCCCTGAAAAGGATGTTGATTGGAAATTGTTAAGTGAACAGTTTAGGTATGTGATCCTTGTTTCTCTTGAAAAATTTCAAGTAGCAACCCAGCCTGATCCTAGTATTCCCTATGACGACCCGCAAGTTGCCAGCTCTTTAGACTGGATCCATAATGATTCTTTGTCCATCTCCTCGACTCCAGACCACATTCAGGCCTCCAAGGAGAGTATTGTTATTTGTGATATTCTCGCTCCTCCTCCTGAGTTGTCGGGTACTGCAGTTGTGACCTCGAAATTTCTGAGCAAGGATAAACACTTGCATGAGGATAAAGCCTATTGTACTACCTTTGAATTTTTCACACACCTTGTCGAATCAAAGCTTGAAAACCAGATGGGGCCAACATCCATCCAGGTTCATGAAACCTACCTCCAGCCCACTCGATGTCTCCTTGGACACAGTCCTAAATCTGATTCGCATACTAATTATGAATCGACTCTTATCCTGGATGAAGTTGATTCCCTTACAAGGCCTACCAGATCATTGTTTTCTCTGAATGACACGGATGTGCGTATTGAAAAACCTTGTATGGTTAATACCCCTGCGGCTCAATATTTTCGTTCATTATTCCCTGATTTATTTCACGAGTCCGCCACACTAGTAATTTATTCTAGACATTCAAAATTTCCTTATACTGGTAGTGGCAACAATCATAAGCACGCATATGGTGTTTGAAAATCACAGTTCAAAATTGATGAATCTCTTAGATCTGATCTCTCTCACTCGGAATCTTTAGACAACCATAGGAGCGATTTCCTGTCTAGGCAACCTCAAGATTTCCTCTTTATTGATCCATCCCAGTCGGTAACTCCTGGGGAGCCCAACATGCCAGGTACCAACTTGATCAAATCGATGGTTACAGTGATCACTGCTTATCTGAAAACATATTCAATCATACCGCTGAGGACTATCACTCATATCTCTTGGCCGACCATATGAAGACACCAGAATTCGATAATCCGCTTTGGGAAGATTCAAGTACCCATCATAAAATCGAAGCGATTCAGCTTCTGCCGACTATTACCCCAGGTTCTTCCGATCCTGACAAGACCCATCAAACAACTCCAACTAGAGTTTCTCGGATTAAGGTTTCTGAAATGACGATCCCCAAGTACCATGCTCCTCCCAGCATAACCGTGTCAAATTCACCCCACCCTGGAAAATCTAAAGAATCTGATACATTGGATTATCAATCTGTCAGTGCGCAAACATTTGACCGAATTGATACAAATCCCAATGACATTTTGCAACTCACCACAATCCATGATCACATCCATTCGCCTGTTGATCTCACCAAACCATCAAATTTGGGAAACCCCCCACTCAAAGGTCCAAATTTTGTTCAAAACAGTAAGGAATTGCAGCCTCCACTCTAAGTGGATTCAGATCCTCATATCCTTGACGGATTCTAGGAGAAACTCCGAACTAGGGTTTTAAAAATTAGGGTTTTTTCTCTCGGATTCACAAGTATCTATAATTCGCCTAGCACATGCTTATTGTTTCCACCCCATAAAATAAATCATTCTCACCACCACAATGAGGTTGCTGGTTGGCTCGACCAACCCTATCCGGTGGATGTGCCTGCAAATAGGTAATGTCTTACCCAGTGCCCATCAGACCTAGGATTGTGCATGAATGGATGTGTGTCATTTATAAACAGTTTTAAGTTTCGAGAATTGTTGTGTATCAGGATAAGAGTGAAATTCAGCTTGCACAATCCACTCTGGCATGTTCTCTGGTAAGTAGCCATGGCCTTCTTGCTATTTCACATGCTCTTCAGGTAAGTCTTGCTGTTGGTGCACGATTTTGTATGTTGGCTCTGATTGCGAACATTGTTGTTCTTGCAGGACGGGAACTAATGCGGTGGCTGCACTGGAAAGCTGATTTCACATAACCCAACCACCTCATTGGTTAAGCTAGGTTTTTAGGTGTAGGCTAGCTAAGACCTGTTAATAAAAATTTGTTAGTTCAAAGTTTTTAATTAGGTTTAACTGCCAATTTTTTACCTTATAATGTAAAAGTGTGTCTGCTATTTTTGTTTACGATTAATATTTTAGCCATCATCATGTTACAAGTATTTTCCACTCATTTCTTTTTCAATTTCTTATTTCTACATAAATAATCACTGCTTTTATCATCCCCCTTTTCCACCTACAACAGGTTGATCGTTACCACACATGACGTTGCATTGCATCTTGAGCCGCATTGATTACATTGCGTCGTACACTTTATTCGTATGGATTTTAAATTTTTGACATGTCGCCTGTCACCGCATGAGCCCTCATTGAAACCCTACCACCTTGTAGACCCGGATCAACACACTACTGAAATTGGAGGAAGAGAGGAAAAAAAACTCGGGAAAAATTCGCCATCCACCAAAGTCGAATTAAGAGATGGTTTGATAAAAAGTCCGCAGGGAGTAAAAATTTTGAAGTAAGAGACCTAGTCCTTAAGTGGGATAAATCTCATGAAGAAAATGGAAAACATTCCAAATTCCAAGCCCTGTGGACAGGTCCATCCTAGGTTAAGGAGAAATTAGGTTCCCACGCATTTCGATTGCAAACTCTAGAGGGAAGAGTCGAGGTCCTCTCGGTGAATGGGCATGACCTCAAACATTACTTCACTTAGTAGCCCTCGGAGGGTTGTCCTACCCCTGTACCATATTTCATTTTTTTCTGTTTTATTTCATTTTGTAGGCTTCCTTTTATCAAAAAAAAAAAAAAAGGTGGAAGGCTTTGTAGGAGTCACGCAGTTGGCATACTGCACCAGGTTCCATGTTGATGGGAAGCCTCTCCCAAAAGACACAAATATGGTGAGAACTTGCCTGTAATTGACACCCAAAGGTAGTACATGACCTAGATCAAGCCACCAAGCACGGGTAGATCACGTAGCAAGCTTGAAAGGATGTCTGCGAAAAGAAAGTTGGATAAAGCAGAGACTATATCGAAAGGGAACAGAGTTAACTTCAGGTGACATCAGGATATCTGGGAAAAACCAAATTCCTCATACAGACTAGGAGCAACCTCTCTTGCAAAGTAAAATAATTCAAGATCCCTCAACTGCCCAAGAAAAATTTCCTCTCTCAAATAAGTGCCATGAGCACACCTAAATAAGTGCCTTAGGCACATTCAAAATAAGTGCCATGAGCACACCTAAACAAGTGCCTTAGGCACATTAAAAATAAGTTAAATATCACACCAATAAAGGGTAAAGGATTGAGAAAGGCTTCCTACGTAGAGAGGCGATGTGACGACTCCGCCGGGGTATTGAGCAGGCTCGCTAGCAGCGGAGCAACGTTTATGACTCCTAGGCAGTGACTCCGCCGAGACCGCGAGGTTCGCAGGCAGCAGAGCAACACAATGAGGACAAAATAATCATACTGGATCCTATGGGTACCTAAATTTCTCCAACCCTTTCAGTCCAGAAACCTGAAGCAATGAAACTCGGTTAACCAACACCTAAACAGGCTAGCAGGCCAAGAAACTCCGCAAAGTGCCAAAGGCAAGGTAGTAGGGACCTTAAGGTGAAAGGAATAGCTAGCGAAGGCCCCTCCCTCCCCCCACCAAGGAAAACCATCAGTAGAGGCTCTGGGTCTGACCAGTGAATCGCCATTTGTTTTATCCTCTACAACACCCTCCAAAAAATCCACACTTTAAAATTTTTTAGAGCCCCTTGAGCATAAAATAAAGCTAAGTTAGAGTCTGGGAAAGTTAAGTCGCTCGGTCACAATTTTCTTTAGTTTTGGAAAATCGCGACCCCGAGGTCACAAGGTCGCAAGGTCACGAGGTCACACCTCCCTTAGACCACTGCATAATGCGACCCCGCGACCTCATTAATGGCCCGCACGCGCGAACTTTTTATAAATAGAAGGGTCACTAGGTTGCATTATGCACGTTCGGTGGATAGAAAGAAAACGCTTCTGACAGGTCAACTGGAGCGCGAATTTCCTGGGTAAGTTGTCGTTTTCCTCCTGCTGTTTCCTTTTATGATTTTTTTGCCTAATTTTCCCTACCTTAGCCTTTAAATTGCCCTCTTTCTTGGCCCCTGTTTATCATTTGAGACTTAGGGCTCCCCTTTTTCTCTGATGTTTCCCCTGCTTGTATAACATTGTCACTGCTTCCCATATAGACCCTTATGGCCTGTGTTCTGCCCCAAAAACTCTTCCCTTTCTCTATCTTGGCCCACCTAACCTTGTGATTTTGAAGTTAGAGGGAAATTGACTTAACGCGGCGCGTGCACTAAAACTGCCGACAAGCCCTAGTGCGACTTGCGAAATTTGCAACCCTGCGACCCCAGTCACTGAGTCGCCAGGTTTCATTCGTCCTCCATTCTACTTTCACATGACTTCACGACCTACCAACCCTGCGACCCGGTCGCAGGTCACAGAGTCGCACTCCCATCGGTTTTCCTAGAATTTGAGAATCAGTGACCTCACGACCTGGTCGCAAGGTCGCAAGGTCGCACTTACATCGGTCTTCCTAGAATTTTCGACCCAACAACCTCGCGACCTGGTCACAAGGTTGCAAGGTTGAAAAGTCTCAAACCCTTTGAGAGTTTCAACATCGCGACCTTTGCGACCCTGCGACCCAGTCACAGGTCGCTAAATTCAGCCCTTCCTGTGTCTCTAGTTGAAAAAACTAATAGCTGTACCTAGGCTTGTATTATCAGGGCATCTTTCTTATCCTGGGACTCTTTCATGAACATGAAAGATGAATTCGAAGAAGACTTATAGTGTTTCCCCATCTCCTCATATTCAAGTGACATGGGAGCTCCAGTGGCCCGAAAAAAGAATAAGAGCCCGGAAGCAGAGGACATAGATATGGATATACCGATGTCCTAGCCCCCGATCTACAGGGACACCTTGTGCACATTTGCAAAAGGGGAAAGTATGCGCTGGTACCATGTGTACCAGGAATTTGCTCGACAGGAATTCTTGGAGGACCTCCCTGACCGACAAGCATACATACAGGTTAAAATATCAAGGCTACATCATGCAGGGGCTCACCCTGCTATATTCCCATGCACAGAGGTCATTGAATGGATTACACAAAACACTGACCCCAAAAATTGGGTAATTAGGGACAGTGAAGGCAAAGCTTTCGCAACTCTCAAAGGATCGGATGCTCATGCTTACTACGCATTTCCCGAATGAGAGGAAGACTTCACAAAAGATTGGTTCATTGCGCACGCAGTCCCCATAATAGACACCCTAAAGGGGTGGTGGGAGGAGCCCGAGAAATTCAAGACCAAGAAGGATCAAGAATATCCAGTGACAGGTCTTAGGAAGGTGTACAAACTGGTAGCCGCTATGCTTTGCAGATTATACGGGCGTCCCGATGCCACCACTTTCAGTGGTACATGGGCAACCCTAATTGAGTATTTCATGGTGCACAACACCCATTTCAACTGGGCCAGCACACTGGTGGCCTCTCTTCAAAAAACAATATCCTCGACATTGGTACCGGATGATGGATATCCTTCTGAATTCTACATGGCCTCTTACTTGTTGGATGTTGTTTGTTCGAGGTGCCACTTTGAGGGATGGGTACACAACTGGGACCCAAAGCAGGCACGCCCAATCCACCTAGAGACAAAGGTATTTTTGGATTCTAGGTACAAGCAGGACATAGAGCCGATCTCTCAAGTCTTCATCCCGACCCTCTATAGAAAGTTGTTCGGCCAGGACACTCCTTGTATGTCTTGGCGAGCCATGGGGACGTTAGGCAAGGTGGCACATTGGTTCCAACTTGCCAAATATACATTCATTAGAGTATTTGGTTCATACAAGGCTCCCCACGCTATGCCCAGATATGTTACAGATAAAATTCTCATTCAAGAGGTATATTTTCAGATGAATTCCGGTTTCTCTAGGGTCCTAACTAAGGGCAAAAAGAAGTCGTGGCCTACACTACCCCTCACTGTTGGTACCTACACAGTCAAATATTTCAGGGAGGTAGAGGCAGAAGTAGAAGAGATGAGAAGTTATCGCCTCGGGCCATTGGACCACCAGACATATGACCCAGAGAGGATAGTCCCTGATCACTACAAGCGGGTTAAGTTCAAATGGAACTACCAGCACACGGAGTGCCTAAGTGAGGATGAAAGAAGAAACTGGTATAATGTAGATAGGAAACTCACCCCGGGGGCATGGTCTGATGAATAAGACCCGAATGAACATACATTGGAGGAAAGAAGTCGTGAATTAGGAGGTGCTTCTTCTTCTCAGGCTAAGAAGGCTCGAACCAGTACAGGGCACAACACTACTGCCCAACAGAAAGAGCGAGAAGCCAAAGCCCAGCATGAAACAGAAAAGAAGATGAAAGAGTAAGAAGAAAAGCGTAAGAGGAGCCCGAGGTCAGAGCAGATGAAGAAGCAGGCAGAAGAGGCCAGGAGAAAAAAGGAGGAACGGGAGGCAGAGGCTGAGGCGGAATGAAAACTCAAGAGAGAGTTAGATCAAGTGGAGGCCGAACGCCAGAAGAAAGCAAAACAAGAAGCGACAGTGGAGGCTGAATGAAAAATAAAAGCAGAATAGGAAGTAGCAGCAGCAGTCGAATGTAAAAGGAAAGCCGAACAGGAAGCAGTGGCAGAAGCAGAGCGCAGGTGGAAAATATAACATGAGAAGGCATAAGTAGAGCGGCTGTGGAAAGAGGAAGAGGAAAAGTAAAGAAAAGAAGAGGAGGACAGAATACTGGAGAACATCGAGACATCTCCCCAAAAGGGGGAGCCCTAAGTCTCAAATGATAAACAGGGGCCAAGAAAGAGGGTAATTTAAAGGCTATCATTTGAGGTTGTTTGAGATTTATCAATTGGCTAAAGAAGGTGTTGCTCTCTGTATCCTCATAATGTGCTATCATTTCCTCAGTAAAAATTGACCAAGTGAAAAAAATTTTACGGAAGCAAAGCCATCGATACCATACAAATGTATTTTTTTCCAAATGAAAAGTTGCAATGCGTACCTTTTGTGTGTTTTGCACATTATGGAGATCAAAATATTGCTCCATCTGTAGTATCCATGTTACAGGATCCTTTCCATCAAACTTCCTCATATCCATTTTTGGAATATGGTGGTTCTTCCCGCCAACATTAGAGTTTGTGAAATCACGATTAACATTTATTTTGTTCTCATCATGAGGTTCTTCTACTATCTTTTCACCATTAGGAAACATTTCTTGTATCAACTTTGTCAAATCTTAGATGTTTGATTTTAGATCATCCATCTTAGCTTCCATGCCAACTTCCATTCCATCCATCTTAGCTTCCACGCCATCCATCTTAGCTTCCACGCCTTTCTTCAAACCGTCCATATTCACTTCCACACCATCCATCTTAGCTTCCATGCCTTTCTTCAAACCGTCCATCTTCACTTCCATGCCTTTCTTCAAAACTTCCATTTCATTTTTTGTTGCTCTTTGCGAGTGAAATTTGTTGCACTTGCTCTTGTAATTTTGATAGATCATGTTGCAATTCTTCATCTTCATGAGTCATGGTAGAGCCTTCTGAAGGCTTAATGGGTGTTGAATTATTTTTAGGCACCATTTTAGAATCCAATATTGATACCTATTCTACAATATTCCCTTGGAATCAATTCAACTTGATTCTTCAAACAAGACTTATGCAATTCGGAAAAAAAAATACACACCTTTTACTTGCTTTGAGGAGCTCGATATTGAAATTAAATTATCTCTGTAATTGAAAATCTTCAATATCTTAAATTCAGCCCTGTAGTAGCCCTTTGAAGCTTCTTTCAAATGCCACATGTCTGATCTAATTTGGATTCCCCAAGACAAAGTTGTGTCCAATCTCCCACAATGACCTAATTTTGGACTGGTTCAGTAGAGAAAACTTGTAGGACTTGCCACGTGTCACTGTTTCGTCCTTTGTATCTGAAATTGATAACCAATAAACTACAGTCCGTGTACTTGCGACCACTTTTTACGGCACTCAAATCCACTACCCAGAGAGAGAGTTATTGAACGTTTCCCACGATCCCCTCTTTCAGATGAAATTCAGGAGCCTGAAAAATCACTACCTGCCACAGATCATATCTCCAAAAATATTGCGAACCAAGCTCTGAAAGTTTTTGAAAATTTTCCTCAGGATTTCCGCTTCACACCATACAAATTTCAGATTCTGAACCTTCGTAGAAAAAAATTTATAGTGAAAATGCCACGATGACCTGTTTAGGAGCTTGAAAAATGACCTAACTTCCACAGATGATATCTCCGAAAATACGGCGAACCAAGATCTGAAATTTTTAGAAAATCTTCCTTAGGACTTTAGCTTCGCACCCTAAAAATTTCAGCTTCTGAAACTTCGTAGAAAAATAGTTATAGCGAAAATGCCACGATGACCTGTTTGGAGCAGCGAAACCCTATAATCCAAACCTCTGATACCAAATGTTGTGTAACCAGCTCCAAAAATAGAAGAAAAGAGATATCAACGCCTTAGAAATGAGCCACTTCGAGGGGGCAACCTCCAATACATTACATAAATGAACAATTCTTGGATGATACAATTTACAAAACCTCATTTCTATATATAGGAGTCCATGGGGCCATAATGTAATCCTAGTGGGCCACAATGTAATCCTTGCCGACCTAACAATAATAATTTAAGGGAAAAATAATAACAAAATGGGGGTTACAAGGGCACAATAATAACAATAAGGGGGTTACACTAACAATAAAAAGGGACTATACTAGTAATATAGGGACCTAACAGCCTAAGCGAGGATGGAAGAAGAAACTGGTATAACACAGATAGGAAACTCGCCTCGGGGGCATGGTCTGATGAAGAAGACCCGAATGAACATACATTGGAGGAAAGAAGCCGTGAATTAGGAGGTTCTTCTTCTTCTCAGGCTAAGAGGGCTCGAACCAGTACAGGGAACAATACTACTGCCCGGCAGAAAGAGCAGGAAGCCAAAGCCCAGCACAAAACAGAAAAGAAGATGAAAGAGTAAGAAGAAAAGCGCAAGAGGTGCCCGAGGTCAGAGCAGAAGAAGAAGCAGGCAGAAGAGGCCGGGAGAAAAAAGGAGGAACAGGAGGCAGAGGCTGAGGCGGAACGAAAACTCAAGAGAGAGTTAGATCAAGTGGAGGCCGAACACCAGAAGAAAGCAAAACAAGAAGCGGCAGCGGAGGCTGAATGCAAAATAAAAGCAGAATAGGAAGGAGCAGCAGCAGTCGAACGTAAAAGGAAATCCGAACAGGAAGCAGCGGCAGAAGCAGAGCACAGGTGGAAAATAGAACATGAGAAGGCATAAGTAGAGCGGCTGTGGAAAGAGGAAGAGGAAAAGAAAAGAAAAGAAGAGGAGGACAGAATACTAGAGAACATCGAGACATCTCCCCAAGGCACAGGATCACAAATAGAGCTACAACCCCTCGAATTACCTATAGTCAGTACACACGCTAAACTCTCCAATGTGAGTTCCTACAAAGGCCAAGAAGAGGAAGTATTCAATCTCACCAGGCTAACATACGATCAGTTCTCCTTCAAGATCCGACAGGAGAAAAGAAGATGCTTGGCATGAAACCCTTCTGCATCATCCACAGTCGCAACGGAGAAATATATAGTCCTAGACACTAGGACTAACCCAATAATGATAGCATTGGCCAGCATAGCTTTCGCCACGGCCACGGAGAAAAATGTAAATAGAATGAGCAGAGAAATCCTCTCTCTACAAAATAAGCTACAAGAAGTAGAGCAAAGGGAGGCAAGCGCAGAGCAAGATAGGGTAGCATTAAGGGAAGAGATTCAATAGCTCCAAGACAAAACTACCCCTATCAACGAAGTACCGCTCACCGTTCGAAAAGAGCTGGATATATTAGAGGCCACCATGAGATAGGTCTATGGGGAAATTTTTACTATAAAACAAACAATTTCCCCCTTGGTAAGAGCCCAAGCAGAAACCAAACAGAGAAGCGAGCAACTGAAGGAGGCCTCAGCTGCTTTGGATAGAATGATAGAATGGACAGGCCGATACCCACAAGCTCCCGAAAACCTGCCAAAAAAAGACTGGATCCACACACAAGATGCCAAGGTCCAGATCCAGATTAAAATGCAGTCTAAAGACAAGTTGTCCAAGGACTTAGATAAGGTGATGGCAGCATACGAGCATCAGATCAACGGCATAGATTAAATGCACACCCTACATCACATTCCATAACTGGGTGCATTAGGCGAGGAGAAGACATGGGAACAGGTAGATCAAGAGATCCAGACATTTTTTCAACCCATCAAACGAGCCGCTGCCACTTCCGATCTTGCAGCATCACAAGAAAACTTGAGGAAGTTCATTGTCACACGAGTCTGGATCTACACCAAACTGGCCTCCCTATCTAACCTGGTCACAAATAAAAGAGAAACTTTAATTCCTAATGCTTTGGAGTGTCTGGATCAGTTGAGAGAATAAGTTCCCTTGATTTCCCCTATAGCGACGAATTATCGTGCATGGAAGGACTTCCTCAGAGAACAACAAGTTGATGCTCCTGACCTGACGATCGCGCGCACCTCCTCATGATCAGATAGCAGTAGGTCACAGGTCGCACTTGGCAATAGGTCGCAGGTCGCACTTCGCAGCTGGGTCATAGGTTGCAGCTCTCATTCAGGTCACAGGGCAGCTCAACAGTTGGGGAGGCGAAAAGTCAGGAAGCCCAAAGGGAAAATTTTGGTCTATAAAACTCCCTTCGGGAAAATTGTAAGGATATTTTGTTTGGGACTTGAGCTGAGTACGTTGTATTACCAGGATTATACAATTTGAGCATGAATACAAGCATTTTGAAAAATCCCTTTGTGGATCTGGTGTTGACATATGTATGAGCACTATTGAGTATTATATTTTCAATTTCTGAAAATCTTTAGATTAAGGGAACTGTATCTTCAATTCATATCACAATTTCATAACAGTTTGCTGAATATATGTTAATGGTGGTTGAGTTCATTTCACTTTCTTAATGAATGTTGATGAATTTGTTTATTAGCATTTGTGTTATCATTTAAAACTTTTAGGAAGTGAAGGGTGTTCTTGCCATAAGGAATTGTTTCTTTTGTGGTCAGAACAGTTTATAAGCATGACCCTAATGATGTGTTGTTAACAACACTTCCTTCAGTACTTATGCTTTATTATTTCCTATTGCTACTCATAATGTTATATGTACATTTAATGCATCAATCATATGTCTTGTATCATTTCATTAAGTGTCTATCCACAGGTTTATAGAGTCTAAGCGAGACCCAAAGAAAGGAGAAATAAACGGTAGCCGGACCCACACCCCAGACAGGATCCCTATTCCAAATGGTTCAATGTCTAATTGGGACCTTTTACTGGGGAGATCCCCTGCTGTTGGCCGGACGGATTGTCCCGTCAACAGAATTGGCGCTAGAAGGAGGGCCAGATGACAAGTTGA
The DNA here is from genome assembly GCA_034641835.2 of Pinus albicaulis. Taxonomy (NCBI): domain Eukaryota; kingdom Viridiplantae; phylum Streptophyta; class Pinopsida; order Pinales; family Pinaceae; genus Pinus; species Pinus albicaulis. The sequence goes on along the minus strand of CM076580.1, from coordinate 1,701,779,989 downwards.
GGCCTTAGAGCCTGCAGTTAATCTCATATATGTAATGGCTCGTCCCAAAATAATTCTCTCGAGATGTTTGTCGGATTTTTATGAGCCTCGATGTCTCATCCCCAATGAACTTATGTATCACTTGTCTCAGTTAAAATTCGATGGTGAAAACGGAGTGTCCATAACCCAACAACTTTTAGATTTCTGTGACTTTTGTGAGTGCTACGAAATTGAAAATGAAGGTTTGATTTGTTTGCTTTTCTTCCTCACTCTCGAAGGTCGCACTAAGCAATGGTGCCACACATTTCCAGAAGCTTCCATCCATTCGTTTGAACAACTCGCCAGTGAATTACAACAAGCTTTTCACAGGTACGATTTTAAAAATGTATTAATAAAGTTAAGTGACATCAGAATGGAACCTCAAGAACCTCTAGATGAATTCTCTATCAGATTTTTCCATTATTGTTTTGAGTTCCCTGAGAAGGATGTTGATTGGAAATTGTTAAGTGAACAGTTCAGGTATGTGATCCTCGTTTCTCTTGAACAATTTCAAGTAGCAACCCAGCCTGATCCTAGTATTCCCTATGACGACCCGCAAGTTGCCAGCTCTTCAGACTGCGTCCCTAATGCTTCTTTGTCCATCTCCTCGAGTCCAGACCACATTCAGGCCTCCAAGGAGAGTATTTTTATTTGTGATATTCTCACTCCTCCTCCTGAGTTGTCGGGTAATGGATTTGTGACCTCGAAAATTATGAGCAAGGATAGACATTTGCATGAGGATAAAGCCTATTGTACTACCTTTGAATCTTTCACGCACCCTATCGAATCAAAGCTTGAAAAACAGATGGGCCCAAAATCCCTCCAGGTTCATGAAACCTACCTCGAGCCCACTCGATGTCTCCCTGGACACAGTCCTAAATCTGATTCGCATACTGATTATGAGTCGACTCTTATCCCGAATGAAGTTTATTCCCTTACAAGGCCTACCAGATCATTGTTTTCTCTCAATGAAATGGATGTGCATATTGAAAAACCTTGTACGGTTAATACCCCTGCGGCTCAATCTTTTCATTCATTATTCCCCGATTTATTTCATGAGCCTGCCACACCAGTAATTTATTCGAGACACTCAAAATTTTCTTATATTGGTAGTGGCGACAATCATAAGCACGCAGATGGTGTTTCACAATCACAGTTCAAAATTGATGAATCTTTTAGATCTGATCTCTCTCACTCGGAATATTTAGATAGCCATAGGAGTGATTTCCTATCTGGGCAACCTCAAGATGTCCTCTTTATTGATCCATCCCAGTCGGTAACTCCCAGGGAGCACAACATGCCAGGTACCCAACTTGATCAAATCGATGGTTACAGTGATCACTGCTTATCTGAAAACATATTCAATCATACCGCTGAGGACTGTCACTCGTATCTCTTGGCCGACCATATGAAGACACCAGAATTTGATAATCTGCTTTGGGAAGATTCAAGTACCCATTAGAAAATCAAAGCGCTTCAGCTTCTGCCGAATTTTACCCCAGGTTCTTCCAATCCTGACAAGAACCCTCAAACAACTCCAACTAGGGTTTCTCGGATTAAGGTTTCTGAAATGACGATCCCCAAGTACCATGCTCCTCCCAGCATAACCGCGTCGAATTCACCCCACCCTGGAAAATCTAAAGAATCTGATACATTGGATTATCAATCTGTCAGTGTGCAAACATTTGACCGAATTGATACAAAGCCCACTGACATTTTGCAACTCACCACAATCCAAGATCACATCCATTCGCCTGTTGATCTCGCCAAACCATCAAAGTTGGGAAACCCCCTGCTCAAAGGTCAAAAATTTTGTTCAAAATGGTAAGGAATTGCAGCCTCCACGATAAGTGGATTCGGATCCTCATATCCTTGACGGATTCCAGGAGCAACTCCGAACTAGGGTTTTCAAAATTAGGGTTTCTTCTCTTGGATTCACAAGTATCTATAATTCGCCTAGCACATGCTTATTGTTTCCACCCCATAAAATCAATCATCCTCACCACCACAATGAGGTTGCTAGTTGGCTCGACCAACCCTATCCGGTGGATGTGCCTGCAAATAGGCAATGGCTTGCCCAGTGCCCATCAGACCTAGGATTGTGCATGAATGGATGTGTGTCATTTATAAATAGTTTTTAAGTTTCGAGCATATATTGTTGTGTATCAGGATAAGAGTGAAATTCATCTTGCACAATCCACTCTGGCACATTCTTTGGTAAGTAGCCATGGCCTTCTTGCTATTGCACATGCTCTTCAGGTAAGTCTTGCTGTTGGTGCACGATTTTGTATGTTGGATCTGATTGCGAACATTGTTGTTCTTGCAGGACGGGAACTACTGTAGTGGCTGCATTAGAAAGTTGATTTCACATAACCTGACTGCCTCATTGGTTAAGCTAGGGTTTTAGGTGTATGCTAGCTAGGACCTGTTAATAAAAATTTGTTAGTTCAAAGTTTTTAATTAGGTTTAATTGCCAAATTTTTACCTTATAATGTAAAAGTGTGTCTGTTATTTTTGTTTATGATTAATATTTTAGGCATCATCATGTTACAAGTATTTTCCACTCATTTCTTTTTCAGTTTGTTGTTGCTGCATAAACAATTACTGCTTGTATCATCCCCCTTTTCCACCTACAATTGGTTGATTGTTCCCACACATGGCATTGCATTGCATCTTGAGCCTCGTTGATTACATTGCGTCATACACTTTATTCGTATGGCTTTGAAATTTTCAACATGTTGCCTATCACCGCATGAGCCCTCATTGAAACCCTACCACCTTGCAGACCCAGATCGACACACTACTGAAACTGGAGGAACAGAGGCAAAAAAACACGAGAAAAATTCGCCATCCACCAAAGTCGAATTAAGATATGGTTTGATAAAAAGTCTACAGGGAATAAAAACTTTGAAGTAGGAGACCTAGTCCTTAAGTGGGATAAAGCTCACGAAGAAAAGGGAAAACATTCCAAATTCCGAGCCCTGTGGACAAGTCCATCCCAAGTTAAGGAGAAATTAGGTTCCCATGCATTTTGATTGCAAAATCTAGAGGGAAGAGTCGAGGTCCTCCCGGTGAATGGGCATGACCTCAAACATTACTTCACTTAATATCCCTCGAAGGGCTGTCCCACCCCTGTACCATATTTCATTTTTTTCTATTTTATTTTATTTTGTAGGCTTCCTTTGATCAAAAAAAAAAAAAAAAGGTGGAAGCCTTTGTAGGAGTCACACAGTTAGCATAATGCACCAGGTTCTATGCTGATGGGAAGCCTCTCCCAAAAGACACAAAGATGGTTAGAGCTTGCCTGTAATTGACACCCAAAGGTATTACATGACCTAGCTCAAGCCACCAAGCGTGGGTAGCTCACCTAGCAAGCTTGAAAGGGTGTCTGCGAAAATAAAGTTGGATAAAGCGGCGACTAGATCGAAAGGGAACAGAGTTAAATTCGGGTGACATCAGTATATCCGGGAAAAACCAAAGTCCTCATACAGACCAGGAGCAACCTCTCTTGCAAAGTAAAATAAGTCAGGATCCCTCATCCGCCCAGGCAAAATTGCCTCTCTCAAAGAAGTGCCATGAGCACACCTAAATAAGTTCCTTAGGCACATTCAAAATAAGTGCCATGAGCACACCTAAATAAGTGCCTTAGGCACATTCAAAATAATTGCAATAGCACACAATTAAAGGGTAAAGGATTGAGAAAGGCTTTCTGCACAGAGAGGTGATGTCACGACTCCGTCGGGGTACTGACCAGGCTCGTTGGCAGTGGAGAGACGTTTATGACTCCTAGGCAGTGACTCCGCCAGGACCGCGAGGTTCGCAGGCAGCGGAGCAACACAATAGGAAAAAATAATCATACCGAATCCTGTGGGTACCTAAAGTTCTCCAACCCTTTCAGTCCATAAACCTGAAGCAATGAAACTCGGTTAACCAGCACCTAAACAGGCTAGCAGGCCAAGCAACTCCGCAAAGTGCCAAGGCAAGGAAGTAGGGACCTTAAGGTGAAAGGAACAGCTAGCGAAGGCCCCTCCCTCCCCCCACCAAGGAAAACCATCAGCAGAGGCTCTGGGTCTGACCAGTGAATCACCATTTTTTGTAGCCTCTACAACACCCTCCAAAAAATCCACACTTTAAATTTTTTTGGAGCCCATTGAGCATAAAAGAAAGCTAAGTTAGAGTCTGGGAAAGTTAAGTCGCTAGGCCACAGTTTTCTTTAGTTTTGGAAAATCGTGACCCCGCGACCCCAAGGTCACAAGGTCGCAAGGTCGTGAGGTCGCACCTCCCTCAGACCACAACATAATGAGACCCTGCAACCTCATTAATGGCCCACACGATAGACCTTTTTATAAATATAAGGGTCGCTAGGTCGCATTATGTACATTCGGCGGATAGAAAGAAAATGCTTCTGACAAGTCGACTAGAGCGTTATTTTCCTAGGTAAGTTTCTGTTTTCCTCCTACTATTTCCTTTTATGATTTTCTTGCCTAATTTTCCCTACCTTAGCCTTTAAATTTCCCTCTTTCTTGGCCCCTGTTTATCATTTGAGACTTAGGGCTCCCCCTTTTGCTCTGACATTTTCCCTTCTTGTATAAAATTGTCACTGCTTCCCATCCAGACACTTATGGCCTGTGTTCTACCCCAAAAACTCTTCCCTTTCCCTGTCTTCGCCCACCTAGACTTGTGATTTTGAAGTTAGAGGGAAATTGACTTGACACGACGCGCGCTAAAACCCTCGGCAAGCCCTAGTGCGACTTGCGACCTTTGCGACACTTCAACCCCAGTCGCTGAGTCGCCATATCGCATTCGTCTTCCTTTCTACTTTCACGCAACTTCTCAACCTAGCGACCCTGCGACCCAGTCGTAGGTCACAGAGTCGCACTCCCATCGGTTTTCCTAGAATTTGCGACTCAGCGACCTCGCGACCTGGTCGCAAGGTCGCAAGGTCACACTTACGTCGGTCTTCCTAGAATTTGCGACCCAGCGACCTCGCGACCTGGTCGCAAGGTCGCAAGGTCACAAAGTCGCAAACTCTTTGAGAGTTTCAACATCGCGACCTTTGCGACCCTGCGACCCAGTCACAGGTCGCTAAATTCAGCCATTCCTGTGTCTCTAGTTGAAAAAACTAATAGCTATACCTAGGCTTGTATTATTAGGGCATCTTTCTTATCCTGAGACTCTTTCATGAACATGACAGGTGAATTCGAAGCAGACTTAGAGTGTGTCCCCGTCTCCTCAGATTCAAGCGACATGGGAGCTCTAGTGGCCCCAAAAAATAATAAGAGCCTAGAAGCAGAGGACATAGAGATGGATATACCAATTTCCCCGCCCCCGATCTACAAGGACACCTTGTGCACATCTGAAAAAAGAAACAGTATTCGCTGGTACCAGGTGTACCAGGAATTTGCTCAACAAGAATTCCCGGAGGACCTCCCTGACCGAAAAGCATACATACAGGTTAAAATATCAAGGCTACATCATGCAGGGGCTCACCCTGCTATATTCCCATGCGCGGAGGTCATTGAATGGATTATACAAAACACCTACCCCAAAAAATGGGTAATCAGGGACAGTGAAGGCAAAGCTTTCGCGACTCTCAAAGGCTCGGATGCTCACGTTTACTATGCATTGCCAGAACGAGAGGAAGAATTCACAGAATATTGGGCCATCACCCACGCAGTCCCCATAATAGACACCCTAAAGGGGTGGTGGGAGGAGCCCGAGAAATTCAAGGCCAAGAAGGAAGGTGTATAAACTAGTAGCCGCTATGCTTTGTAGATTATACGGGTGTCCCGATGCCACCACTTTCAGCGGTACATGGGTAACCCTAATGGAGTATGTCACGGTGCACGGCACCCGTTTCAACTGGTCCAGAATACTAGTGGCCTCTCTTTAGAAAAACATATCCTTGGCATTGGTACCGGATGATGGATATCCTTCCGAATTCTACATGGCCTCTTACTTGTTGGATGCTATTTATTTGAGGTGCCACTTTGAGGGATGGGTGCACAACTGGGACCCAAAGAAGGCACGCCAAATCCACCTAGAGACAAAGGTATTTTGGGATTCCAGGTACAAGCAGGACATAGAGCCGATATCTCAAGTCTTCATCCCAGCTCTCTGCAGAAAATTGTTCGGCCAGGACACTCCTTGCATGTCTTAGCGAGCCATGGGGACATTAGGCAAGGTGGCACATTGGTTCCCACTTGCCGAATATACATTCATTCGAGTCTTTGGTTCATACAAGGCTCCCCATGCTATGCCCAGATATGTTACAGATAAAATGCTCATTCAAGAGGTCTGTTTTCAGATGACTTCCGGTTTCTCTAAGGTCCTGACTAAGGGCAAAACGAAGTCGTGACCTACACTACCCCTCACTGTCGGTACCCACATGGTCAAAGATTTTAGGGAGGTAGAGGCAGAAGCAGAAGAGATGAGAAGTTATCGCCTCGGGCCATTGGACCACTAGAAATATGACCCAGAGAGGATAGTCCCTGATCACTGCAAACGGGCTAAGTTCAAATGGAACTACCAGCACACAGAGTGCCCAGGCGAGGATGAAAGAAGAAATTGGTATAATGCAGATAGGAAACTTGCCCCGGGGGCATGGTCTGATGAAGAAGACCCGGATGACCATACATTGGAGGAAAGAAGCCATGAATTAGGAGGTGCTTCTTCTTCTCAGGCTCAGAAGGCTCGAACCAGTACAGGGCACAACACTACTACCCAGCAGAAAGAGCAGTAAGCCAAAGCCCAGCACGAAACAGAAAATAAGATGAAAGAGGAAGAAGAAAAGCACAAGAGGAGCCTGAGGTCAGAGCAGAAGAAGAAGCAGGAAAAAGAGGCCAGGAGAAAAAAGGAGGAACAAGAGGCTGAGGATGAGGCGAAACGGCAACTCAAGAGAGAGTTAGATCAAGTGGAGGCCGAACACTAGAAGAAAGTAGAACAAGAAGCGGCAGCGGAGGCTAAATGAAAAATAAAATTAGAATAGGCAGCAGCAGCAGCAGCCGAACATAAAAGGAAATCCGAACAGGAAGTAGCGGCAGAAGCAGAGCGCAGGTGGAAAATAAAACATGAGAAGGCAGAAGTAGAGCAGCTGCAGAAAGAGGAAGAGGAAAAGAAAAGAAAAGAAGAGGAGGACAGAATACTAGAGAACATCGAGACATCTCCCCAAGGTGCAGGATCACAAACAGAGCTACAGCCCCTCGAAGTACCTGTAGTCAGTACACACGCTACACTCTCCGATGTGAGTTCCTACGAAGGGCAAGAAGAGGAAGTATTTAATCTTACCAGGCTCACATACGATCAATTCTCCTTCAAGATTCGACAGGAGAAAAGAAGATGCTTGGCACAAAACCCTTCTGCCTCGTCCACAGTCGCAACGGAGAAAGATATAGTCCTAGACACTAGGATTAACCCAGTAATGATAGCATCGGCCGGCACAGCTTTCACTGTGGCCACGAAGGAAAATGTAAATAGAATGAGTAGAGAGTCCTCTCTCTACAAAATAAGCTACAAGAAGTAGAGCAAAGGGAGGCAAGGGCAGAGTAGGATAGGGTAGCATTAAGGGAATAGATTCAACAACTCCAAGACAAAACTACCCCTATCAACGAAGTATCGCTCACCATCCGAAAAGAGCTGGATGTATTAGAGGCCACCATGAGACAGGTATATGGAGAAATGTTTACTATAAAACAAACAGTTGCCCCCTTGGTAAGATCCCAAGTAGAAACCAAACAACGGAGCGAGTAGCTGAAGGAGGCCTCAGCCACTTTAGATAGAATAATAGAATGGACAGGCCGGTACCCCCAGGCTCCCGAAAACCTTCCAAAAAAATACTGGATCCACAGACAAGATGCCAAGGTCTAGATCCAAGGACTTAGATAAGGTGATGGCTGCATACGAGCATCTGATCAGTGGCATCGATTCAATGCACACCCTACATCACATTCCATCGCTGGGTGCATTGGGCGAGGAGAAGACATGGGAATAGGTGGATCAGGAGATCCAGACATTTTTGCAACCCATCAAACAAGCTGTTGCCACTTCCGATCTTGCAGCATCACAAGACAACTTGAGGAAGTTCATTGTCACACCAATCTAGATCTACACCAAACTGGCCTCCCTATCCAACCTAGTCACACAGAAAAGAGAAACTTTAATTCCTAATGCTTTGGAGTGTCTGCATCAGTTGAGAGAATAATTTCCCTTGATTTCCTTTATAGCGACGGATTATCGTGCGTGGCAAGACTTCCTCAGAGAAAAACAAGTTGATGCTCTTGACCTCATGATCACGTGCACCTCCTAAAGATCAAATAGCAGTAGGTCACGGGTCACACTTGGCAATAGGTCACAAGTCGCACTTCGCAGCTGGGTCGCAGGTCGCAGGGCAGCTCAACAGTTGGGGAGGTGAAAATTCAGGAAGCCCAAATGGAAAATTTTGGTCTATAAAACTCCCTTCAGGAAAATTGTAAGGATCTTTTGTTTGGGACTCGAGCTGAGTACATTGTATTACCAGGATTATACAATTTGAGCATGAATACAAGAATTTTGAAAAATCCCTTTGTGGATCTGGTGTTGACATATGTATGAGCACTATTGAGTACTATATTTTCAATTTCTGAACATCTTTAGATTAAGGGAACTGTATCTTCAATTCATATCACAATTGCATAACAGTTTGTTGAATATATGTTAACGGTGGTTGAGTTCATTTCACTTTCTTAATGAATGTTGATGACTTTGTTTATTAGCATTTGTGTTATCATTTAAAACTTTTAGGAAGTGAAGGGTGTTCTTGCCATAAGGAATTGTTTCTTTTGTGGTCAGAACAATTTATAAGCATGACCCTAATGATGTGTTGTTAACAACACTTCCTTCAGTATTTATGCTTTATTATTTCCTCTTGCTACTCATAGTGTTATATGTACATTTAATGGATCAATCATATGTCTTGTATCATTTGATTAAGTGTCTATCCATAGGTTTATAGAGTCTAAGCGAGACCCAAAGAAAGGAGAAATCGGCGGTAGCCGGACCCACACTTCGGACGGGATCCCTATTCCAAATGGTTCAAGGTCTAATTGGGACCTTTTACCAGGGAGATCCCCTACTGTTGGCCGAACAGATTGTCCCGTCAACAGTCCCACAACATGTTTTACATCTGACGGCTATAAACTTGTCACGCTCCACCTCGCTCCAGCTCGACGTCTCCACCGTCGATCCATGCCTTAATGTTTTAATTAAATCTTGTATCAACCTCCAGATAGATCCAACGGTTGATCTATTATCGTGCTTCAACCCCAAATCCGACTGTGATCGCGTAATATCGCGCAAATTAGATGCTCGTCACATAATTCTCCAAAATTACGCGAAAAAAGTTGTAATCGAAAACCACTTTAGGACACGTGGCAATCTATAACCGATATCGTGTTTTTTTTCAACAAACCATTTACCATTTTAAAAAAGTGTGAACCTGCTGGTTTTACTCCTCAACACCGCTTTCACTCTTCATCCTTTTCATGGTTCCATCTAACCGCTTGATCAAGGTTCCACTTTCTTTTCTTTCATATATGTAAAAGGTCTGCTCATATATGACATCAATATTTCTTTTAATTTAAACCTACGACATATAAAACCATCCAGTCTCTGTGGTTCCAAATACCTTATGGTTCCACCTCAGAACTGTGCTAACATTGTTTTCTTTCGGTCTTTAACATTTCCCAAGTTCACTTCACCATCGGCTCACAATTTTTCTCCACTCTTATGAACGAATAGCTCTATGAATCCTCTTCGCCATTACTGTCAAGCCATCTCTGCTCTATTTCTAGTGCTACCGTCTTCTGATAGGCTTTAACGAGCCTTCCCCAATTGCTCATATCTGGGGAACCAAGGGACCATTCAACCCTATTCGGTATGACCATTTCTCTGCATTCAGTTATTGTGCATGACAGTGCATAGGCAGTGCATGTCAGTGCAGGACCGTTTTTTTGTTTCTTTGTATTCTCTATATTCTCTGTATTCTACAACTTGGGCTACTTCTTTTTGCTGCCCTACTTCTTCAAATGGCCCTTTTTCACAGCTTCTCGACCCTCTGCAGCTCTTTAGATCTCTCTAGCTCTATGCAGGTCTTTGTTGCCTCTGCTTGCTACCTCTCTACATCTTTGCTGCCTCTTTTGCTATCTCTCTTTGCCTTTCTTCATGTCTAATGTTCTCCTTGTCAGTTTTATTTTTCTATCTTTCTGCTTCTATGCTGCTCTCTTTGCCATCAATGACAACATTTCCAACAATAAACACATGATGAGTGTGAGGAATGGAGAGGAATTATCGTGAAAAGCCTCGGTCACTCCCAAAAATCAGCCTCTGTGCGACTGGAACTCTTCAGTCACTCCCATAGGCCAGCATGCCAATGATTGGGCTTTCAAGCACTCCCACATTCTTGAATCCATGTGACTGTGGCAAAGAATGGAAGAGAACTCAAGAAGATCACCTCAAAAATTGATCAAACTTGATCCAGTGCCTCACAATCTTATATAAGACCTTAGGAAGCCAATGTAGCCTATGAAACACTCCAACAATTTAGTATAGAAACTCCATCATCATGAAAAGTCAAACAAGGTTGACTTTGATGACATCCATCAGCTACTCCAACACTCAAGTCGTCAAAATTCACCACATCTACTCCAAAATATGCAACCATCAATGATAGACCCTAGGAATTATCATACAAGATGAAACCATCTACACACACACACCTAGTACCATAAGCATGAATTTATAGTCTCCAATACTATCAACTAGGTGTAGTAGCTCCATAACCTGCCAAGTCATCCACACACCAACCAACAACCTGCACTAACATTTACAACAATCAAGCTAAGGTCTGCAACCAGTGCACAATCCAAGTACCATCATACTAGCATAATCCCAATCTTGTATCAATAAACCATGTAGTATCTCATCCATACACACACACACACAATAGAGACCATAAACCAATACCATCAAGCAATCAATAAAATTCATATCATCTCTAGCACAAGTCTAGGTTGGCATCAATTCCAACCATCACCTCGTCAAAACATCGATACCAACAATCCCCCCCTTGGCATTGATGTTGACCCAATCAGGTTCAACAAAAAAATAACTCATGCACTCCCCCTTTGACATCAATGGAAAAGGGTTGAGCTCATCCAAGCATTGATGAATAAATACTACTCCCCCACTAGTTGTATCTCAACTAGAAACACCAACTATAACCATCAACATAGTGTGGATAATAGCATACCATAACCAGTAAATATAGCAACACATTATATACATCATCATACAACAACATACAACAACACTCCTCATGGAAACATGACATCAATCAATAGAAATAATGGATCTCTCTCTCTTGAATCAACAACAACAAATTCTCCTTGAACACCACTCTCAACCAACAGCAGCAACATATAACTCAACAACAACATGAGAAAAAACAAAAAATACCATGAGTAGTAGAAACATAACATAACCATCAGAGAGGGATCTCTCCGTGATATTTAGCTTTGTTTGCTGGGAATTTTAGGCTAGTTAATGGGCTTAGATTTTGGTTTTTGAATTGGTTTGGTTGAAACAGCAAGGGAAGGCCATTGGGCAATGGATTCAAAAGAGATTAAGATGATCAAAAGTATAAATAATCAAGTTGAAGTGCAACAGGGAAAGGTAGACATACTACTGGATCTTTTGGATTTAAAATGGCATGTAAAAGAAGAAAAAACAAGATTCAGTTAAAACTAAAGAGAAATTATGATTTTTTTAGCTTGAATTCAGAAGAAAACATTAAGATTACCTACAACAAGAATCAGGGTTTATATTTCAACAAATCCTATCTGTCACCGTTTTTGTAATGTAATTAAGATTTAAGAAAGTACAGTAATGGAAACAAAGAAATAACACATAGACAATGAGAAGCACTTCACCACATAGATATGGCACATGAATCCTAAAACAACTTGTCTTGTATTAATTCAAAAGGTCACTTGAACTCAATGAACAACTTGACAATGAATGGTAGCCTCTCTCATTACGAATCCCAACCTCTATTACTTCAAATTATGAAGTATTTATACAAATTCTTCACCAAATATCTTAAAACTATGTTACACAAATAGAATATAGGACATTCAAAACTAATAAATCTACTTTGAACTATATTTGTGGATTGCTGGTGACAAATAAGAGCAACTCAAATTTGATAGCAACTCTTATTTTACGAGGTGGCCTCCAAGTAACTAACTGCCTTTGAGATTTTTCCTCCCGAAATTATGAAAATAGGGTTCCATTATCCCTTTGAATATCTCAATCTGAGATATATTTGTAAATATTGAAAGATTTTATTGTATATGAAGATGTTTTTGAGATAAACCTCTCTCAGGTTCCCAAAATTATGCTCTAGTCTTTCACAATATTCTCTGAAAAACGATGTCTAAAACAGGACTTTGCACAGTCAGAAAAATAGGCTGTGAATATGTGAATGTATCTCTCATTATATAATACCTATGTGAAATATGAATTATTTTATTGTACTTTGGAATCTTAGGAACACAAACCTCCTCCCGTTTCTCAAGATTCATCTCTGATTGGCCACAATTTGTTCAGAAAAAAGATGACTAAACGAGACATTTATGGAAAATGTGCCTTCAAAGATTCTTTCAAATTTCCAAAACCATAATGTCTGTGTAAAAAAGGAGAGATTTTTTTGTAAATAACGATTTTATAAACAAAAACCTATTTTATTTTTTGGAAATTAATTTCCACCTGTGCGGGAACCGTTTTTTACAAAAATGGTTAAAAATTGGAAAATTCAGGAAAATATGTCTGCAAATATTTATTCGAATCTCCAAAACCATAACATATTTTAGAAAAATGATAGAGGGTTTTTTATATGAGGATGTTACAAAAAAAAACCTCTTTCAGGTTTTGAAAATTCGTTCTGAGGTTTTTGTAAATGATGTTTTAAATTACTATGATGTATTGGTAAAAAACATAGTTTTAACTCACCATGAAACAGACATATGACATGGAGGCGCAAGGGACATGAAGGTGAGAAATGATGTGGAGGCACATGGTTGGTATAAATAGTTGACATGTGAGCACGAAAGGAAGGCGCGTGAATGGAACGGTAAGCGAGAGAGGGATCAGGCGGGAGGAGATATGTGGCATTAGGGGAGTGAAGGTGGAGCGAAAGTGGAGGGTGACATAACCGAGAGTGTGGATTATGGTGGGAGTGGAGAAAATTGCTTTCGGAGGTGGGTAGGAGTTGTTTATGGTATTTAGAGGAGGGGTTCAAAATAACGTGAAGGTGACACGTAAGGTGGGGTCAGGGTGAGTGAAACCACCTTTTCGGACCCCCCCTCCGCCGATAAAGATAAGATGGGCAGGGGGGCAGAAAAGCCTTGTCGGGCCATTTATATTATGAGGAGTGGATCGGGGTGTCAGTTGGAGGGTATGGTTTAACAATATACGACAAATTCCTTTTGTCGTTTGCCAACATTTTAACATAGGTTCACTACTTAGGCTAAAAATAATTTACCTTCTAAACTTTGGATAAGGGCACAAATCTTATCATGCTTCTTAAACTTAGGATAAAAGCCTTTGATGAGCCTAAACATATGATGAGAACCCCAATAAAGTAAAATCACCCTTTGAACCCTTTTTGGAAATAATTTTCAGGATGCAATATTATTTACAACATCTCAAATATAATAATCATCAGTTATAATCAAGTGGCCCTATAAAAATTATAGGACCCTAACGGTCTTAACAAAAACATTTATTTGAATTTCCAATTGATTTAGGATTTTAGGTATATGACTTTCAATATCAAAGAATATGATATTAGAGTCCTGAGGATCAATTGCTCCAATAGCTAACAATAGTAATTTCCTTTGTACTAGACATGTTTGCAGCACTTCAAGAGTCGACATTGCTGAAGGACATTGAGCTAGGTCTACAACACTGTTGTAATTTTGAGCCGCTCTAACATGTGGCACTAATACATATGGTTAATTTTCTGACACTTTAGTTCTGACAGTTTTGACGTAATGTCAGAAAGTTCCCCAATTTTTCTTAATTTTTTTAATCCCACCATGCGGTGTCGCTCTTGCGACCCTGATGGCGACGTTGTCGCTCGTGCGACACTACGAAAAAACGTCACTATTGTGACACTAAGAAAAAGTGTCGCTATTGTGACACTACGAAAAAGCGTCGCTATAGCGACGTCCATGTTATTTTCATCGGTATACCGATGTATATGCTTATACTAGTTATTATTTTTAAGGTCTATGTAGCGGGAAATAATAGATTTTATGTTTTGAAAAAGAACTAGGCGAACGCCCTTTTCTCTATATCAAATTCAAGAATTTATGCCATATCTTTGATTTTCTCTCCTCCATTATAGCTCTCAAAATAGGAATTTTAACACAGCGCCCTTTGCTCTACAAACACATATTAGAAAACAAGGGTTTTGATAGCAGTGTAGGGCGGGCACCCTTTGCTCTGCATCAAATTCGGGAATTTATGCCATATCTTTGCTTTTATCTCCTCCATTATAGCCCTCAAAATAGGAATTTTAACACAGCTTGAAAAGAGAAAATGGGTAGGGTGAAACCAAGCGAGAGAAGACGGAAGTTGAGAGAGAAAAACATGTGGTTTATAACAACGGAAATCTTTCAGGGTATCAGAAAACATAGAGGGTGTTATCACTCAGAAAAAATGAAACATTATTTGACAAAGTCTTAGAGGTTCATGTGTCAAAGGTAGGCTCATAGAAATCATTTTTCATACTTGGTCAAGGAAACTTTTTAATCTTTCTTATTTAGCATATCCTAAGGTTTAAACCCACCCTCATTCAAATCTTTTCATGTCACATCAGTCATTATTTTCTGAAATTTTTCATTTCCCAAATTTATAACACCGAAATAGTTATTTTAGGCAATAATCCACAATTTCATAGCGAAATACACAGAGAAAATTCATTTTTCGATACGAAACTACTAATAATTTCGTAGCGAAACTGCCCAGAAATACAATAGGTACACTACAAAAGTAAGGATTCATGTCTGTCTTGTCAAAATAGCTGTTAGGTGTAAGTAAATGATTGAAAGGGATAGGGTAGATGCCATTCGAGTCAATTAGGGTTAAGATCAAGGTACAATGGTCATGGCTGAAGTCATCATCACCATTTTAAGCATGCATGAGTCATCATTATGCTATGAGTTGTCATTGAACTTCAAAATCTTTCCAAATTGAGTCATTTGTCATTCTCCATTCCTTCTTTGCATGTTATTGAGCTCTAGAGAATTATTTTACTAAGCCCAAGCTATGGATAGTATTTTCAAAGGTTTGTAGGTATCACTGTGTTATTGCCCAAATCCACCTTAGGTTGAAGGAAGGCGAGATTCAGGATAACACCAAACCACGCTCAGTCTGGTAGCTAGCCCTACCAGAACAGGAGAGGGCTCTCTCCGGGTCAATCTCAGCGAAAAGTATTCAATGGGGCTTGAGATGACTGAAATTAGTGCTAATTTTAGGCTAGGTATATTAATCAAGGAGTTTGGAATGATTTTTAGGGGTTTTTGTTGGAAAAAGGGAAAGGCAATTTTGGGCTTGGGGATGAGGCCAATTTCTTGCAGAGTTCAAGTTGGGGCAGGGAAGGCAATGGCTTTGATGTCCTAGATTCAATGAATGGATAGAAAACACTGCTGAGGAGCTGAAGAGGGCAAGAGAGTGCAAGGATCCTCTTCAAACTGACGAAAACATGTAAAACTAAACAAAATTTTAAGGCAGAGCACCAGCAAACTAATGAATTCTACCTTAGTTACTCATTTGTTTAATTTCAGAAGAAACGAGAAGGGAAATGGAATACATAAAACATTAATGAACTTAAAAAATCATGGATAAAAACACCATCAAAAACTCAGGGCCGCAAGGATCCCAACAAGTGCTACAAAACTCTGGTCTTTCCTTTGCCAAAAATCTAAAATGAATGTACAAAGAGGTGCCAAACTTTTCCCAAAAGTCCAACCCTGAAGACGTCTCAGAAAATAAAATATATAGACAAGTCTAACCCCTTCCCATGCCTCTAGGGGTCGAGCTCATCCTTCTAGGAGCTGTTTCAACCAATTCTAAACTAGGAACTGAAATCTAGACAATCAAACAACTTGCCTCTATATGGTAGGAAACTGATTCATTCATTTAATTTTCACTTTTTAGTGAATGAATCCTCTAGAACAAGTAAATATGAGCCAAATTTACATCATAATCATCAAATTACATCAAGATATATCAATAGTTAGATCAAAAAGTAAAACTAGTCAAAACTGGGCGAATTTCTGAGCTGAAGAGTGAAAATGAGGCAAAATTTCTCTATGCGCCGCGCTCAAAAACTCTATGCGTCGCGCCACTTTGAGCCTATTTTGGAGGCACTTCCCGAAGTCCAAATTGAGCTCATGATAGCTCGTTGGAAAGACCTATCTGTCTACTATCCAACCCAAGTATAATTTCTGGATTTGGTGTCCATTTTCCCCTCCAAAAGTTCAATCTCCCAAGACTGGTTCCTGCTGGTGCAAAAAGTGGCAGAAAAGCCATTTTCAAGGTGTTTATGGCCTTTTAGGCAACCCAGAACTTGATGAAATGTTTCGGCCATTCTTGAACATACATAATATATCATGAAAAACCCAAAAATGCAAAGTTTTCCTCTAGAATATGTCCCAATCATAAGCTCGCGTCAGGTGGCGCGACGCGTCGGGCGGAAAAACCTGTTTTGCAACCAAAATTTTCAAAAATGACAAAATTTTCTCCAAATCTGCTGAAATTTGGAGTGAAGGTCTCCCATCATGTCTCATGCTCAGCCAAGGAAGCTTCACCCAAGATTCGGAGTCGATCATGCGTGTCACGACATTTTAGTGCCCTCCTGGTGCATGCAGTTTTAGTGGTGAAATCACTGTCTCGGTTGTATTGATGTGACGGTGTCCGTCTCCATGGTGTTTCAAAGTCTGTTTTGGCTTCAATGAGATGAAGAATTAGAGTTTTGTGCCTTTGTTTCAATTTCCAAATGTGGGAGTGATTATGGGAAATATGGAATAATGGGAAAAGTGGAGTTTGTCAAGTGAAATTTCAGTCACTTGAGTGTGTTTGGGAATTTGGGATGTGTGAAGTTTTACAAATGATATGAGAGAGATAGGGTGAAGGAAATTGTAGTTTTAGAAATAGGGATAAATGAAATGACAAGATATATTTAAGTTAAGTGAAATCAAGGATGTAAAGACAGTCCTTGCATGTTTTGGGAATTGGGATTTATAAATGATATGAAGGAAAGAAAGTGGTAGAAAGTGGTAGGGTTTGTGGATGAAAACATGGGAACAAGAGATATAAATAGCTTTGGGACAAAGGGGAATGGGGAGAGACTGTATGATGATAGTGTGGCAATGGAGAAAGGGAAAATAGGGTGGCAAATGTTCAGCACCAAAACCAAAATTTAAACCTTTGAATTCAAACCAAGGGGCGATTTTGACAAAATAATAAATTTTATGTTTCACCAACCAAATTCTCATATCCTCCTCTTCAAATCACAGCCAACACAACCTAAAATTAATATCAAGGGTGCACAAAGACTTAATTGGAGCAAGAGAGTTGAGTCATTTTGAAAAATTGAGAGGCAATGATGAAATTTAGGCTTGGAGGCTCTGTGCGCCATGCCCCAACCCAACACGCCGCACAGGCTGGATGCACCGCGCCAGTGTTAATTTACACTGGGAAAAATTGTTCTATGCGCCGCGCACCTTCAGTGTGCTGCGCTCCTACCCAATGCGCCGCGCCATAAATAGTTCATTTTAGAGGAGGATTTTAGAGGCCTTCCCGGTGTCCCAATTGGGCGCATGATAGCTCGTTGGAAAGCTCTTTGAGTCTAATTTCCAACCCAAGTGTAATTGTTTAATTTTGAGTTCATTTACCCTATCAAAAATCCAATATCCCAAGACTGGTCAAAATGAGCAGAATGAGGCTGCCTCAAGGCAGAGTGCTGTTGCAGTCAACTTTTGAAGGCCTTCCTCAACTCCAAATTGAGCTCATGATAGTTCATTGGAAAGCTCTTTGTGTCTAGTTATCATTTGACTCATCAAGAAAGTCATTTGGCCAACCAAGCTAGGAGAAATCTTGATTTTCCCAAGGTCACTTTAGAGGTGCATCAATTCTCCCAAGGCGATTGTATTTTTGAAATTTCTCTAAAACCATGATACCTGTGTAAAAAGTGAAGGATTTTTTTCTTCTTTGGAATTTTTTGGACAAAAACCTCTCTCAATTTTCCAAAATTCATCTTTTATTGCTCTGAAACATCATTTGAGTGAAACCTGTCCCGATGTGTGGAACAAGGGATTTGTCGAAATGAAGCGAAATGAAGGGGATAAGGGGCTTCTAAATTCTTGGGGGAATTTTGGGAAGTAGGGAGAGATGTTAGGAATATGGGGAAAGTATAATTTCAAATATTAAGTGAGGGGAAGGGGTCAAAAGAGAAAAACACAGGCCTAGCCTAGAAAATTGCCAAGTTGTAGCAAGAAACTAGGGTTTGTGCAAAAATGAGGAATTTGGGGGATCTCAGTGATGGGAAGTGTTTAATAAGGTAAATTAAGGATAGGGGAAGGTGTATGAACATCAAGATACAAGTTTGGCTGATGATTTGACCATCCAAGAGAAATTACCTCCAAAACCCTAGGAGATGGAAATGGACCTTATCTAGGCACAACTGAAGCATGAACAAGGTGTAAAATGACCCATTGGAACTTGAAATGATGATGGCAACCCTCTGAATGATGGTACACTCAGCTGAATAGTGACATGGACCGACATTTGGACAACTTTGACAAGAGTAAAAGAAAACCCTAGACCTAATACCTAGTGACCAAATTTTACTTAAAGACTCACTGAAATGACAAAATTTGACCTTGACACCTTAAAATAACTTTGTAAGAGCATGTTTGATCACTGGAGGAAGGATGCAAAGACTGACACTAACATTGGCTCCAATGGGGATGGTATCTCCTTGGAGGTGCCAAGAACTACAGATCTTTGGAAAGCAGACAGTGCCTTCATCCATTGGGCAATCGAGTAAAAAACTCAAGCTGAAATGCATGACTGAAAACTGATGACTTGATGACACAAACTGACTCTTACTTAACTAAAAACTGACTCAATACTTAAACACAACTGAAAAACTATAAAATATGCTCAATATGAAGCTTATTCAATACAACCTACACTAATTGTTCCATTCATCACCTGATTAAGTGAAATGAAACAAACAATGCAACCAAGTACGTATTGCAGCTGCTATTTGGATTCTCTGCAAGTGCTTGTTTATGAACAACAAGAGAGAACTACTGAAAGGCAACTCCCATGAAAACGTGTGAACAAATCCATTGAATACTATGGATTCTCTATCCGCCTCCAAAAACACTGTATAAGGATCTTGAAATTCATGCACACTGAGACTTAGCTCATCCAATGGATCACTTTTCTTCTTCTCATACCATGAATGAAAACTTTGATCTGAGCTTTGTGATGAGCTTTGTGACGAGACTCCTGCTAAAAATGAAAAAGAGACTGGTTGTCGAATCAAGTCTATATCAGCACACGTTTCAACCTTACATAAAGTCAATGGAGAAAGACTTTGACTTCAAACATCATCCAACACATCAGCTAAAGGATCATCAAAAATTTGAGAAGACTGTTGTGATGTATCCATTGAAACTGCCTGACATCCTACTGGATGTTCATCTTTTTCTTGAGAGATATTACGAAGATTCTGCCTTATAAACTGAAATGCTTCGAAACAAAAGGGTACAGAATCCTCTTGCATCATTAAATCATGTATTTCAGCTTCCACGACTTCATCTGTAATCTGACCTTCAATTTCATTTGGTGGCTACAAATCTGATGCTACAGGCTGCTCAAGAATTTTGTTATCTGTCTCATCCTCAACATTAACACTGAGAGATTGCTGATTTCTTACAGACTGTTGATTTGAATATTTACTATGCAATTTACCCTTCAAAAACTGGAATGATTCAAAACAAAATGGTACAGAATCATCTTGTATCATTTGATCATATGAGCTAGCTTCCAATGCCTCATCTGCAACTTGACAATCAATGGCTTTCGGGGACTGCAAATCTGAATATGAGAAGTCTTGAACAAGGTTTTCATTGCGCTCAAGATGGTCCAGATCAAGACTTGTTGACATTTGATTTCTGATTGTATGAAAGTTGTCTCTGATGAACTAAAATGAATCAAAACAAAAAGGTAAAGATCCTTCACTTACTTCAAAATTTGTTGCACTTTCCTCATCATTGTCATAGCTGATATGCATCAGTTGATCACTGTACTCGAGCTGCTGAAAGTGAACTTCCTCCTTCCACAAACTAGCTACTGATTTGTCTGCAAGATTAGCTTCTGTTTGGAGAACATAATCATCATCATACTGATCAAACTGAGGCAAATCATCGGTATAAAACACATCATCAAGCATACATGTCAAATCAACAGATCTCTCTTCTCCAAGATGATCTACAAAACAATCATTATCAGATCTATGAAAACTGGGATAAGAAACAAAATGTTTTGGATCAACAACTTGTTCTTCTTCAATCAGCGAGCCATGGGCTTGAACATTATACTCATTCCTTGTGGTGATCTTTTGCATCATCTCTTCTACTGCACTTACCAACATGTCAAGCTTTACCTCTAGAGATGTCGATTTCTCCGGATCTATGTTTTTCATCTCTTCTTCCTTCAACCTTGCCCTTCGGATCAACAAATGAGCCTCTACATTCACTGCCTTGTTCTGCATTTCGTGAAGTGTTGCAATATTCTTTTCTCTCAGCTGAAACTCCATTTCCGGATCAAAGGCACCCGGGTAGTGCAAGAGAGAAGATCTAGGAGAAGGTCTTATATCAACTGGCATCGAATAATAAACTTGGTTAAATCTAGCAGAAAATTGTTGTACTGTCTCTCCTGGCAATCTTTTCAGCTGGTTATACTCCTCTATAATCAACAAAAAGTTTTGTCCGATCATCCACCTGTCAAGGAAAACTTTGACCAACTGCTGGAAATCTGAAATGCTCGCATCAGGCAGGGCTTTAAACCAACTCTTCACTTGGCCTTGCAAAGAAAGAGAAAAAAGCCTAATACTAACATCTTCATCATCAACTTCAAAAAGATCTAGAAAAGTCTCAACATTCTACACATGTTGCTCAGCGTTGACATTGTTACATTCACCATCAAATCTTGGTAGATATAGGTCATAATTTTTAGGGAAAGCATGAAGAATAGAAGGTAAAACAAGAGGTTTGTACCGATCTGGAATTTTACAAGGTGTAGGGGTATGTACAAGAGCTGCGGGATCAGTTTTGTTTTCTTTAGGCTCATCACTCTGAAGAGAGTCATCATAAGATGTGGGAAAAGTAAGGAGGCCAGGATCAAAGGGAAACTCAGTATTTACACTTTTTGAATAGGTCAAGTGAAGATTTTGATCACCTTTATCATACAAAAAATTCTGAAAAACATTCAGGACAGCTTCAAGAACAACAAAGAAGTAATTTACAAGAAAGAAAACTAGAACCTGAATACCATTCCACTTTGGATACCTGAACTTTGTGTAAGATCCTTCCATTTTCTCAGAGAAAGAGTTAGTCCTCCAGTGGAGTCTCTACATTGAGTTGGAGTCACTAGGTGAATGATTTCAGCCTTCTTATGTCTGATCGTTGTCCACCATCAACCATCAGATCTGAACTTGATACATGTACTGGGGCAAGACAATCCACAAGTCAAGTGTCACGTTCACAAGCTAGACCGGAGATTGACTGAAGCAACGTTTATCTACTTTCGCTAATGCAAAGCAAAAGCGTTTCGAAGGCTAGCTGGCATAACTTCAGGCTCCGTCTGTAGCTTATAAAACAAATAACACCAACAAGAAAACCATTTTCTTCCCCAGTATGGTCGCCACTATGTTATTTCCCAAATCCACCTCAGGCTGAAAGAAGGCGGGATTCAGGGTAACACCAAACCACGCTCAGTCTGGTAGCTAGCCCTACCAGAACAGGAGAGGGCTCTCTCCGGGTCAATATCAGGAAAAATGTATCAATAGGCCTTGAGATGACTGAAATGAGTGCTAATTTTAGGCTAGGTATATTAATCAAGGAGTTTGGAATGATTTTTAGGGGTTTTTGTTGGAAAAAGGGAAAGGCAGTTTTGGGCTTGGGGATGAGGCCAATTTCTTGCAGAGTTCAAGTTGGGGCAGGGAAGGCAATGGCTTTGATGTCTTAGATTCAATGAATGGATAGAAAAGACTGCTGAGGAGCTGAAGAGGGCAAGAAGGTGCAAGGATCCTCTTCAAACGGAGGAAAACATATAAAACTAAACAAAATTTTAAGGCAGAGCACCAGCAAACTAATGAATTCTACCTTAGTTACTCATTTGTTTAATTTCAGAAGCAACGAGAAGGGAAATGGCATACATAAAACATTAATGAACTTAAAAAATCATGGAGAAAAACACCATCAGAAAACTCAAAGCCACAAGGATCCCAACAAGTGCTGCAAAACTCTGGTCTTTCCTTTGCCAAAAATGCTGAAATGAATATACAATGAGGTGCCAAACTATTCCCAAGAGTCCAACCCTGAAAATGTCTCAGAAAATACAATATATAGACAATTCTAACCCCTTCCCATGCCTCTAGGGGTCGAGCTCATCCTTCTAGGAGCTGTTTCAACCAATTCTAAACTAGGAACTGAAATCTAGGCAATCAAACAACTTGCCTCTATATGGTAGGAAACTGATTCATTCATTTAATTTTCACTTTTTACTGAATGAATCCTCTAGAATAAGTAAATATGAGCCAAATTTACATCATAATCATCAAATTACATCAAGATAGATCAATAGTTACACCAAAAAGTAAAACTATTCAAAACTGGGCGAATTTCTGAGCTGAAGAGTGAAAATGAGGCAAAATTTCTCTATGCGCCGCGCTCAAAAACTCTATGCGTCACGCCACTTTGAGCCTGTTTTTGAGGCACTACCCGAAGTCCAAATTGATCTCATGATAGCTCGTTGGAAAGCCCTGTCTGTCTACTATCCAACCCAAGTAGAATTTCTGGATTTGGTGTCCATGTTCTCCTCCAAAAGTTCAATCTCCCAATATTGGTTCCTGCTGGTGCAAAAAGTGGCAGAAAAGACATTTTCAAGGTGTTTTTGGCCTTTTAGGCAACCCAGAACTTGATGAAATGCTTCGGCCATTCCTGAACATACATAATATATCATTAAAAACCCAAAAATGCAAATTTTTTCTCCAGAAGATGTCCCAATCATAAGGCGCGTCGGGTGGCGCGACACGTCGGGCGAAAAAACCTGTTTTGCAACCAAAATTTTCAAAAATGACAAAATTTTCTCCAAATTTGCTGAAATTTGGAGTGAAGGTCTCCCATCATGTCTTATACTCAGCCAAGGAACCTTCGGCTAAGATTCGGAGTCGATCATGCGTGTCACGACGTTTCAGTGCCCTCCTGGTGCATGCAGTTTCAGTGGTGAAATCACTATCTCGGTTGTATTGATGTGACGGTGTCTGTCTCCATGGTGTTTAAAAGTTTGTGTTGGCTTCAATGAGATGAAAAATGAGAGTTTGGTGCCTTTGTTTCAATTGCCAAATGTGGGAGTGATTATGGGAAATATGGAATAATGGGAAAAGTGGAGTTTGTCAAGTGAAATTTCAGTCACTTGAGTGTGTTTGGGAATTTGGGATGTGTGAAGTTTTACAAATGATATGAGAGAGATAGGGTGAAGGAAATTGTAGTTTTAGAAATAGGGATAAATGAAATGACAAGATATATTTAAGTTAAGTGAAATCAAGGATGTAAAGACAGTCCTTGCATGTTTTGGGAATTGGGAATTATAAATGATATGAAGGAAAGAAAGTGGTAGAAAGTGGTAGGGTTTGTGGATGAAAACATGGGAACAAGGGATATAAATAGCTTTGGGACAAAGGGGAATGGGGAGAGACTGTATGATGATAGTGTGGCAATGGAGAAAGGGAAAATAGGGTGGCAAATGTTCAGCACGAAAACCAAAATTTAAACCTTTGATTTCAAACCAAGGGGTGATTTTGACAAAATAATAAAGTTTATGTTTCACCAACCAAGTTCTCATATCCTCCTCTTCAAATCACAGCCAACACAAGCTAAAATTAATGTCAAGGGCGCACAAACACTTAATTGGAGCAAGAGAGTTGAGTCATTTTGAAAAATTGAGAGGCAATGATAAAATTTAGGCTTGGAGGCTCTGTGTGCCGCGCCCCAGCCCAACGCGCCGTGCCAGTGTTAATTTACACTGAGAAAAATTGTTCTATGCGCCGCCCTCCTACCCAATGCGTCGCGCCATAAATAGTGCATTTGAAGGAGGCTTTTGGAGGCCTTCTCGGTGTCCAAATTGGGTGCATGATATCTCGTTGGAAATATATTTGAGTCTAATTTCCAACCCAAGTGGAATTTTTCAATTTGGAGTTTATTTACCCTATCAAAACTCCAATCTCCCAAGACTGGTCAAAATGAGCAGAATGAGGCTGCCTCAAGGAAGAGTGTTGTTGCAATCAACTTTTGAAGGTCTTCCTCAACTCCAAATTGAGCTCATGATAGTTCATGGGAAAGCTATTTGTGTCTAGTTATCATTTTACTCATCAAGAAATTCATTTCGCCAACCAATCTAGGAGAAATCTTGATTTTCCCAAGGTCACTTCAGAGGTGCATCAATTCTCCCAAGGCGATTGTATTTTTGAAATTTCTCTAAAACCATGATACCTGTATAAAACGTGAAGGATTTTTTTCTTCTTTGGCATTTTTGGGACAAAAACCTCTCTCAGGTTTCCAAAATTCATCTTTTATTGCTCTGAAACATCATTTGAGTGAAACCTATCCCGGTGTGTGGAACAAGGGATTTGTCGAAATGAAGCGAAATGAAGGGGATAAGGGGCTTCTGAATTCTTGGGGGAATTTTGGGAAGTAGGGAGGGATGCTAGGAAGCTGGGGAAAGTGGAATTTCAGAGATTGAGTGAGGGGAAGGGGTCCAAAAGGGAAAAACACAGGCCTAGCCTAGAAAATTGCCAAGTTGTAGCAAGAAACTAGGGTTTGTGAAAAAATGAGGAATTTGGGGGATCTCAGTGACGGGAAGTGTTTAATAAGGTAAATTAATGATAGGGGAAGGTGTATGAACATCAGGATACAAGTTTGGCTGATGATTTGACCATCCAAGAGAAATTACCTCCAAAACCCTAGGAGAGGGAAATGGACCTTACCTAGGCACAACTAAAGCATGAACAAGGTGTAAAATGACCCATTGGAACTTGACATGATGATGGAAACCCTATGAATGATGGTACACTCAGCTGAATAGTGGCATGGACCGACATTTGGACAACTTTGACAAGAGTAAAAGCAAACCCTAGGCCTAATACCTAGTGACCAAATTTTACTTGAAGACTCACTGAAATGACAAAATTTGAACTTGACACCTTAAAATCACTTTGTAAGAGCATGTTTGATCACTGGAGGAAGGCTGCAAAGACTGACACTAACATTGGCTCCAATGGGGATGGTAGCTCCTTGGAGGTGCCAAGAACTACAGATCTTTGGAAAGTAGACAATGCCTTCATCTATTGGGCAATGGAGTAAAAAACTCAAGCTGAAATGCATGACTGAAAACTGATGACACAAATTGACTCTTACTTAACTAAAAACCGACTCAATACTTAAACACAACTGAAAAACTAGAAAATATGCTCAATATGAATCTTATTCAATACAACCTACACTAATTGTTCCATTCATCACCTAATCAAGTGAAATGAAACAACCAATGCAACCAAGTACGTATTGCAGCTGCTGTTTGGATTCTCCGCAAGTGCTCGTTTATGAACAACAAGAGAGAACTACTGAAAGGCAACTCCCATGAAAACTTGTGAACAGATCCGTTGAATACTATGGATTCTCTATCTGCCTCCAAAAACAGTGCATAAGGATCTTGAAATTCATGCACACTGAGACTTAGCTCATCCAATGGATCATTTTTCTTCTTCTCATACCATGAATGCAAACTTTGATCTGAGCTTTGTGATGAGCTTTGTGACGAGACTCCTGCTAAAAATGACAAAGAGACTGGCTGTCGGATCAAGTTTATATCAGCACACGTTTCAACCTTACATAAAGTCAATGGAGAAAGACTTTGACTGCAAACATCATCCAACACATCAGCAATAGGATCATCAAAAATTTGAGAAGACTGCTATGATGTATCCATTGAAACTGCCTGACATCCTATTGGCTGTTCATCTTTTTCTTGAGAGATATTACGAAGATTATGCCTTATAAACTGAAATGCTTCGAAACAAAAGGGTAAAAAATCCTCTTGCATCATTAAATCATGTATTTCATCTTCCATGACTTCATCTGTAATCTGACCTTCAATTTCATTTGGTGGCTGCAAATCTGATGCTACAGGCTACTCAGGAATTTTGTTATCTATCTCATCCTCAACATTAACACTGAGAGATTGTTGATTTCTTACAGGCTACTGATTTGAAGATTTACTATGCAATTTACCCTTCAAAAACTGGAATGATTCAAAACGAAATGGTACGGAATCATCTTGTATCATTTGATCATATGAGCTAGCTTCCAAGTCCTCATCTGCAACTTGACAATCAATGGCTTTTGAGGACTGCAAATCTGAATATGAGAAGTCTTGAACAAGGTTTTCATTGCGCTCAAGATGGTCCATATCAAGACTTGTTGACATTTGATTTCTGATTGTATGAAAGTTGTCTCTGATGAACTGAAACGAATCAAAACAAAAAGGCAAAGATCCTTCACTTACTTCAAAATTTGCTGCACTTTCCTCATCATTGTCATAGCTGATATGCATCAGTTGATCACTGTACTCGAGCTGTTGAAAGTGAACTTCCTCCTTCCACAAACTAGCTACTGATTTGTCTGCAAGATTAGCTTCTGTTTGGAGAACATAATCATCATCATACTGATCGAACTGAGGAAAATCATCAGTATACAACACATCATATCAACAGCTCTCTCTTCTTCAAGATGATCTATAAAACAATCACTATGACAACTGGGATAAGAAACAAAATGTTTTGGATCAGCAACCTGCTCTTCTTCAATTAGCAAATCATGGGCTTGAACATTATACTCATTCCTTGTGGTGTTCTTTTGCATCATCTCTTCTACTGCACTTACCAACATGTCAAGCTCTACCTCTAGAGATATAGATTTCTCTGGATCCATGTTTTTCATCTCTTCTTCCTTCAACCTTGCCCTTCGGATCAGAAAATGAGCCTCTACATTTACTGCACTGTTCTGCATCTCTTGAAGTGTTGCAATATTCTTTTCTCTCAGCTGAAACTCCATTTCCGGATCAAAGGCACTCGGGTAGTGCAAGAGAGAAGATCTAGGAGAAGGTCTTATATCAGCTGGCATCGAATAATAAACTTGGTTAAATCTGTCAGAAAATTGTTGTATTGTCTCCCCTGGTAGTCTTTTCAGCTGGTTATACTCTTCTATAATCAAGAAAAGGTTTTGTCTGATCATCCACCTGTCAAGGAAAACTTTGACGAACTGCTGGAAATATGAGATGCTCGCATCAGGCGGGGCTTTAAACCAACTCTTCACTTGGCCTTGAAAAGAAAGAGAAAACAGTCTAATACTAACATCTTCTTCATCAACTTCAAAAAGATCTAGAAAATTCTCAACATTCTGCACATGTTTCTCAGCGTTGACATTGTTACATTCACCGTCAAATCTTGGTAGATATAGGTCATAATTTTTAGGGAAAGCATGGACAACAGAAGGTAAAACAAGATGTTTATACCTATCTGGGACTACAAAAGGTGTAGGAGTATATACAAGAGCTACGGGATCAGTTTGGTTTTCTTCAAGGCTCATCACTCTGAAGAGAGTCATCATGAGATGTGGGAAAAGTAAGGAGGCCAGGATCAAAGGGAAATTCATTATTTACATTTTTTAAATAGGTCGAGTGAAGACTTTGATCACCTTTCTCATACAACAAATTCTGAAAAACTTTCAGGACAGCTTCAAGAACAGCAAAGAAGTAATTTACAAGAAAGCAGACTAGATCCTGAATACCATTTCACTTTGGATACCTGAACTTTGTGTAAGATCCTTCCATTTTCTCAGAGAAAGAGTTAGTCCTCCAATGGAGTGTCTACATGAGTTGGAGTCACCAGGTGAATGATTTCAGCCTTCTTATGTCTGATCGTTGTCCACCATCAACAATCAGATCTGAACTTGATACATGTACTGGGGAAATTCACAAGTCAAGTGTCACGTTCACAAGCTAGACCAGAGATTGACTGAAGCAGCGTTTATCTACTTTCACTAATGCAAAGCAAGAGCGTTTCGAAGGCTACCTGGCTAACTTCAGGCTCCCTCTGTAGCTTATAAAAACAAATAACACCAACAAGCATACCATTTTCTTCCCTAGTATGGTCGCCACTATGTTATTTCCCAAATCCACCTTAGGTTGAACGAAGGCGAGATTCAGGATAACACCAAACCACGCTTAGTCTGGTAGCTAGCCCTACCAGAATAGGAGAGGGCTCTCTCCGGGTCAATCTCAGCGAAAAGTATTCAATGGGGCTTGAGATGACTGAAATGAGTGCTAATTTTAGGCTAGGTATATTAATCAAGGAGTTTGGAATGATTTTTAGGGGTTTTTGTTGGAAAAATGGAAAGGCAATTTTGGGGTTGGGGATGAGGCCAATTTCTTGCAGATTTCAAGTTGGGGCAGGGAAGGAAATGGCTTTGATGTCCTAGATTCAATGAATGGATAGAAAACACTGCTGAGGAGCTGAAGAGGGAAAGAGAGTGCAAGGAACCTCTTCAAACTGACGAAAACATGTAAAACTAAACAAAATGTTAAGGCAGAGCACCAGCAAACTAATGAATTCTACCTTAGTTACTCATTTGTTTAATTTCAGAAGCAACGAGAAGGGAAATGGAATACATAAAACATTAATGAACTTACAAAATCATGGAGAAAATCACCATCAAAAACTCAGGGCCACAAGGATCCCAACAAGTGCTAAAAAACTCTGGTCTTTCCTTTGCCAAAAATCTAAAATGAATATACAAAGAGGTGCCAAACATTTCCCAAGAGTCCAACCCTGAAGATGTCTCAGAAAATAAAATATATAGACAAGTCTAACCCCTTCCCATGCCTCTAGGGGTCGAGCTCATCCTTCTAGGAGTTGTTTCAACCAATTCTAAACTAGGAACTGAAATCTAGGCAATCAAACAACTTGCCTCTATATGGTAGGAAACTGATTCATTCATTTAATTTTCACTTTTTAGTGAATGAATCCTCTAGAAAAAGTAAATATGAGAAAAATTTACATAATAATCATCAAATTACATCAATATAGATCAATAGTTACATCAAAAGGTAAAACTAGTCAAAACTGGGCGAATTTTTGAGCTGAAGAGTGAAAATGAGGCAAAATTTCTCTATGCGTCGCGCTCAAAAACTCTATGCGTCGTGCCACTTTGAGCCTGTTTTTTAGGCACGTCCCAAAGTTCAAATGGAGCTCATGATAGCTTGTTGGAAAGACCTATCTGTCTACTATCCAACCCAAGTAGAATTTATGGATTTTTTGTCCATTTTCCCCTCCAAAAGTTCAATCTCCCAAGATTGGTTCCTGCTGTTGCAAAAAGTGGCAGAAAAGCCATTTTCAAGGTGTTTTTGGCCTTTTAGGCAACCCAGAACTTGATGAAATGCTTCGGCCATTCCTGAACATACATCATATATCATGACAAACCCAAAAATGCAAATTTTTCCTCTAGAAGATGTCCCAATCATAAGCGCGCGTCGGGTGGCGCGACGCGTCTGGCAAAAAAACCTGTTTTGCAACCAAAATTTTCAAAAATGACAAAATTTTCTCCAAATTTGCTGAAATTTGGAGTGAAGGTCTCCCATCATGTCTCATGCTCAGCCAAGGAAGCTTCGGCCAAGATTCGGAGTCGATCCTGCATGTCACGACGTTTCAGTGCCCTCCTGGTGCATGCAGTTTCAGTGGTGAAATCACTGTCTCGGTTGTATTGATGTGACGGTGTCCGTCTCCATGGTGTTTCAAAGTCTGTGTTGGCTTCAATGAGATGAAGAATGAGAGTTTGGTGCCTTTTTTTCAATTTCCAAATGTGGGAGTGATTATGGGAAATATGGAATAATGGGAAAATTAGAGTTTGTCAAGTGAAATTTCAGTCACTTGAGTGTGTTTGGGAATTTGGGATGTGTGAAGTTTTAAAAATGATATGAGAGAGATAGGGTGAAGGAAATTGTAGTTTTAGAAATAGGGATAAATGAAATGACAAGATATATTTAAGTTAAGTGAAATCAAGGATGTAAAGATAGTCCTTGCATGTTTTGGGAATTGTGATTTATAAATGATATGAAGGAAAGAAAGTGGTAGAAAGTGGTAGGGTTTGTGGATGAAAACATGGGAACAAGGGATATAAATAGCTTTGGGAAAAAGAGGAATGGGGAGAGACTGTATGACGATAGTGTGGCAATGGAGAAAGGGAAAATAGGGTGGCAAATGTTCAGCACCAAAACCAAAATTTAAACCTTTGATTTCAAACCAAGGGGCGATTTTGACAAAATAATAAATTTTATGTTTCACCAACCAAATTCTCATATCCTCCTCTTCAAATCACAGCCAACACAAGCTAAAATTAATGTCAAGGGCGCACAAACACTTAATTGGAGCAAGAGAGTTGAGTCATTTTGAAAAATTGAGAGGCAATGATGAAATTTAGGCTTGGAGGCTCTGTGTGCTACACCCCAGCCCAACGCGCCGCGCAGGCTGTATGCACCGCGCTAGTGTTAATTTACACTGGGAAAAATTGTTCTATGCGTCGTGCACCTTCAGTGCGTCGCACTCCTACCCAATGCGCCATGCCATATATAGTGCATTTTGCAGGAGGCTTTTGGAGGCCTTCCCGGTGTCAAAATTTGGCACATGATATCTCGTTGGAAATATCTTTGAGTCTACTTTCCAACCCAAGTGGAATTGTTCAATTTGGAGTTCATTTACCCTGTCAAAAAACCAATCTCCCAAGACTGGTCAAAATGAGAAGAATGAGGCTGCCTCAAGGTAGAGTGCTGTTGCAGTCAACTTTTGAAGGTCTTCCTCAACTCCAAATTGAGCTTATGATAGTTCATTGTAAATATCTTTGTGTCTAGTTATCATTTGACTCATCAAGAAAGTCATTTGGCCAACCAAGCTAGGAGAAATCTTGATTTTCCCAAGGTCACTTCAGAGGTGCATCAATTCTCCCAAGGCGATTGTATTTTTGAAATTTCTCTAAAACCATGATACCTGTGTAAAAAGTGAAGGATTTTTTTTTTCTTTGCAATGTTTTGGATAAAACCTCTCTCAGTTTTCCAAAATTCATCTTTTATTTCTCTGAAACATCATTTGAGTGAAACCTATCCCGATGTGTGGAACAAGGGATTTGTCGAAATGAAGCGAAATGAAGGGGATAAGGGGCTTCTAAATTATTTTTGGAATTTTGGGAAGTAGGGAGGGATGTTAGGAATCTGGGGAAAGTTGAATTTCAGAGATTGAGTGAGGGGAAGGGGTCCAAAAGGGAAAAACACAGGCCTAGCCTAGAAAATTGCCAAGTTGTAGCAAGAAACTAGGGTTTGTGAAAAAATGAGGAATTTGGGGGATCTCAGTGATGGAAAGTGTTTAATAAGGTAAATTAAGGATAGGGGAAGGTGTATGAACATCAGGATACAAGTTTGGCTGATGATTTGACCATCCAAGAGAAATTACCTCCAAAACCCTAGGAGAGGGAAATGGACCTTACCTAGGCACAACTGAAGCATGAACAAGGTGTAAAATGACCCATTGAAACTTTAAATGATGATGGAAACCCTCTAAATGATGGTACACTCAGCTGAATAGTGACATGGACCGACATTTGGACAACTTTGACAAGAGTAAAAGCAAACCCTAGACCTAATACCTAGTGACCAAATTTTTACTTGAAGACTCACTGAAATGACAAAATTTGACCTTGAAACCTTAAAATAACTTTGTAAAAGCATGTTTTATCACTGGAGGAAGGCTGCAAATACTAACACTAACACATTGATCAAGCAAGGCAGAGAATACATTAAAGCACCATGGCTGCAAAGAGTAAGACCAAAAAAGGTGGCCACTGTCTCATATATGAGCCACAAGACATGAACATGATAAATGAAGACCCAAAAACTTTAGAATTTTTCAGAAGAACAGGGTGTTTACAGTTTTTTTAAAGATTGCAAGGATGCCACATACAATTTTCTAAATAATTTTCCCTAAATTTCAATGGAACAGCTACGAAAGTGGGAATGTTGAACCTCACCATAACACTAGAGACCATTGCAGTAGCAACAGGGATTCCAAGAGGACAAGAAAAATGGTTCAAAGGTTTCAAATTCAACATGGAGAAATGTAAAGAATTTATCAAGCCATAATATAGTGAGGTCGACCTTACAAATGCCATTCCAGGAGTTGCATGAAAGATAATTTCTTAAAGCTATTGCTTATCATTCAAAAATATTTCACTTTTGAAGGGAGATATCATAAAGTTTATTCTTACCATTTCAAGCTTCTTCTACATTTTGTTGGTAAGATATCTCTTGATATACCTTTTTATTTACATAGAAGCGTAGCAAAAATGGCAGATAAAGTTCCAGCTAAATCTGAAGGAAGTGAAACCTCACTTTTTCATCATGGTTTAATAAAATTGCTGGTTTTATATGAGTTACAAAGACTAGGCATAGACTGGTCCTATTTTCTGTTTGTTAGTGGTTTTGAAATGGATACCATTACCCCTAAAATAAATCCTAAACCTAGAGGTATACCATCACCTTTAGTGACAGAACAAAGTGAACCAATAGGTGCAGAGAAAAGTGAACCAGTAATGATGGAAATAGAATAGTTGCAGAAATTTGATACACCTACTGTTTCACCTTCAAAACAAAAGTCAACAATGAGCAAACCTACAAAACAAGAGCCAACTGTGAGTAAGCAAGGCAACAAAAGGATTACAAGGAGCCAAATAGTGACGAAAGGAAATTTAGAAGACATACTACATGTTATTCATATTGAAGAGACTCCTATAGTCCGGGCTAAGGATATAGATGAGGGTGGAAAGAAGATCATGAAAGCTAAATCCGCAAAGAAGTTAGAGTTTGAAGGTGAGGATGTAGGTTTTATGTTTCATGCTAGGAAACCCATGACAATACATGCTAGAAAATTTTTGGAAAGCAGTAAAGAAGTTCATCCAGCCACTGACACTGTCCAGCCACCACAAAGCATTATTGACCTTTCATCACTTGCAAAAGAAGATCCAGTCAGCAAGCAAAATAAAGGAAAAGAGAAAGTCATTGAAAAAACAGAGTTTGAAGTCCTTGAGGAATATTTTAGGTTAGCTAATCATGAAATATCAGTCTTGAAGAAGGAGGCAAGGAAACATAATGTTCAGAAGATGCATTTTGAGAAGATGAAAGAGGTTTGGGAAGAGCAGGTTGACAGTGTATCAAAGACCTTAGATAACACACAACAATTAATCAAATGGACTATGGCATTGAGGAAAGAGGTGAAGCATGTCAAACAAGTGAACCTGCACTTGAAATATAGTAACATAAATCTGAAAAACCAAGTTAAAGACCTCCAAGAGCAGTTAGAATTGATCCATGAGGAGTTGGAGAAGAAAGGTCTAAAGATGACTGTAGTTGAAGAACCCATAGCTCAACTCATCATCAATGAAGAAGAAACACCTCAAGGCTCTTAGGTTGAGTTGGTTTATGTTTTGAGAGGTCAATGGCATGTTGAAAATCATTTTTTTACAGATGGAACATACCTTTTTGAAACAAGGAAAAAATCTGGAAATTGCACTGTTTTCCACGGTTTCGTAGCATTTCCTAGGCATGAAGCCAGGAAAACGCTATGAAAATTTCTGTAGCTTTATTTTTTCTTCTAAAACCACTTTTGGTAGCTTTCAAGGAGAGGAAATGGTAGGGATGATGTATCAGGTTATGATGAACACCATGCAAGAGCAAAGAAACAGAAATTTTAATTGAAAAGGTCATTTTTTTGGACGCTACGAAATTGCCATGCTTTCGTAGTGAGCCGGTTTGAAGGTTTCTGAGCAGGTTTATGAGCGGTTTTGGATAGGTGGACACTTTCAACATGTTAAGGGACTTTTCCAACAATATTCCATGACTTAAATACCATGAAAGGGAGACAGCTTATCAGTTGAAGACTTCGTTGAAGATAGGGTCCTATTTTCCTAAAAAATAGGGTTTGTTTCCAGATTTTGAGGAGGGTATTTAAGATGTCAAGTAGTTATGATTTCTATCAAAGCCTATTCAAACATGTGAAGCATTAGTTTTCAGATATGTAATTGTTTTAAGAGATAAGGTAGTTGATTTAATAAGTAGCAGTTTGAGTCCTATTAGGAAAAGGATTGTTTTAGAGTGTAGCTGTCATTTTCTCATTAAAGCACATGTTTTCCTGTTATGCAAGGTTTCATAGGAAAATTTCGATGAATCTAGCCAAGAGGCATATCATCTCTCATGTAAAAAAGTCTATTAAAGGGCATATATTTGAAATGGTAAAGGGTTGGAGATTTTTTTCACTACTGCAACTTTATGTAACTTGACTAATATCAATAATACAAAGGAATTTTTCTTGACAGACCTGAGATTCTCATGGAGTTTTTAGTGACTTGCAGTGGATTTCATCTTTATTACTCATAATTCATGTGTGTATTCTCTAACTTCCTTTATTGATGAAATGGTTGTGTTTCTATATGTTTTGTGTGTGATTTACGTTTTCTAAAAACTCTTACCTGCCTCAGCTTCCATGTCAAGAGACCTTACCACTGAACCTACTGATTTTTTGACTCCATAAGCCCAATGGTTGCAGACTTTTACTCTTTTCAACATACACATATCACAATCAATTTATTTTCCAAATAGAGTTAGCCATCTAGTTTCATCATGATCATATATCATTAACCTCTTCAAGAGAGCCCTCTTAGACTGAAGAGGCTAAGCCTCAGTCACAAGCTGGTTTGAAACAATTACATAGAGTTGTTTGATTAGCAGCCAATCAAGTGAAATTTTGTGATAACATTTTGGTGCGTCTGCCGGGAGCCTAAAGATTATACTTCCCCAAAATTTTGAAGCTGGACTTCTGAAGGTAGCAGGAGCTCAAAAAGTTTTTCGAGGCTGCATCTACCTTGGTGACTCCATTCAAAATTCATATGATCAAAGGTGTGTAAGAGAAGGAGATACACGAGGAGTAATCCTGACCCAGATCCACCTAACATTGTGGAAAATCTAAACACCATCTCAAGAGGTAGTCAAGGCATTTCTTCAATATCAAGTACTCCATTACATACAAAATCCTTGTCCTCTAAAGTCTTAATAAGTCTTGAAGATAAAAAGTTTGATGATAAAATTCAAGAAGTCTTGTTTAGGTCTGAAAATGAAAAGGAATTGACTGAAATTGTCTTAGACCTACATAAAAGAGGTATTGATACCTCAGCCTTAGTAACTTAAAAATATAAAGAAGAGTTTTGGGAAGAATTCACTTCAGAGTTACTATTAGAGAAAGAATATTTGGATAGGTTGAAGGAACTAGACCCATTTGAAATTTTGTTAAGAAGTAAAACTGGTGTCCCTCTTCCTGATTGGAGTTCAATTGTGACTGGACAACAAAGACCGAATAGTCCTCCTCCTAATAGTTCCTTTTCCTCTACTTCTGTTGTCCATAAAACTACCACAGTCCCATTCATCATGGTTGGAAATGTGCCACCTCCACCTGTTGCTGCACCTGCTAGGTATGCCCTTCTTGTTCTTCCAACTGCCCTAAATTCCCTTCCTAGCAAATATTCAACTAGAATCAAAACTTGGGGAAGTGATGAAGAGATTACATCTGAAGAGCATGTAGACCAGTTCAATGACTTCATATATATGGAGGAGGTTGACCATGAGGATGTCAAGATGAGATTGTTTTCTTAGAGCTTTATTGTTGAAGTTAGGAAGTGGTTCAAATCCCTTACACTAGGAAGCCTACATAATTGGAATGAATTTGAAGATAGCTTCTTGAGGAAGTGGGGAAATAGAACCAACCCTATACAAGCCCTCACTGAATATAATAGTTTGAAGAGAGTTGTTGATGAAACTATTCAAAACTTTTCAACAATATTTAACAAAGTTTATGACTCCATCCTTGCCCATCTAAAGCCTCCACCAGGAGCATCTCAACTGAGATATGTTGAAGCCTTTGATTATGAATTTTCTATCCTGTTAAGAGAAAGAGAATCCCCTTCACTTCCTAAAATGCAAAATGATGCAGTGAAGGTGGAGGTCAATATGATAGCGGCAAAAAATTTCAAGATGGAAAAGACTAAGTTGAAAGAAGAAGATAAACCTTCCACCTCAGATGAAAAATTTTATTCTATGATGAAGACAATGAAAAAATTGATGGATAGGCTTGCCCTTGGGGATGCCTATGCTTCTCCTACACAACATGAACCTCAGTTTATAAATCCTCAGTTCAGAAGACCTCAAAACCAGTAGAGACCAAGGGAAAACAGAAATCGGCCACCTGACCCTCAAATAAGGCCTCCTTTTCAGTAAAACTTAGTTGATGAAGAATATCAACCTGAAATACAAGAAGACTCAATTCATTGCTTTGATGAAAACATGTCAGGGATTTTTTTAACTAAGGAGGAACATGATGAGTAATATCATGAAGTAAAAAAGGGTGAGGAACCATCTGATTATCTTAAAGGGTATCAACATGCAATCTTTGAGATGTAGAAACAACACAACCTCAGAAATAGAAATGTGAAAATTATTGAAAACAAAACATAGCCCAAGAAATATGCCCCCAAGGCTGCTGAGGTTAGGAAAGATACGCCACCTCCCCCTCCTGTCAAAGGGACTGAAAAATCTGCTTCTATTTTAAGTTTGGAGAGTGAGATCTCTAAGATAAAAATCCCAATACCTTTTGGAGAAATTCTTAAGGTGAATGAATATAAAAGTAAGATTGTAAAAATGTTGAATTCCCAACTAGGAGCTACTGATATCCTAAATTTTCAAGAAGATCATCCAACCATATACTTGGGTCCAAGATTAGAGTATGAGAAGAATGAAGAGGTGCCTCCTTTTTATGTCAGCCTCAGTATTCATGACATGACATTGCATAATGCCATGTTGGATGCAGGAGCCTCTCATAATCTTATGCCCAAAGTAATCATGGAAAGGATGGGATTGGAAATTTCTAGACAATATAAGGATTTATTTTCCTTTGATTCAAAAAGAGTTCAGTGAATTGGTTTAATAAAATATGTTGTTTTTGATCTTACACGAGTCCTTGCCAAGGCAGTGGTAATGGACATTGTGGTAGCAGACATTCCACCTAAGTTTGGCATGCTATTATCAAGGTCATGGGCAACAAAGATCAAAGGTACAATGCAGATGGACCTAACTTATTCCACCATTCCTATTTTTGGTGAGAAAAGGAGACTATACAGAGAAACAAGGATGGATTACATGGTAAGTAGTAAAGGTAAAGCTCAGAAATTTCCAATATATGTTGTTGATACTAAACTAGGATCTGCTATTCTTTTCAATGAATTGACTAATGAAGCAGAAGATGAAAAGAAAGAAGAAAATCAGAAAATTGAAAATCAACAAATTAGTGAGGAGAAGGCAGAAGGTTGGTGGTTGTTACACTTTGATGGATCAGCAGGAAGAGAGGGGGCAGGAGCAGGAATTTGGATCACAACTCCAAAAGATGAAAGTAAGTTATTTTCTTACAAACTAAATTTTGATTGCACAAAAACATGGCTAATTATGAATCTTTATTTTTGGGCTTAGAAATTTTGAAAAGAATGGGTGCCCAAAATATTTCTATTTGTGGAGATTCTAAATTAGTTACTAAGAAAGTTGAGGGTGTATATCAAACTAAGGATGTGAGAATGATTTCATACAGAAATTTGATCATGGATATGTTAGATAATTTCCAAGAATATTCATTTATTGTGAAGACTAGGGACCAAAACTTTGTAGCTGACTCTCTATCTGTCTCTGCAAGTCTATTTGTCATCCCTGCACATTCCACTGAAAGATATGAGGTTGAAGTTCGCCATAGACCTGCTATCCCTGATAACATTATTGTTAGGTCCCTATATTACTAGTATAGTCCCTTATTGTTGTTAGTGTAACCCCCTTATTGTTATTATTGTACCCTTGTAACCCCCATATTGTTATTATTGTGCCCTTAAATTATTATTGTTAGGTCGGCTAGGATTACATTGTGGCCCCACTAGGATTACATTGTGGCCCCATGCACTCCTATATATAGAAAGGAGGTTTTGTAATTTGAATCATCCAAGAATTTTTCATTCATGTAATGTATTGGAGGTTTCCCCCTCAAAGTGGCTTATTTCTAAGGCATTTATATCTCTTTTCTTCTCTTTTTCGAGCTGGTTTCAAAAAATTTGGTATCAGAGCTTTGAGATTCTAGGGTTTCACTGCTCCAAACAGGTCATCGTGGAATTTTCTCTATAACTTTTTTTCTATGAAGGTTCAGAATCTAAAATATTTTGAGTGCGAAGCCAAAATCCTGAGGAACATCGTTGCAAAATTTTAGAGCTTGGTTTGCAATATTTTCGGAGATATGATCTGTGCAAGTTAGGTCATTTTGCAGGCTCTTGAATTTAACCTAAAAAGGTCATCGTGGTATTTTCGTAATAACGTTTTTTCTACGAAGGGTCAGAAGCTGAAATTTTTAGAGTGCAAAACCGCAAGTCTAAGGAATATCATCAAAAATTTTCATATATTTTTTTGCAATATTTTCGGAGATATGATCTGTGGAAGTTAGGGCTTTTTGAGGCTTCTGAATTTCATCTCAAAGAGGTGATCGTGGGAAAATCTTCATAGCTCTCTCTCTGAGCCTTGGATTGGAATGTTGTAAAAAGTGGCTGCAATTAAACGAACTGTATTTTTTGATCTATCAATTTCAGAGCCAAAGGAGGAAATAGTGACACGTGGCAAGTCATACAAGTTCGCTCTACTAAACCAGTCCAAAATTGGGTCAGTGTGGGAGATTGGACAAACTTTGCCTTGAATAATCCAAATCAGATCAGACCTGTGGCATTTGAAAGAAGCTTCATAGGTATACTACAGGGCTAAATTTTAGATATTGAGGATCCTCAATTATAGAGATAATTCAATTTCAATATTGAGCTCCTCAAAAGCAAGTAAAAGGTGTGTATTTTTTTTCCGAATTGCATAAGTCTTGTTTGAAGAATCGAGTTGAATTGATTCCAAGGGCATATTGTAGAATAGATATCAGTATTGGATTATAAAATGGCCCCTAAAAATAATTCAACACCCATTAAGCCTTTAGAAAGCTCTACTATGACTCATGAAGACGAAGAATGGCAACATGACATATCAAAATTACAAGAGCAAGTGCAACAAATTTCGCTTTCGCAAAGAGTACAAAAAATGACATGGAAGTTTTGAAGAAAGGCATGGAAACTAAGTTGGATGGTTTGAAGAAAGGCATGGAATCTAAGATGGATGGTTTGAAGAATGGCATAGATGGCATGGAATCTAATATAGATGGCATGGAAGCTAGCATGGAATCTAAGATGGATGACATGGAAGCTAAGATCGATGAGAAAATGGAAAACATGAAGAATGATCTAAAAGAAGACATGGAAGGTTTGACAAAGTTGATACAAGAAATGTTTCCTAATGGTGAAAAGATAATAGAGGAAACTCATGATGAGAACAAAATAAATGTTAATCGTGATTTCATAAAATCTAATGTTGGCGGGAAGAACCACCATATTCCAAAAATGGATATGAGGAAGTTTGATGGAAAGGATCCTGTAACATGGATACTACGGATGGAGCAATATTTTGATCTCCATAACGTGCAAAACACACAAAAGGTACGCATTGCAACTTTACATTTAGAACAAAATACATTTGTATGGTATCGATGGCTTTGCTCCCGTAAAAAAATTGTCACTTGGTCAATTTTTATGGAGGAAATGATAGCACATTATGAGGATACAAAGAGCAACACCTTCTTTAGCCAGTTGATAAATCTCAAACAAAAGGGTTTAATGGGGGAGCACATTGAGGACTTCCAAAAATTGAATATAAGGGTAACTGATATTCCAGAGGAACACATGATTCATCTCTTCATAGGTACTTTAAAGGATAACATCCAACATGAAGTTCACATTTTGGAACCTGATTCATTGGAGAAGGCATTCAGGTTGGCAAGAAAAATTGAATGTAAAATTATGGCGACAAGGAAGCCTACCACTCACTTCTATAAAGAGGAAAGTGTTGCTACTCCTAGATTTCCACAACCTACAAGGTTGACACCACAACAATTGGAAGAAAAAAGAGCAAAAGGGCTTTGCTACAGTTGTGATAGAAAATACACTAAAGGTCATAAGTGTGCTGAGAAGAAATTGTTTTACATAGATTGTGAAGAAGAAGAAGAAAATGAACAAGAAGAGGATATACACCAGGAACCAGCCCTAGAAGAGGAAGAAATGAATCCGACCATATTGTGTAATGCACTGGTAGGAATTACCACTCCTCAAACTCTCAAGATAGAAGGAAATATCAAGAAGAAAAGGTAATAGTGTTGATTGATTCAGGTAGCACCCATAATTTTATTCATTGTAAGGTAGCCAAGGAATTAAATTGTTTCCTATACCCAGCACCAGAATGTCAAGTGAGGGTTGCAAATGGAGGAACTATAAATTGCTCTGGAAAATGCCATAATATCAAGCTAACCATGGGGGAATATGTGTTGACAAGTCCAATGCTTTCCATTCCTATGGGAGGTGCTGATGTTGTACTAGGAGTACAATGGTTGCAATCTTTGGGGACGGTAGCTTTTAATTTTCAAGAACTTTTCTTGAAATTTTTTTCAGAAGGAAAGGAAGTCGAATTACGGGGTATTGAAGGGAAGCCGGGAAGGATAATAAGCTCTAATGTCATGACAAAGCTTCTAAAGAAAGAATAACGAGGCGTAATTGCACAATTATGCTCACTAGAAGTTCCGACATCAAAATCATCTATTTCTGCAGATCTCCAACAAGTCTTGGACAATCATTCCAAGGTGTTTGAAACTCCCAAAGGACTCTCACCTATTCGTGATCATGATCATGCTATTCATTTGATTCTAGGAAGTGTTCCTCCAAACATCAGGCCTTATAGATATCCTTACTTCCAAAAGAGCGAAATTGAACGTATGATTGCAGAAATGTTAGAGGCGGGTATAATTCAACCTAGTCAAAGTTATTTCTATGCTCCTGTAGTATTGGTACACAAGAAGGATGGATCATGGCGAATGTGTCCAGATTATAGGGAGCTCAATAAGCTCACCATTAAAGATAAATTTCCCATTCCTGTAATTGATGAATTATTGGATGAATTACATGGAGCAATTTATTTTACCAAGTTGGATCTTCGTTCAGGATATCATCAAATTAGAATGAAGACTGAAGATATTCCGAAAACGACATTTCGAACTCATGAGGGTCATTATGAATTTTTGGTCATGCCTTTTGGCCTTACCAATGCACCTTCTACATTTCAAGGGTTGATGAATTCCATTTTCAAACCCTTCCTTAGAAAATTAGTGCTAGTATTTTTTGATGATATACTAATCTACAGCAGGTCTTGGAAGGATCATGTTGAACATGTTGACAGGGTGCTCAAACTATTGCAGGAGAAACAATTATATGCAAAAACATCCAAATGTTTCTTTGGAGTACAAGAGGTGGAATATCTGGGTCATGTTGTATCTCACGAGGGTGTTAAAGTAGACCCTAACAAAATTAAAGCCATTAAGGAATGGAAAGTCCCCACAACCATAAAGCAGTTGCGAGGATTTCTCGGGGTAACGGGGTATTATCGCAATTTTGTTAAGAATTATGGGAGAATAGCAGCACCTCTAACAAAATTATTCAAGAAAGATGCATTTTCATGGACTCCTAAAGCAACTAAGGCCTTTGAACATCTTAAAGAGGCAATGTGCCTAGCACTGGTCTTAGCTACGCCGGACTTCACAAAAACCTTTATTGTGGAATGTGATGCCTCAGGAAATGGAATTGGTGCAGTTTTAATGCAGGAAGGAAGACCCATTGCTTTTGAAAGTCGTCCAATCAAAGGAAAGTATTTACAGAAACCTATTTATGAGAAGGAAATGTTAGCAATATTGCATGCACTAAAAAAATGGAGAACTTACCTAATGGGAAGACACTTCAAGGTAAAAACTGATCATGATAGTCTTAAACACTTTTTGGAACAAAGACTATCTTCAGAAGAGCAGCAAAAATGGGTCACAAAGGTGTTGGGTTATGACTTTGAAATAATCTACAAAAAAGGAAAGCTTAATGTTGTTGCAGATGCACTCTCAAGAAAGAATGAAGAGGTGGAAGCATTGCTTTGTACCATTTCTATTATCCAACCAGATTGGATAACTGAAGCAAGAGATGAATGGAAGAAGGACAAAGATGTATGGATACTCATTCAAAAGTTGCAGCAAGATCCTAGTACATCTGATACATTTAGTTGGAAAAATGATTCCTTATGGTACAAAGATCGCTTATATCTTTGTAAGAACTCCCAACTAAAACAAAATATTCTTCTGGAATTGCACACTTCTCCTTTAGGAGGACACTCAGGATTTTTAAAAACTTACCACAGGGTGAAGAAAGAATTTTTTTGGGATGGCCTTAAATCTGATATTCGAAAGTTTGTGGCGGAATGTTTGGTTTGCCAGCAGAATAAAGTGGAAACAATTAAGACCCCAGGACTTCCACAACCTTTATCCATTCCAAGTCAACGTTGGGAGGATATTTCAATGGATTTTATCAGAGGTTTACCTAAGTCTGAAGGAAAGAGTGTCATCATGGTGGTGGTTGATAGACTTACCAAGTATGCACACTTTTGTGCATTATCTCATCCATTTAAAGCAAGTACAGTTGCTACTACATTTATGGACAGAATTCAAAAGCTACATGGAAGCCCAAGGGTTATTGTGAGTGACAGAGATCCCATTTTTACTGGAAATTTTTGGACGGAGTTATTTTCTTATTTAGGTACTCAATTAGCTCATAGCTCATCTTATCATCCTCAATCTGATGGTCAAACTGAGATATTAAATAAATGTTTGGAAGGATATCTTCGTTTTTTTGTATCTGATAAACAAACACAATGGGTCAAGTGGTTACCTCTTGCTGAATGGTGGTATAACACTTCCCTCCATACTGCAGCAAAAATGACCCCATTTATGGCACTTTATGGATATCATCCACCATCCATCACATCATCTTTAAGAGAAAATTCTAAGGTTCAAGCAGTGGAAGATCACATCGAGCATCAACAAGAAGTTCTCCAACTCTTAAAGGGAAACCTAAATTTGGCACAAAATTGAATGAAACAACAGGCAGATCAACATCATAGCGAGAGAAGGTTTGATGTAGGAGACTTGGTATTTTTATGGCTACAACCATACAAACAAATGTCCCTCAAGCAAGCTAAGAATGATAATAAATTATAGCCAAAGTACTATGGTCCTTACAAGGTGTTGCAAAAGATTGGTACTATGGCATACAAATTGGAGCTTCCTGCTTTTTCACGAGTGAATCCAATTTTCCATGTTTCATGCTTAAATAAGGTTATAGGTGAAAATATTCCAGTTCAAACAATATTTCCAGACTTGATGAGGAAGGAAAAATCATATTGGAACTTGAAGTGGTCACGGAAACAAGAACTCAACAGCTACGAAATCGCTCAATTTCAGAGTATCTCATCAAGTGGAAGAACCTACCCATTGAAGATTCTACATGGGAGGATGAGAATTTTATACAGAAGCACCCAAAGCTACTCAAGCGTTGAGTACAACACTTTTTTGAAGGAGAGGGGCATGTTAGGTCCCTATATTACTAGTATAGTCCCTTATTATTGTTAGTGTAACCCCCTTATTTTTATTATTGTACCTTTGTAACCCCCATATTGTTATTATTATGCCCTTAAATTATTATTGTTAGGTTGGCTAGGATTACATTGTGGCCCCACTAGGATTAATGTTAGGTATACTTGACTCGGGATAGAGTCAAAGTTGACTAGGGTAAATAGTAGTGGGTTTGGGACACATGGTTTTGTGCACCCATGGTTTTGGCCCATGGTATTGCATGTAATGGAGCCTATAAAAGGGCTGAAAAGACTTCATTGTAAGGTAAGGCCTGGAGGTGAGTGGTGAAGGCTCACTTGGCCAGATTGGCCAGGGTTTTGGCCAATGTTTAATGAAATTTCATTGGTTGGGTTTTTCCCCAGATTTTGGGTTTTCCCGGTTAAACATTGTGTTTATGTTTATGTAATTTGTTGCTGGGTTTTGTATGTGTATTATTCTCTCGGTAAATTTATTATTTCTCCGGTAAATTCTCAACAAATGGTATCAGAGAAAT
Organism: Pinus albicaulis; assembly: GCA_034641835.2. NCBI lineage: Eukaryota > Viridiplantae > Streptophyta > Pinopsida > Pinales > Pinaceae > Pinus > Pinus albicaulis. Next base: position 1,701,735,275 of record CM076580.1, on the reverse strand, counting down.
ATTTGGCTTCAGAGGGACGCTTTTGTTTCCAAGGGTTTTATGGGCCTGTGAATGGAGATATGTTTGCAGATGTAGAAACAAACATGGAAGCAAACATTGAGTTCGTGAGTTATTTTTGTAATATGTTCATGAGATCCTGCAACTACAAGGGCTGCTCTGCTAAAGGCGTTTGGACCAATTAAGATGTTGAATCAACATAGATCTAATGAGGGTCGTGGTAAAGTCGGCTCTGTAAGCTACAATGAAGAGATAGAAAAAAGGTCGGTGGATCATTCTCGCTCTCCAATGAGGACATTACGAGCGTCAAACCAGAGCTTTAACAAGGAAAGCCCATTGTTTGTTTTGAAGATCAGTGTTATGTGTGAATATGAGGTTGCCCATTATGAGAGATGGGCTCTGTCATAGGAATGCGAGCGTTGAATGAAAGGATGAGAACAGACGTCGGCAAAGGCAGTGAAAAATGAAAGAAGGCCATGGACAGATGTCAAGGGTTATAATCGCATAGGGAGAGGATAAGCTTGACGAGGAGGATATGATCGTTGTTCTCTGGGAGATGATCTTTCGTGGTAAAAACACGACGGCTCTGCTAACGGAGTGGACCATGGCAGAAATGGTGCTGAACCCTGAAGCTCAGAAGAAAGCTCAGGCAGAGTTGGACGCTGTAGTGGGGCAAGACCGCAGCATGAATGATTCAGATATCTCTAAGTTTCCCTACCTGCAGGATGTGGTAAAGGAGGCGTTGCGAATGCATCCGCCTGGACCGCTCCTATCATGGGCTCGTCTCTCTACAGAAGATGTTAACGTCAACATGGCCGAGGGAATGTGTGTTCCAGTAGGCACAACTGCTATGGTGAATATGTGGTTGATTACTCACGACCCCAACATTTGGGAATCGCCTCATTAGTTCCGTCCGGAGAGGTTTGTGGTGTTGGAAGGCGGGCAAGACGTGGATGTAAGGGGCAACGATCTGAGGCTTGTGCCTTTTAGAGCAGCGTAGAGAAAGCGATGATCAATCTGATTTTGTTGACGTTCTGCTCTTGTTGCAGGAAGAGAATGACAAGGCTGAGGAGGAAAATTCCGTGAAGAAGTTGCGGGTTTGACAATGGTGCTAAGGTTTGGGATTGTGCCTCCAGTCATATCAGCTGCGTCATGACCTGAATTACTTAGTGTATGGTTGCATTGAGGATGGAACTCCTGTGCTAGATATGCGCATGGAGCATGCTCTCAAAACGACCTTGGGAACAATACTTTATATTTACGATATTGCCGATAAGAATATGCGCAAAGTGATAGGTGTTTTAAGCAATGCGGTGTCACATCCTCTGGAAGAAGAAAAATGATTCCCTCACAATGCAGCACTAACATTTTTTTTTTTAAAGCGCATCATGGCCCATGAGAGTTGTAATTGAGATCTGGACAAAGGTGAGCATAGCGTGGAGAACATATTGCAATGGTTAACTGGTTTTGTGGACCGTTGCAGTTACATAATTGGTGAAGATCATAGCATTGAAAAAATGCACAACAAGGCGCTGGAAAGGCTCATGAAAAATTAACTTCTTTTATTGCAGTTGATGAGCAAATTCATGTACAACTATGATGTCCTTTTCAAAGAGGACATCATGAATGAATGTAGAGAATGGTCATTCAAAGAATAGCAACAATGAAAGAAAAATATATATATATAATGGAGTTAATTTTATTACATGTAAATGGGCATACTGCTGTAAGACCTTGTATGGCATGCGTACCCCTAGGTAAATCACTGGTAAAGTCTGGGTTAGACCTAGGTGATAAGGGGATGTCAAGTTAACAATTACCCTGGGTAAAAATTTGAGGGAGGAAGAGCTAGAGTGAGCAGGGTTGTCTCATCTAGCAGGTTTGGCTGGATTTAGTCAATAATCCCCAAGTCAAGTTTAAGGGGGGAATTGTTAGGTAAAATTGACTCGGGATAGAGTCAAAGTTGGCTAGGGTAAATAGTAGTGGTTTTGGGACATATGGTTTTGTGTACCCATGGTTTTGGCCCATGGTATTGCATGTAATGGAGCCTATAAAAGGGCTGAAAAGACTTCATTGTAAGGTAAGGCCTGGAGGTGAGCGGTGAAGGCTCACTTGGCTGGATTGGCCAGGGTTTTGGCCAATGTTTAATGAAATTTCATTGGTTGGGTTTTTCCCTGGATTTGGGGTTTTCTCGGTTAAACATTGTGTTTATGTTTATGTAATTTGTTGCTGGGTTTTGTATATTTATTATTCTCTCGGTAAATTTATTATTTCTCCGGTAAATTCTCAACAATTACATTGTGGCCCCATGCACTCCTATATATAGAAAGGAGGTTTTGTAATTTGAATCATCCAAGAATTGTTCATTCACGTAATGTATTGGAGGTTTCCCCCTCAAAGTGGCTTATTTCTAAGGCGTTGATATCTCTTTTCTTCTCTTTTTGGAGCTGGTTTCACAACAATTATCCATTGGCAAATTTTTGAGGATGACCAGCAAGTAAAAAACTTTATAGAATTGAAAGAGGAGTTTGAAAGTGCACAAGTAGATTATCAAAACATGCTTGTTGAAACAAAGGGAAATTCTGAAGTGTTACAGCTGAAGAATAACTCTATACCCAAAGGTCTCATACCCCTTGAGAAGATTTTTGATCAAAATGATGTGTTCAATTCTCCTAGGATACAAGTTGATGATGAAGAGGTAGAGAGTTGTAACCTTGGTACAATAGCAATGCCAAAAATTATTAAACTTTCAAAGTTTCTTTCAGTTGACATAAAACAGAAATATATTGAGATGATGAAAAGGTTCATAGATGTTTTTGCATGGAGTTATGTTGATTTGAAGAAGTATGATCCTACTATCATTCAACATACCATTCCCATTAAATAAAATGAAAATCCTTTCAAGAAAAATCTGATGAGGATTAATCCACTTCTCATGCCTCTGATTGAGAAGGAAATCAAGAAACTCTTTGATGCTAAAATTAATGTTCCAATCACATTTTCAAAGTGGCTTGCAAACTTGATTCCAATCAGAAAAAAGACTGGAGAAATCAAAATCTGCATTGACTTCAGAAACTTGAATAAAGCCTCTCTGAAGGACAAATATCCTCTCCCAAAGATGGACCAAATTTTGCAAAACATTGTTGGTTCCAAAAGGATTTCTATGCTTGATGGTTTTTGAGGATACAATCATATACTTGTGCATCCAGAAGATCAAGAGAAAACAACCTTTACCACACCATGGGGCACATTCATGTATGCCAATATGCCTTTTGGTCTGATGAATGCAAGGGCTACCTTTCAAAGAGAAATGGACATTTCTTTTGCTTAGGAGAAGGAAAATATTGTGGTTGTCTATCTGTATAACATAACAGTCTTCTCAAGGAGAGAAGAAGATCACTTGAAGCACCTAGAAAAGACTATGTTGAAGTGTAGAAGGTTTGGCATTTCTCTCAATCCCACTAAAAGTATTTTTGCTCTAACTTCAGGGAAGTTACTTGGGAATATTATTTCTAAATATGGGATTAAGATTGATCCAAACAGGGTCAATGCAATTTATAAAGTGGATCTGCCTAGAAGCATAAAGAAAATTCAGTCTTTCCTTGGAAGGGTAAATTTTGTGAGGAGATTTATTCCTAATTTTTCTGAGATTGCAAAACAGATAACAAAGATGTTGAAGAAAGGAGTTGACATCAATTGGACAGTAGAATCAAAGCACTCATTTGAGGAGATCAAGAAGGCACTCACTCAAGCACCAGTGTTGATCAGCCTGTATTTTTCAAAATAATTTCTAGTTTTTACATTTGCATCAGAAAATACAATTGCTAGAGTTCTACTGTAGAAAGGACAGCAAGGTACTGAGCAGCCCATTTCATTTTTTAGCAGGACATTAGCTAATTCAGATCGGAAGTACATCTTAGAGAAGCAAGATTATGCCTTGGTCAAGGCCATCAAATATTTCAGAATTTACATTCTACATTCTCATGTTATAGCTTTTGTTCCTAATGTTGTTGTGAAAGACATTCTAACTCAAGTTGATCCTGATGGTAAGAGAGGAAAATGGATTGCTAACCTACTGGAATATGATATAAAGATCAGGCCCACAAAATTGGTCAAAGTTCAAGGCCTAGCAAAGCTGATGGCACAGTCAAACTTTGACTGTCTTGACATGAACTTAATTGCAGAAATTTCAGATTTATTAGATGAAGATGAAGAGTTGGTTCCCATTGAGGAAAAGTACATCATTTCAAATTGGTACAAAGACATTGTTTTTGTCTTACATCGTCATAGAGAACCTGCTGAGTTGAAAAATTCCAAGGCAAGATTTTTGAAGCTAAAGTCTTTGAGGTACTGCATCATTGATAAAAATCTGTATTGGAAAGATACCGGTGGTATTTTTTTGAATTGTTTGCTGGAAGAGGAGGATGAAAAAGTGATTGAGGAGTTTCACAAAGGAGATTGTGGAGGTCATCATTATTGGAAGGCTACAGCAAATAAGATTCTTAGAGCAGGGTATTATTGGCCTATTATGTTTAAATATGTATACAAAAATATTGTTGTCTGCCATGAATGCCATATTTTGTATGGTAAGAGAAGCTTGTTCCTTTACCCTTGATGCCTATCTATGTTGAAGTACCACTTCAGCAGTGGGGGCTAGATTTTATTGTTGAGATTCATCCATCATCTTCAGGTTAGCATTGCTAGATTCTGAAAGCAACTGATTATTTCACTAAGTGGATTGAATAAATCCAAACTAGGCAAGTAAATGATTCAGTTATCATTTCATTTTTGGAAAATAATATATTGTCTAGGTTTGGTTGCCCTATGAAGATCATCACTGATAATGCATAAGCATTCAAATATAAGAAGCTGATCAGTTTTTTTCATCAATATCACATTACACTTGGGCATTCTACTGCATATTATCCACAAGGTAATGGTCTTGTTGAATCTTCTAACAAGAGCATTGTGAGGATTATTAAGAAGATGTTGCAGGAAAATAAGAAGTCATGGAATTTGAAGTTGAAGTATGCTCTGTGGGCTGATAGAGTGTGCACAAAGAGATCAATTGGAACTTCACCTTATCAGTTGGTATATGGAGTTGAAGCCATTTTTCCTACATCCTCGGGAGTCCCTGTCATGAATCTGCTGCAAGGATTAGAGGAGGAGCCAAATGAAATTCAGAGGAGGATTAATCAATTGATAGCCTTGAAAGAGAAAAGGGAGGAAGTCTATAACAGTAATATGCAATCTAAAAACAGAATCAAGAAGACATTTGACAAGAAGGTAAAGGAGGAAAACTTTCAAATCCAAGATGTAGTTTTGAAATGGGAGGCTAAGATTGAAGAAAAGGGGAAACATGGTAAGTTTGAGAACATTTGGAAAGGTCCAATCAGAGTAGCTGCATTTCATGGGAACAACACTTACATTATGCAGGAGATGGATGGACAACCTTGTGTTGGATGGCCTATCAATGGAAGGTTTTTGAAGCACTACTCTTAAATTCTGCTGATAATTCATTCCATTGCATATATTCCATTTGATATGTTTTTCTGCTAATAAAGACAAGTTGATCATCAAGCTTGAGCTCGAAGTGAAGGCCATTAGAGTTTGAAGGAAAGCTTGGCACATTTCAGAGTTTTTGTTTTCAATAAGATGGATAGCATCACTAGAACTACAGGGTCTTTGGTGTATCACAGGGACACACCATCCCAAGTGGAGCCACTGTTATCACTCAGAAAAAATGAAGCATTATTTGAAAAAGTATTAGAGGTTCATGTGTCAAAGGTAGGGTCATAGAATTCATTTTTCATTACTTGGTCAAGGAAAATATTTAATTTTTATTATTTAGCCTATCCTAAGGTCTAAACCCACCCTCATTCAAATATTTTCATGTCACGTCAGTCATTATTTTCTGAATTTTTTCATTTCCCAAGTTTATAACACCGAAAAATTCATTTTAGCCAAGAATCCACACTTTCGTAGCGAAATACACAGAGAAAATTCACTTTTCGCTACGAAACTGCTAATAATTTTGTAGCGAAACTGCCCAGAAATACACTAGGTACGCTACGAAACTAAGGATTCCTATCTGTCTTATCAAAAAAGCTGCTAGGTGTAAGTAAATGATTGAAAGGGATAGGGTAGGTGCCATTCGAGTCAGTTAGGGTTATGATCAAGGTACAATGGTCATGGCTGAAGTCATCATCACCATTTTAAGCATGTATGAGTCATCATTATGCTATGAGTTGTCATTGAACTTCAAAATATTTTCAAATTGAGTCATTTGTCATTCTCCATTCCCTCTTTGCGTGTTATTGAGATCTGGAGAATTATTTCACTGAGCCCAAGCTGTGCCTGGTATTTTCAAAGGTTTGCAAGTATCACTGATCAAGCGAGGCAGAGAAGACATTAAAGCACCATGGCTGCAAAGAGAAATACCAACAAAGGTGGCCATTGTCTCAGATATGAGCCATCAGACATGAACATGATAAATGAAGACCCAACAGTTGTAGAAGTTTTCAGAAGAACAAGGTTTTTACATTTTTTTCAAAGATTGCAAGGATGCCATGTACAGGTTTCTAAAGAATTTTCCCTAAATTTCAATGGAACAGCTACAAAAGTGAGAATGATGAACCTCGCCATAACACCAGAGACCATTGTAGCAGCAACAAGGATTCCATGAGGACAAGAAAAATGGTTCAAAGGTTTCATATTCAACATGGAGGAATGTAAATAATTTATCAAGCCAGAAAATAGTGAGGTCGACCTTACAAATGCCATTCTAAGGAGTTACATGAAAGATAATTTCTCAAAGCTACTGCTTATCATTCAGAAATGTTTCACTTGTGAAGGGAGATATCATAAAGTATATTCTTACCACTTCAAGATTCTTCTACATTTTTTTGGTAGGATATCTCTTGATCTACCTTTTTATTTACACATAAGCTTAGAAAAAATGGTAGATAAAGTTCAAGCTAAATCTAAAGGAAGTGAAACCTCACTTTTTCATCATGGTTTAATAAAATTGTTGGTTTTAGATGAGTTACAAAGACTAGGCAGAGACTGGTCTTCTTTTCTGTTTGTTAGTGGTTTTAAAATGGATACCATTACCCCTAAAAGAACTCCTAAACCTAGAGGTATACAATCACCTTTATTGAAAGAACAAAGTGAACCAGTAGGGGCAGAGAAAAGTGAACCAGTAATGATGGAAACAGAGCAGTTGCAGAAATTTGACACACCTACTGTTTCACCCTCAAAACAAAAGTCAACAATGAGAAAACCTTCAAAACAAGAGCCAACTATGAGTAAACAAGGCAGCAAAAGGATTACAAGGAGCCAAACAATGACTAAAGGCAATTTAGAAGACATACTACATGTTATTGATATTGAAGAGACTCCTATAGTCCAAGCTGAGGATATAGATGAGGGTGGAAAGAAGATCAAGAAAGCTAAATCAACAAAGAAGTTAGAGTTTGAAGGTGAGGATGCAGGTTTTATGTTTTGGGCTAGGAAACCCATGAATATACATGCTAGAAAATTTTTGGAAAGCAATAAAGAAGTTCATCTAGCCACTCACACTTTCTAGCCACCACAGAGCATTATTTACCTTTCATCACCTACAGAAGAAGATCCAGTCAGCAAGCAAAAGAAAGGAAAGGAGAAAGTCATTGAAAAAATAGAGTTTGAAGTCCTTGAGGAACAACTGAGGTTAGATAATCATGAAATAGCAGTCTTGAAGAAGGAGGCAAGGAAACTTAATGTTTAGAAGATTCAGTTTGAGAAGATGAAAGAGGTTTGGGAAGAGCAAGTTGAGAGTGTATCAAAGACCTTAGATAACACACAACAATTAATTAAAAGGACTATGTCATTGAGGAAAGAGGTGAAGCATGTCAGAAGAGTGAACCTGCACTTCAAATGTAGTAACAAAAAGCTGAAAAAAAAAAGTTAAATACCTCCAAGAGGAGTTAGAATTGATCCATGAGGAGTTGGAGAATAAAGGTCTAAAGATGATTTTAGTTGAGGAACCCATAGCTCAAATCATCATCAATGAAGAAGAAACATCTCAAGGCTCTTAGGTTGATTTGGCTTATGTTTTGAGAGGTAAATGGCATGTTGAAAATCAAATCTATACAGCTGGAAGGTACCTTTTTGAAACAAGGCAAAAATCTGGAAATTGCACAGTTTTCCACAGTTTCATAGTGTTTCCTAGGCTTGAAGCCAGGAAAACGCTACGAAAATTTTTGTAGCTTTATTTTTTCTTCTAAAACCACTTTTGGTAGCTTTCAAGGAGAGGAAATGGTAGGGATGATGTATTAGGTTATGATGAACACCATACAAGAGCAAAGAAGCAGAAATTTTAATTGCAAAGGTCATTTTTTTGGATGTTACGAAACTACCATGCTTTCGTAGCGAGATGTTTTGAATGTTTCTAAGCAGGTTTATGAGAAGTTTTGGACAAGTGGAAACTTTCAAAAGGTCAAGGGAATTTTCCAGCAATATTCCGAGACTTGAAGACCATGAAAGGGAGACAACTTATCAGCTGAAGACTTTGTTGAAGATAGGGCCCTATTTTCCTAAAAAATAGGGTTTGTTTCTAGATTTTGAGGAGGGTATTTAAGATGTCAAGTAGTGATGAGTTCTATCAAAGCCTATTCTAACATGTGAAGCATTAGTTTTCAGATATGTAACTATTTTAAGAGACAAGGTATTTGATGTAATAAGTAGTAGTTTGAGTCCTATTAGGAAAAGGACTATTTTAAAGTGTAGCTGTCATTTTCTCATTAAAGCACATGTTTTCCTGTTATGCAAGGTGTCATAGGAAAATTTCAATGAATCTAGCCAAGAGGAAGATCATCTCTCATGTAAAAAAGTCTATTAAAGGGAAGATATTCGAAATGGTAAAGGGTTAGAAATTTTTTGCACTACTGCAGCTTTATGTAACTTGACTGATATCAGTGATACAGAGGACTTTTTATTGACAAACCTGAGATTCTCATTGAGTTTTTAGTGCTTTTCTGATATATATTTTTATGTGTACTACTTGCAGTGGATTTCATCTTTATTACTTAGAATTCATATGTGTATGCTCTGACTTCCTTTATTGATGAAATGGTTGTGTTTCTCTATGTTTCATGTGTGATTTACCTTTCCTAAAAACTCTTACCTGCCTCAGCTTCCATGTCAAGAGACCTTACCATTGAACCTACTGATTTTTTGGCTCCATAAGCCCAATGGTTGCAGAATTGTACTCTTTTCAACCTACACATATCACAATCAATTTATTTTCCAAATAGATTTATCCATATAGTTTCATCATTATCATATATCATTAACCTCTTTGAGAGAGCCCTCTCAGACTGAAGAGGCTAAGCTTCAATAACAAGTTGGTTTTAAATAGTTACATAGAGTTGTCTTCTTAGCAGCCAATCAAGAGAAATTTTGTGATAACAGAGGGTACAATCTCCCTCCTCGGGTGGACATTAATGGGGTTCTTTGAGTTTTGGCAGAAGAGGCTAGGTGGGTTTTTGAATCAGAGGAAACCACCTATATAATCTAGAGCCAAATGAAAATGCATAAATTTGAGCTTAGGGTACATGGCCACTGTGAGACAAGGTAAAATTGTGCCCTATATGAGTGGTTTAAATCCCGAGGTTTTAAGCTTACAGTGCACTGAATAGGAATAGTCCACATCCCCATACGCTTGCTCAGGTAGTGACAGTGGTCTCCATGGTAGAATCTTTGTTGTTGGTAGGGAATGTTCAAAAATGGCTTATCCTCATTAGTGGTCTCCCGCTCCCATATAGATTTCGATTCCATCACTTTTTTAGCCATCGAATTCTGGTAGTTGTGGGATATCATCTTCATTCCTTTCTATTGATTCTAGTGATCAAGGCAGGGCATTAAATCTGAAGACCTCATTCATCCCCAGTGGATACTTATTGATCCGTATTTTATGCAGGAACACAACAGAATACACATATAACCATAAAAACAGAGATGCAGAGGAAATAATGCTTCATTTTATTAATAAAAGAATGACTGAAATAGGCTAAAAAACATAATGGAAACTATCTAGGGCACTGGTAGCTTATCTCTGAGAAGAGATGTGGGAGGCACAGGCCTCTGAACTGTGTTACATTGAGGCTCGAAGGCCTATTACAGACATAATGGAAACAGATGAGCTAGGGTACAAGAAGCGTGTCCCTAAGAAGAGATGCGACAGCTACAAGCCCCTGAACTGTGTTACAATGAGACATAATGGAAATGAGCAAGCGAGGGCACTGGTAGTGTATCTCTGAGAAGAGATGTGACGGCTACAGGCCTTCCCACTGTGTTACAAGCGAGCTAGGGCACTGGTAGTGCTTATCTCTGAGAAGAGATGTGTCGGCTACCAACCCCCTGAACTATGTTACAATGAGGCTAAAAGGCCTATTTATTGTTAAGAAACAATATAAAACCCGAACATCCAAAAACCTAACCCTAGGAGATGAAACGCCAAAACTGTGGGCTCCGTTTGGGTAAATTGGTGTTTCAACTTCCTGGGGACGTAACTTTGGCATCCGATCTCCGTTTGACGCTCTCAATAGCTTGTTAGAAAGATCTGTCTGACAACAAAAAAATTGGGTTGAGAAAAATTGGTCCATGGACCCATGTATCTCTCAATTTTCCCAAAAAATGTCATTAAGGCCTCAAAACAGCTTCGGAAGTTCATGACCCGAAAAATTGCTAAATATAGTAAGTTGTGTTGCAACTTGAAAATTGAAAGAATTGATGGTGGGAGCTCAAATGGAATAGGTGGGCGGCCACTAATATCCACTGGGATCATTAATGCCCCAAAATGGATCTGAGCGTGCAAGACCCGAAAACCTGCTAAAAATAGTAAGATGCTGGAAGTGGAGAACTGAAAGAGTTGATGGTGCGGGTCCAAATGGAATAGGTGGGTAGCCATCGATATCCACCTGGATCATTCCTCCCTCCTTAGGAAGAAATGGTGTCCATTACATTAAGTTCCTCCATGGGGAGGGGGGGGGGGGATTCTGCTGAACTTGGTATTGGATTTGTCCAAGATGTCACGGACTTGTTGACAGGCGTGCTAGATGTAGATGTGTCGTCGGTGGGTAGTCGTTGAAGGATCTAAGAAAATTTATCCATCATCGCATTCCTCTGTTTCTCAAGGGCCTCCTCGAGCAATATTTTGATAAGATCACCTGCTCCCTCGTCTTTCTTTTTTTCTGCCATGGGTGGTCGTTGGGGTTTTTGAGGCTGATCTTGGAAGGGTGCAACTAGATCGAGCTCAAAATCCTTATACCCTGACTGCGTTGGGGACATGCAAAGAAAAACACAGAAAGAGGAGACCTGCTCTGATACCACTGATCCAGATTTTATGCAGGCACGCAACATAATACACATAACCATAAACACAAAGATGCAGCAGAATTAATGCTTCATTTTATTAATAAAATAATGACTGAAATAGGCTTACAAACATAATGGAAACTAGCTACGGCATTGGTAGCTTATCTCTAAGAAGAGACGTGGCAGGCGCAGGCCTCTGAACTGTGTTACATTGAGGCTCGAAGGCCTATTACAGACATAATGGAAATAGATGAGCTAGGGTACCGGTAGCGTATCCCTAAGAAGAGATGTGATAGCTACAAGCCCCTAAACTATGTTACAATGAGACATAATGGACATGAGCGAGCAAGGGCATTGGTAGCGTATCTCTGAGAAGATATTTGATAGCTACAGGCCTCCCCACTGTGTTACAAGCGAGCTAGGGCACTGGTAGCGCTTATCTCTGAGAAGAGATGTGTCAGCTACCAACCCCCTGAACTATGTTACAATGAGGCTTGAAGGCCTATTTATTGTTGAGAAACAGTGTAAAACCTGAAATGTCCAAAAACCTAACCCTAGGAGATGAAGCACCAAAACTGTGGGCCCCGTTTGGGTAAATTGGTGTTTCAACTTCTCAGGGACGTAACTTTGGCGTCTGATCTCTATTTGATGCACTCAATAGCTTGTTAGAAAGATATATTTGAGGACTACAACTTTTTGTGTGAGAAACATCAATCTATGGACCTATTTTTCTCCCGATTTTCCAAAAAAACATCATTTAGGGCCTCAAAGCAGCTCCAGAAGTTGAGGACTCGAAAAACTGATAAATATAGTAAGTTGTGCTGCAACTTGAAAACTAAAATAACTTATGGTGGGGGTTCAAATGGAATAGGTGGGTGGCCACCGATATCCACCTAGATCATTAATGCCCCAAAATGGCTCCGAGCATGGAGGACCTGAAAACCTACTAAAAATAGTAAGTTGTTGGAAGTGGAGAACTGAAAGAGTTGATGGTGTGGATCCAAATGGAATAGGTGGGTAGCCACCGATATCCACCTGGATCATTCCTCCCTCCTTAGGAAGCATTGGTCTCCATTGTGTTAAGTTCCTCCATGGGGGGCAGGGAGGAATTCTTCTGAACTTGGTATTGGATTTGTCCAAGATGTTGTGGACCTTTTGGAAAACGTGTTGGATGTAGATGTGCCACCGGTGGGCAGCTGTTAAAGGATTTGGGAAAATTTATCCATCATCATGTTCCTCTATTTCTCGAGGGCCTCCTCGAGCAATATTTTGATAGGATCTCCTGCTCCCTCGTCTTTCTTTTCTTCTACCATGGGGGGTTGTCATGGTTTTCGAGGCTAATCTTGGAAGGGTGCAACCAGATAGAGCCTGGAATCCTTATACCCTGACCAAGTTGGGGACATGCAAAGAAAAATAGAGAAATATCAGACCCACTCTGATACCACTCATCCGGATTTTATGCAGGAACGCAATAGAATACACATATAACCATAAACACGAAGATGCAGTGGAAATAATGCTTCATTTTATTAATAAAATAATGACTGAAATAGGCTTACAAACATAATGGAAACTAGCTAGGGCGCTGGTAGCTTATCTCTAAGAAGAGATGTGGTAGGCGCAGGCCTCTGAACCGTGTTACATTTAGGCTCGAAAGCCTATTACAGACATAATGGAAATAGATGAGATAGGGTACTAGTAGCATATCCCTAAGAAGAGATGTGACGACTACAAGCCCCTAAAATGTGTTACAATCAGACATAATGCAAATGAGCGAGCAAGGGCACTAGTAGCGTATCTCTGAGAAGAGATGTGACGGCTACATACCTCCCCATTGTGTTACAAGCGAGCTAGGGCATTAGTAGTGCTTATCTCAAAGAAGAGATGTGTCAGCTACCAACCCCCTGAACTGTGTTACAATGAGGCTCGAAGGCCTATTTATTGTTAATAAATAATGTAAAACCTTAAACATCCAAAAACCTAACCCTAGGAGATGAAGCACCAAAATTGTGTGCCCCGTTTGGGTAAATTGGTGTTTCAACTTCCCGGGGATGTAACTTTGGCATGTGATCTTTGTTTGATGCGCTCAATATCTCGTTAGAAACATTTTTCCGAGGACTACAACTTTTTGTGTGATCAACATCAGTCCATGGATCCTTGTTTCTCTCGGATTTCCCAAAAACATCGTTTAGGGCCTCAAAACAGTTCCAGAAGTTCAGGACCTGAAAACCTGCTAAATATAGTAAGTTGTGCTGCAACTTGAAAAATGGAAGAACTAGTGGTGGGGGTTCAAATGGAATAGGTGGGTGGCCACTGATATCCACCTAGATAATTAATGCCCCAAAATGGCTCCGGGCATGCAGGACCCGAAAACCTGCTAAAAATTGTAAGCTGCTAGAAGTGGAGAACTGAAAGAGTTGATGGTGCGGGTCTAAATGGAATAGGTGGGTAGCCACAGATATCCACCTAGATCATTCCTCCCTCCTTAGGAAGCAATGGTCTCCATTGCTTTAAGTTCCTCCATGGGGGGGAATATTCTACTGAACTTGGTATCGGATTTATCCAGGATGTCGCAAACCTGTTGACAGACGTCCTGGATGTAGATGTGCCGCTGTTGGGAAGTCGTTGAAGGATCTGGGAAAATTTATCCATCATCGCGTTCCTCTATTTCTCGAGGGCCTCCTCGAGCAATATTTTGATAGGATCTTCTGCTCCCTCATTTTTCTTTTCTTCTACCATGGGGGGTCGTCAGGGTTTGCGAGGTTGGTATTGGAAGGGTGCAACCAGATCGAACCTGAAATCCTTATACCCTAACCGCATTGGGGACATGCAAAGAAAAACAGAGAAAGAGAAGACCCGCTCTGATACCACTGATCCAGATTTTATGCAGGAACTCAACAGAATACACATATAACCATAAACACAGAGATGCAACGAAAATAATGCTTCATTTTATTAATAAAAGAATGACTGAAATAGGCTTAAAAACATAATGGAAACTATCTAGGGCATTGATAGCTTCTCTCTAAGAAGAGATGTGGCAGGCACAGGGCTATGAACTGTGTTAGATTGAGGCTCGAAGGTCTATTACAGACATAATGGAAATAGATGAGCTAGGGTATTGGTAGCGTATACCTAAGAAGAGATGTGACGGCTACAAGCCCTTGAACTGTGTTACAATGAGACATAATGGAAATGAGAGAGCAACGACACTGGTAGTGTATCTCTGAGAAGAGATGTGACAGCTACAGACCTCCCACTATGTTACAAGTGGCTAGGGCATTGGTAGCACTGATATTTGAGAAGATATGTGTCGACTACCAACCCCCTGAACTGTGTTACAATGAGGCTTGAAGGCCTATTTATTGTTGAGAAACAATGTAAAACCCGAAACATCCAAAAACCTAACCCAAGGACATGAAGCGCTAAAACTGTGGGCCCCATTTGGGTAAATTGGTGTTTCAGCTTCCTGGGGATGTAACTTTGGCATCCAATCTCTATTTCACGCGCTCAATAGCTCGCTAGAAACATCTGTCCGAGGACTACAACTTTTTGTGTGAGAAAAATCAGTCCATGGACCCATGTTGCTCCCTATTTTCCCAAAAAACAACGTTTAGGGCCTCAAAACAGCTTCGGAAGTTGAGGACCCGAAAAACTGCTAAATATAGTAAGTTGTGTTGTAACTTGAAAACTGAAAGAACTTATGGTGGGGGTTCAAATGGAATAGGTGGGTGGCCACCGATATCCACCTGGATCATTAATGCCCCAAAATGGCTCTGGGCATGCAGGACTCAAAAACTTGCTAAAAATAGTAAGCTGCTGGAAGTGGAGAACTGAAAGAGTTGATGGTGCGAGTCCAAATGGAATAGGTGCGTAGCCACCGATATCCACCTGGATTATTCCTCCCTCCTTAGGAATCAATGGTCTCCATTGCGTTAAGTTCCTCCATGGGGGGGAGGGGGGGGTGGGGTGGAATTCTACTGAACTTGGTATTGGATTTTTCCAGGATGTCGCAGACCTGTTGGCAGATGTGCTGGATGTAGATGTGCCACCGGTGGGCAGCCGTTGAAGGATCTGGGAAAATTTATCCATCATCACGTTCCTCTGTTTCTCGAGGGCCTCCTCGAGCAATATTTTGATAGGATCTCTTGTTCCCTCATCTTTCTTTTCTTCCGCCATGGGGGGTCGTCGGGGTTTTCGAGGCTGATCTTGGAAGGGTGCAACTGGATCGAGCCTCAAATACTTATACCCTGACCACATTGGGGACATGCAAAGAAAAACTGAGAAAGAGAAGACTCGCTCTGATACCACTGATCCAGATTTTATGCAGAAATGCAATAGAATACACATATAACCATAAACACAGAGAAGCAGTGAAAATAATGCTTCATTTTATTAATAAAATAATGACTAAAATAGGCTTACAAATGTAATGGAAACTAGCTAGGGCACTGGTATCTTATCTCTGAGAAGAGATGTGGTAGGTGCAGGCCTTTGAACTGTGTTACATTGAGGCTCGAAGGCCTATTACAGACATAATGGAAATAGATGAGCTAGGGTACTAGTAGCGTATCCCTTAGAAGTGATGTGATGGCTACAAGCCCCTGAACTGTGTTACAATGAGACATAATGGAAATGAGCAACTGAGGGCACTAGTAGTGTATCTCTGAGAAGAGATGTGACGGCTACAGGCCTCCCCACTGTGTTACAAGCGAGCTAGGGCATTTGTAGTGCTTATCTCTGAGAGGAGATGTGTCAGCTACCAACCCCCTAAACTGTGTTACAATGAGACTGGAAGGCCTATTTATTTTTGAGAAACAATGTAAAACCAAAAACGTCCAAAAACCTAACCCTAGGAGATGAAGCGCCAAAACGGTGGGCCCCATTTGGGTAAATTGGTGTTTCAACTTCCCGGGGACGTAACTTTGGCATCTGATCTCTGTTTGATGTGATAAATTTCTCATTAGAAAGATCTTTCCAATTAATACAACCTTTTGTGTGAGCAACATCAGTCCATAAACCCATGTTGCTCCCAGTTTTCCCGAAAAATTTTGTTTAGGGCCTCAAAATGGCTCCGGAAGTTCAGGACCCGCAAAAACTGCTAAATATAGTAAGTTGTGCTGCAACTTAAAAACTAAAAGAACGAATGGTGGGGGTTCAAATGGAACAGGTGGGTGGCCATCGATATCCACTTGGATAATTAATGCCCCAAAACGACTCTGGGTGTGCAGGACCCAAAAACTTGCTAAAAATAGTAAGTTGCTGGAAGTGGAGAACTGAAAGAGTTGATGGTGCGGATCCAAATGGAATAGGTGGGTAGCCACCGATATCCACCTGGATCACTTATACTACAACAACACCACAACTTCCAATATCTATAACAGGGCTCAATATTTTCCCGCAGTCAAACAATAAGAGGTGGAGGGGGTTTTTAGGAGTTCAGAGCTGGTCAACACGGGCAGCATAGGCGGAGGAGCTCTGAATGCTTTAATATCAACAATGGGGAATATAATTCTTTAACATAGGTATAATCATACTTTTTTCAATATGTAATGTTTTTATTATCTGTAATAGAAATATTACAGAGAAACTTTTGACAATGTTGGACTGGAATTCATATTTTCTTATGAGAATGTTGATCAAAATCAACCTAACCATAATGAAAATTTCATTTTTCCCTTCTTGAGGGATCATTTAACTGAGGATATGGAGCATGAATTCATTCTTACTTCCATGACCATCATATCATCATCATTGTTAAGATTCTCACAAGATCATGTGAGCATAACGTGACATGAAGTGAATCACAGTCACTCCAAACAGTAATAAACTCATGTTCATCTAAGAAAATACACGTTTTTATATGTCATTATAGACTATAGATATATGTCATTTGTGTATATTTTCTTATGGAATATGAATATTCGTAGTACCCATCGCATATTTGTACCTTTTTGGCTAAAAATATTTGTTGTCTGTGTTGCTTTTCTTGAAATTCCCCCCCATCAATCTCAATCTATTGTTCTAGATTATCAAAAAGTTAGTAAACAATGAAAAACCTAAATATAGTGTTGTGTTCTTAGCTTGACATATTGTTCTGGGTGCATTAATATTCAAAGTGTTATTTAGTCCTGGCATCATTCTGCAATCTCAATTTTTGAATTCTACTATATAACTCTATCATGGCTTACAGATATTCCATCCTTATTAACTTGTTTTAAGTTGTGCTATCTATGGGCGTCTTGACATTTTTCTTCGTTAACTAATCAGTTGCCAGTAAAATAGTGCCCATATATTCATGTCATAGGATAAGACCATAAATTTTTCATTTATTTCTTATCATCGTCATCTATCTAGACCTTGTATCCAACCCTTGTCCACGACATTGTAGCTCCCCCTTTCCATTTGAGGTGTAGGAGCTTCTTTTCTTCATATTGCCATCTAGCCGAGTGCACATATGCAACAAATTTCTTGTATAGAGTCCATATTTCTTTTCAAGTTATAGCACTAGTTTTGACCTGTAACATTTATCATGAAAACATATGGACAGGAGTATCAAGATATCAATGAATCAAATACTAACAGAGAGAACTAGTTTTTCTCTTAGTCTTGAACCTTCTCAGTAAGTTAGTACTTTAAATCATCATGAGGCCAATTCATTTTTATATTTAATCAAGGTATTGACATTCTACAACAATTCATGAGTTTCTGTAACAATCATCATGATCATATATGTGTGTCAAGAGGATCTTCATTAACTTTCACAGTTCTCACTCATATGCATCAATACAGACTTAAAATATGACTCTATCCTTTAAGTGGATATTGGAGTTATAAAACTATATCAACATGATTTCTGTAACAAAAAACTATTAATGTGATAATAATGTTTTTCAAAGAGTTCATTTTCGACCACTTGTATAGCTACAATAGTGCTTCCATTCAAAAATATAGTTCTTCCATAGACAAATATTGTTACGACCATTACCATTATAACAGTATTTCGAAAACTTCTAAAGTTAACTGCTACTATAACCATTATAGGTACAGTAGTGCTTTCATTAACAATCAAGTCCTGCAGTAAGTCTAATAATACAGAGTCTTCAAAAATGATATCATCAAGATGATCACAATAAGACCAACAAATCCTACAACAATATTCGATGACAAACTTTTCTATCCTCTTGATATTACCAAAAATAGAGTAGTCACAAACCTCTAAGGCTTCTATCATTATCCATGGCTTCTTTTAATTTCATACTCAATTGAGAATCTATTCTACGAAAGCCATAGCATAAGCTTTGCAAAAAACTCAAAAAATATTTTATGTTATCAAAGTAATTGTAACTAACCTGGATAGATGCGAAGAACAAAAAACTACCATGAAAACCTGTTAAAGTAATAATGAAGGTCCTTATCTTCCTTCTTTGGATTCTTTTCATCTTCTTCACCTCAACAACATTAGCTTCATATCTCCCCTTTATTTTTGTTTTCCTTCATGTTTCCCAGATTTTTGGGATAGTCCTTATAGTGACCAAACTTGTTACATCCATAGCATTGAAATTTTTGACATATCAAGATCCCCATTTGATTGATTATTGTGGTGATTGTTGAACTTTTGGCGAGGTTAAAGCTATCCAAATTTTCAAGACTTTCTTTTCAACTTTGTTGCAAAGGCTTGGGATTCTTCAAATTGAGGTTATGTCTCATATTTTTCCATTAGTCTTAATTATTCTAAAGCACATAGTGCCCACAAGTGATCAAGTGTAGGGGTTTCCTTTGTTTCATAGATGCTTCTTACAAAACTATTTCAATATGGAGGGAGATAATTGAGTGCACATGTAACCAATTATCCATCAGTTACTACTCCAAGTTCTTGTAATTGATCTCTTACCTTGGAGATCTTCATGAAATAGGAGGAGACCTCTTCTTCCTTTGCAATTCTTGCTTTGTAGATTTGATTCCTTAGAGTTATTATTTGACCAGTAGTGGAGGCTGATTATAGATTTACCAACTTATTATAAATATAATTTTTTGTGTTTAATCATGAAACATATACAATAAGGTTATCCTTGATCGAGTCAAGGAGGACACTCTGAGGTTCTCCTCTATTATAATTAGCAACATCTTGATCCTTATCTTCATCAGATTGGGGAAACTTTCCTAATACATAAGTCAGAACTTCATTTTTTTTTAGTATCAATTCTATCTTCTTCTTCCAAGCTTTGTAGTTGGATTATCCAACCAGCTTATTTCTTTCCTTGCATACAAAACCCATAGAACTAGTTGAGCCATAGAGAATATTAGAGTACTTAATTGTCAAGATATATGATTCTTTTTAAGATCTTCCAACAACTTCTTCAAGAATGGTTGTAGCCCTTGGAATCTTTAAAACTACTGATTAAGTTTTCTTTAGAGACAAGGCTTCCCTAGAGATAGAAACTTATTTTTGTGACGATCCTTTCTTAAGAATGATGATTTTCACTTGCTTTAAACTCTCTCAAGAGTGCCAATAGAAGATATCCTCCAAGCTATCTCTTCACCCTAGCTATGACTCCATGTTATACTTCTCATGTAGTGAAGAGATTATCTTATTACTTGTGTGTTGGACTTATTATTATTATCTTCATAGCACTAAGCCATAAACATGATCATGAGTCAATAGAAACACAAGAGAAAAATGAACAAATTATGTAGTATGTAGGCTCCTAGCAAGGGAAAAACCCCACAATGGGGAAAACCCAAGAAATATTTTCATTTCTTCTTATATATATTCAGATCAAAGATACATCCAAGGTGTAAATCAAGGCCTCCAAGATTCCTCAATACAAGTTCATACCCTTCCAATATAGATTCAGGCCCTTTCAAGATGTCAAGAAAAAAACCTTCCTTTAGAATTCTCTTCTAACAATATATCCATCTAATATCAGATCCTTCCAGCGAATCTTCTTCAATAGGATGTGCAGCAACAATTTTTTTTGGTAAGAGAAAAAAAAGGTTTTTCTTCAAGAGATAATAAGGTTTTCCTACAACAATATATTCTAGAAAAAGGTCTTCCTACAACAACTCTTCTTTAAGAGAGATCAACGAGATATGAGAGATCCATAGATTCAAAACTCCAAAGAGAATGCGAGATCCAAAAGCCCAAAATATGCAAAATCCAGAACCCAGAAATCCAGAAGCTACCTAATTATATGTGAAGTGCCCAGAAATATGTGAGGTTGTGAGAGCAAAGTGCAGTTCTTCAAATGACCTCGACCTCTTCTGTATTTATAGCCTTTCTGGTGCTAGTTTGGGGATGACTTGAGGCCAATTTTTCCATTAGGGTTAGGAGAGATAATTGACCTTATTTTTCATCATTTTGACCCAAATAAAATTATTTTTCTGAATCCAATGCCAAGTCCTAATTGGATCTTGACTCTAGTATATGACAACAATTTTTTTTTGCTTCATGATGATTTTCTTTTGACCCTTATGGGTCTATAATCATGCAAATCAAGATAAACATCATGTTTCATTTTATTTCTTTTACATAATGAAATAATAGTTATAAAGACCCAACCTAGTTACATTTATAACACTTGGCAGATTTCCTATTAGTTTGTTCTGATATTAAATAATTGGTAGTGCTCTTTATTTGGTGCACCATCCAATGTTGACACAATTATTAGAGCAATATCCAATGGGAAATTTTCTGATTACATTGGGAAGAAAGGGGTGAGTGTTTTTTCAGGATTTCACAGTGATATTATATGTGAACTATGGACAAATTTATGATTCTTGTACAAATGATAACAACTCATCTCATATTAATTAATTTATTTATTTTTCATTTTACACATGACCACAAACCTCCAGATTCATTTTCTATGTTGTACAAAGGCACTAATTGTATCAACTATCACAAACATTGCAGGGTGGCTTGCTATTGCTTTCAAAGAGGATGAGACTGATGGGGAGATAAACTCTTTGTCTACTCCTTATGTCATGAATTTTGTGACCAACTTCGTAGCATATACAACAAGAACTAATTCTTCATGTAGTTTACATCTATGTCATATGGGGAGAGTTGCCTTATTTGTAAGAGATGGATTTGTTGCTTAACTTCGCAAAAACAATGGTATCTTTCCAATCTCTCTAAACATTATTTTTGAGATAAAAGTAGTGCAACACAAATAAATAAGGCAATGGTAATGGCTATTCTAAAAAAATAAATGCTAATCAGATAAAGTAAACAGCAAGTAATGGTTATTGTAGCTAGTGTTTTCAATGTACCTGATTATTTTAGGCTAAAAATAATAGAATTTATGTTGTAGTTAAATTCTGAAGTGTTTTGAATGGATTGAGGACTATACAAAGTCAAGAGCTATGGATTTATCATTGATATTCTTTTGATAATATATAAAATTGAAATAATTGTACCAAAACAGGTGAAACTTCATTGAAATGTTACAATTTAAAACTGAGTAGCAAGTCTTATTTGTAATTGATCTCCAACACTGGTTACAAGCTTTGCTTGACATGTACATGTACATTAATGACAATTTTGGATGAATTACATGTTAGTTATCTACAACATATGTTTCTTCAATGATTTGTATTTTTGCAATGAAAAATAACACAAATAGTCAGTTAACTAGAGGGACAGTTATTGCCATAGGCCTCTTTACTAATGAATGTTGAATTGTAAGTGCAGCGTTGTTGAAAATTGGAAACCAATTTCTTGCAGAGGGTAAAATTTTTATATTAGCTTTGATAGGTTTGAATGTTGATGATTTTATTGTGTTATTTTGGAGAAATTGCATGTTTGATATGTGCAGCTTATGTTTCTTTAAAAAACTTGTATTCCTTCATTAAAAAGGAACCAATAGTACGATTGTGAGAAACAGTTACATCCATAAGCCTCTTACTGATGAAAAAATGAATTGTAAGGGCAACGTTGTTGAAACTTCAAAGCCAATCGCAGAGAGAGGATCAACTTTTTGTATATCATGTAGTTTTGAAAATAGATGATTTTTTTAGGTACTTTAATGCTTGTTATGCTTAATAATATAGGAAATATTGAGAGAAAATAACTATATTGTGGCACAAATCATCCCATAATTCAGAAATTACATTTATTTATATGATGCTTAAAACTTATATTTCAGAAATATTCAGAGCTCCACTGATAGGGATCGGTATTGCACTTTTGAATATTTTTGTCATCTCAGTTTGTGTTTATTCTTGGACTAGGAATTGAGAGGTTTGTATTTTTGTCATCTCAATTTGTGTTTATGCTTGGACTAGGAATTGAGAGGTTTGTTATGCTATAATGTAGGGAATGTGGATAAAATTTAGATCTAAACTTTATTAGTTGTAATCTAAGGGAATTTTAATTTCCAGTTCATAATTGTATTAAAGTTGTGATGTATTTGGCACGCTAATCATCGCATGTAAGATGATGCAGAAGTGTTGCATGAAAGAAGTGACAACACCTGTCATTGCGTTGGTTGGGCAATGCGAGAAAGGGGTGCAGTATAATTGGGCTAATTACCTTTGCAATGAATTCCTGTAAAATGTTTGTGAAGCACATGAGGATGGGAAACACTTCTGATTATGCTTTGTTGCTGCTAATGATCGTGCTGATTGGTTGGAGGCCTAGTTCCTCGATATTGATGCCAATCTCTGCAAAGGTGCACCATATGCATCATTGTGGAAATCCAAGCTTCCTTCTAGAGTCACTAAAAACAAAATTTTTATTTTATTTAGAGTAGTTCTAGGCAGTGCAGTCAAATCTACAACTGTCCCCAACATTGTACGAGTATTACAAGCACATTGCGGACTTCAACGCCACATTCCACAATATGCACATCTGCGCAAAGGGGGATGTAGAAGATTTTTGGTATGAGTTGCCATACATGGTCACGGAGGATGACCTTATACGTGTCACAATGGAATGCCCATCCTTGTGGTTAGAAGCGAGCGCTACTAGTGGTGCATCATCTTTGGTACCAATGAAGACTCCTAAAAAGTTGTGCATGTCAAAAGATCTGCAGAAGGAGAAACAGAAAGATCAAAAGAAAGAAAAGGACACACAAAAGGAACTGGAGTCAGTCACTATGGACGACGAGGAATGGAGGAAAAAGAAGGAGATAGTGTCGATGCACCTCTAACGCAGACAAATTCACATCGTGGCACTAAACGAGGGCCTCAGACCCAACTGTGTTCGCGCACTAAGAGAAAGGCCTCAAAGAAGATAGGGACAGAGCCCCTAACCTTCACGAAGGGTGACCTCGACGATATTGAATATGCAGTCAAGTTCGTAGTTGAAGATACATGGAATATCATTGAGTCTCAGTACAAAACAGTCCTCGAGGATGTGCAACACGGTCTTTAGGAGGTAAAGATGCAAGCGAGCATGAAGCAAGCAAGTTTGTTGCAAAAAGGCATATGACAAGCGAGTGAACAACACATTTGGCACCCATCTAGCTCCAAGAGCTGAATATTCCAAGTTTTTGGTGCCACACTGCAAATTCCTAGCTCGTACCTCTACGTGATCATTCCCAAAAGCTCTGAGGTCAAGATCGATTTGGTCATGTTCCCCACCGGCAAGATGCATGCCATGCACATGATGAACACCAACGAGCTTGATTACTTCAAATCTAATGCCTCCAAGGATACCACCGCAACACATTACCAAGCTTCCTCAATGCTTCAAAGACAACATCTCGGAGAGGATGCACAATGCACCGCTGAAAGCTAGCGCGCCCAATTGGAAACATTGATTATCAACCATGTTTCGGCCTCCCCAAAATAACAATTCCCACCAAAGCAGCGGCCACTGTCAAGCTAGAAAACTTGGTCGCTGAGCTGAAGGCTTCGTGATCAGAAATCGCCACAGTCCATGCAGATCTCAAGCAGAAGATCGCATACATGTAGATGAAATTATAGCCCGAGACACCTCTAGAGGTGTGTGCGCAGCGCACTTCTATCGTGAAGGAATCGACTACTAGCATCACTGCTATTGTGGATGCTTTCAGAAAATTGTTTGAATAAGCCATGGGACTATGGACCTTTGTCCAAGATGATCTCGTCATCATGCAGCTAAAGATATAATTGAGGGCCAAAGAGCAGCAGTTCAATGAAATTTGGGTCATTGCGCCGACCCTAGTGCTAGCCCAGAGATCCGCCTAACTATAGGAGAGCCATGCCATTCAGGAGGAAATCGACAAATTGTGCCACCAAGAGTACTTTATGGAAGAAAGAATGAAGCTATGGGCTGATGAGGCCTTGCAGCTTTCGAAAAACATTGATGGTTCCCTCAAAAGCCTGCAGCAGACCCAAATAAGCATCAGCCTAGCTTCCGAGGGACCAACCACAGAGAAATCGGTAGAGGAAGTGCAAAACGTTGTAGCACAAAGCACTAAATTTATCTTGCCATTTCAAAGTTTCGTGTAGGTGCTCAAAGAAAAAATGCAGGCAGTAGGACCAGAGTGACGCGAGACGAGTCACTAGATTGTGTTTGGGGCCTTTTGGAGCAAGGTCCCCTTGGGTAAAGCATTTTTGGGTTAATTTGTGGATAGGTTTTGTAAAAACACACTACGCGTAGAATTCAAGGGACTTTGGGGTGGGTCAAAGCTCCTTTATCATTATAATGGGTAAAAATGGAAACCACGATTCTTAAACCATAGTTTGAGACCATGGTATGTGCACATCAAAGATATATAAATATGTAAGAGTCAATTCGAGTGAAGTAGAGAAGAAATTGATATATGTCTATGTATGATCTTTTGGATTGTTGATATGAATTGTTAGTCTGGGTAGAAAGGCTCCTGTTGGTTGTGTGCACGGAGACCTAAGTCCTGAGTTGTGTGCAAGGACCCTGTTTCTGTGTGCGCAGGTGAAAATAATGTATTGTATTATCACTCATTAGTTTTAACACTCCCATTGATAGGATCATACATGTTTTTCACCTAGGTTGATGTAGTCTCATAAGCCATTTTCACTTTTCCCATGGACAAAAACCCAAAATAATTTACATTACCATCTCCTACAAACCTTTCGAAGGACAAAATATGATGAAGTGGGACCCATTTTACCCACCATGCTTCCCTTTTCATTTCATTTTCCATTGAAAATCATTAAACTTACCCATTTTACACCTTTCTTCTTTACCATTCCACCTTTACCATTTCATTTCTTTCAATTCCCTGATCGCAATCAAAGTGGGTTCCTCATCACATTTCGCAGATTTTATGTGTTTTGCATTGGAACTAAACTTTAAAAAAATTGATTGCTGACTTGCAATTGCGAATGCATCACATCACATTGATTTTACCTTTGTGAGTGCCCACAACATAATTATTTTAATTGCGATGCGATAGGTCGGCCCCACCTCAGCAGCTCCACCCCCATTTCATAGTCGTTGCAATAAATTGATATACCATATAAACTTCATAACACTTACCACTTAAACCTTTCCCGATTCATAAAACTCTGCTACATAGCAGTGGGTCCCTCTCCTCGCACATTTCAAACTTTAGATGTTAACCCCACAACTTATAACAAAAAAAAAAACTAAAAGTTACAATGTGTGCCTGTGATCTGATCCCACTTCTTCCCTGCCATGTAATTCACCTCCTCCCCTGTGTGTTGCACTTCGCAGTTTTTAGTATTTACATCCTTCACACTTATAACTAAAGCTATGAATTGCGATATGCGCTGTGGTCTAGTCCCACCAACCCTCCACGTCACCTCCCCTTCACATCAGATTGCCGGTTGTATTCTTTATAAAATAAACTGTAAAGGTTGCGAAGTGCGCAGATGTGATGCCACATGAGAAATAAAGTTTAAAAGGTTTCAAGTCTGGGTATATTGGTTTTCACGCTGTTTTATTGACAAAAAAATTTTTAACATGGTAAAAGGATTTTGAGCGAAAACAAGACAGAAAGATTAATTCATGTAGCAGAAAGTGTTCAATTCATACAATAGATCTGCCCGCATAGCTCTCAGCTCATCTACCGGCATATTAGCGAATTGAGGTCCATGTCCAAAATTTCCCCACTACATCAGCACATTAGCAACAGCGCAACACAGGAAAAAAGGGTCGATTCAGCTCAACAGTCAACAAATGCCATGTCATCATTTCCTTAAAAATAGGATGATTGTTTTGTAGTTTAGTGAGGGCATTTATTATTTTTTATGATGGATAATTCCATTTGAGAATATAACTACTTTTGATGTAATTATGCACTCCTTCAATTAGTAGTTGTAATAAATATAACTAGAGTCCTATTAGAAGAATAACTCTTAAATGGATAGGTGTCTTTTATGTTCTAGAAATAGATGTGTCAATTATGATTAGCTATCAGTTTGAAGGTTCAATGATCCAGAATCCTATGTAATGTAAAAGAATTCTATTTAAAGATAGAAGATAGAATATCAAAGGGTTGGAGAATATTTTACTAAAATTATACTCTGTAATAGCTTTTAGTTTTAGTAATATACAGTGATATTTGCTTCTTTACCTGAGATTCGAAGGAGGTGTTTCAATGTGTTTATGTTATATAGCTTTCATGTTTAAAATATGCAGTTAGTTTGATGTCTAATTACTCATAACTCATGGTGACATGCTCTGACTTCCTTTAGAGGTTAAACTATTGTTTTCTTCCTGTGTTTTATATGTGTACAAACTTTTCATTGAAACCTTCATTTGCCTCAGTTTCCATAAGAAGAAATATTCTCATTGAGTTTACTAATGTTGACCCATAGCCCAATGGTAGAAAGTTCTTACATTTTCAACATGCAATCAATCACAATCAAGTTACAGTTATAGAGTTAGCCATCTACTATAATTTCCATTGAAAATCATAAATTACCTTGAGAGATCCCTCTCAAACTGAAGAGGCTAATCTTCAGTAAAAATTGGTTTGAAAGAGTTACATCAAGTTGATTTATGAGCAGCCTATCAGAATCAATTTGGTGATAACATTTTGGTGCGTATGTCGAGAGACAGAAGATACATTTCCCGAAGTTTGTGTGCAAACAGTGAAGCTGAACCCTTGGAGGTAGCAGGAACTCAGAACTTTTCAAGGCTGCATAAACTACCTTGGTGACTCCACTAAAAAATTTCATGCTTAAAGGTGGCTTCGAAAAAATATATACAAGGAGCAATCCAGATCCTAACCCACCTACCATTGTGGATAATCCAGAGAGGATTCTCAGAGGCATTGAAAGCAGCTCTTCAAAATCAAGTATTCCATCACACTCAAGAGATTTTTCCTCCAAAATTGTTCAAAGCCCTGAAGATAGGAAATTTGATGATAAAATTCAAAAAGTTTTATTTAGGTCTAAGAGTGAAAATGAATTGACTGAGATAATTCTAGACCTGCAAAGACTAGGTATTGATACCTCATCCCTAGTATCCAAAAAAGAAAAATAATAATTCTGGGAAAAACAGTTACATCAGAACTGATGTTAGAGAGGGAGTCTTTTGAAAAGTTAAAATATTTAGATCCATTTGAATTCTTGTTGAAAAGACAATCTGGTATACCTTTGCTTGAGCAGAGTTCATTTATATCTAGACTGCAAAAAACAACTACACCACCTCCTAATAGCTCATCTTCTCCTATTGTTCTTCCAAGAAATACCATAGTTCATGTCATTATGGTTGAATTTGTTCCACCTCCACCTCCTCCTGTTGCACCTGCAAGATATGCTCCACTTGTCCTCCCAGTAGTTCTTCATGCCCTCCCAAGTAAATACTCAGCTAGAATTAAAACCTAGGGGGAGTGAAGAAGAAATAACAGTTGAGGAACATGTAGATCAATTTAATGATTTCATTGACAGAGAGGAAGTAGACCATGAAGATGTTAAAATGAGACTATTTTCTCAAAGTTTCACTCGTGAGGTCAGAAAATGGTCTAAAGCCCTAGCTCCAGCAAGCTTGCAGAATTGGAATCAGTTTGAAGGTAGTTTTTTTAGAAAATGAGGGAATAGGAAAAATCCAGTGCGGGCACTGACATAATACAACAGTTTAAAAAGAGCCTTAGATGAATCTATCCAAGACTTCTCTAAAAGTTTTAACAAATTATACAACTCTATACCTGCTCATCTTAAACCTCCCCCGTGAGCTTCTCAAGTACGATATGTAGAGGCATTTGATTATGATTTCTCCATTCTGCTTAGGGAAAGAGAATCTTCTTCTCTAGCAGAAATGAAAAATGATGTTTTGAAGGTAGAAGTGAACATGATAGCAGCTAAGAAGTCTAAGATGGGTAAAAAAGAACTAAAAGAAGAAGAGAAACCTTCCTCCTCAGATGATAAGTTTGAATCTATGATGAAGACCATGGAGAAACTCATGGATAGACTTTCCCTTGGAACTAATTATTTACCTCCTGCACAACATGATCCACAAATAAAAAACCCACATTTTAGGAGGCCTCAGAATCAACAAAGACAAAGAGAAAACAAAAATCAGCTGGACCCTCAAGTGAGGCCTACCTTTCAGCAGAATTTGATTTATGAAGAAGAAACTCAACCTAAGATTCAAGAAGATACTATCCATTTTCTAGATGAAAACATGTCTGGGATGTTTCTGGCCAAGGAGGAGCATGATGAGTCTAGTCATGATTTGGAATAGGAAGAGGAAAAATCTGATTACCTAAAGGGTTATCAACATGCTATATTTGAAATGTAGAAGAAGTGCAATCTTAGAAATAGAAATGTTCCCATTACTACAAATAAAACTCATCCAAAAAAGGATTCTCCTAAAGAAGTTGAGCCTAAAAAAGATCCACCACTTCCTCCTCCTGCCAAAGAAAATGAAAAATCACTTTTGTTTTTAGTTTATAAAATGAAATCTCCAAAATTAAGATTCTTGTCCCATTTGGAGAAATTATCAAGGTTAATGAATACATAAGAAAATTTGTAAATATGTTGAATTCTCAACCAGGAGCTTCAGATATCCTTAATCTAAAAGAAGACCATCCTATAACCATCTATTTAGGATCAAGGTTGGAAAATGAGCAGAATGAAGAATTCCATCCCTTCTATGTCAGTATTATTATCCATGATATGACCTTACACAATGCCATGTTGGATTCAGGAGCTTTTCATAACCTCATGCCTAAGGTGATTATGGAGAGGATGGGTTTGGAGATCACTAGGCCATACAAAGATTTATTTTCTTTTGACTCTATAAGGGTACAATGCATAGGACTAATCAAGGATGTTATTGTTGGCTTGGCACAAGTGTCTTCCAAGACAGTGGTGATGGACATTGTGGTGGCAGATATTCCCACCAAGTTTGGTATGCTCTTATCCAGATCTTGGGCAACAAAAATCAAAGGCACCATGTAGATGGACATGACATATGCCACCATTCCTGTTTTCGGTGAGCATAAAAGGTTGTACAGGGAGAGTAAGATGGCCTACATGGTGAGCAGCAAGGATAAACCTCATAATTTCCCCATTTATTCTATTGAAACTAAATTAGGATCAGCAATTATTTTCAATGAGCTAACTGATGAAGCAGAAAGTGAAAGGAAAATAGAAAATCAGCAAGCTGAAAATCAGGAAATTGTAGAAGAGAAAGCAGAGGGCTAGTGGCTTCTACACTTTTATGGATATGTTGGAAAAGAAGGGGCTGGAGTAGGAATTTGGATCACTACTCCTGCTGATGAAAGTAAGTTTTATTCCTTTAAACTTAACTTTGATTTTACAAATAATATGGCTAAACATGAATCACTATTTTTGGGTTTGGAAATTTTGAAAAGATTGGGTGCCAAGAAGATATCAGTGTGTGGATATTCTAAGTTGGTAATCAAACAAGTTGAAGAAGTATGCCAAACTAAGGATGTAAGGATGAGAGCTTACATAAATTTGATTATGGAAATGCTTGAAAATTTTCAAGAATATGCATTTATTGTGAAAACTAGAGATCAAAACTCAGTGGCTGATTCTCTAGTTGTTTCTACAAGTTTGTTTGTCATTCCTCCACATTCTACTGAGAAGTATGAAATTGAAGTTTGGCATAGACCTTCCATCCCAAATAATATCATTCATTGGCAAGTATTTGAATATTACCAGCAAGTTAGAAATTTCATATAATTAAAGGGAGAGTTTGAAAACACAAAAGTGGATCAACAAAACATGTTTGCTAAAACTAAGGCTAATTCTAAAGTTTTGCAGCTGAAAAATAATTTTATACCCAAGGGTATTATTCCACTTGAGAAGATTTTTTATCAGAATGATGTTTTTAAATCTCGTAGGATGCACGCTGATGATGAGGAGGCAGAATCTTGTAATCTTGGTATAGTCATAGCACCTAAAATGGTAAAGGTTTCCAAATTTATTTCTATAGGGATGAAGCAAAAATATATTGAGATGATGAAGAAATACATTGATGTTTTTGCATGGAGTTATGATGATCTTAAAAAGTGTGATCCTAGTATTATAAAACATACTATTCCTATCAAAGAGAATGAGAAACCTTTCAAGCAGACATTGAGAAGGATTAAACCATTTATCATGCCTCTGATTGAGAAAGAGATTAAGAAAATTTTTGATGCAAAGATCATTGTTCCTATAAGATTTTCAAAGTGGCTTGCTAATCTAGTTCCAGTCAGAAAGAAGAGTGGCAAGATCAAAATCTGCATTGATTTTAGAAATATGAAAAAGGCTTCCTTGAAGGATAACTACCCTCTTCCTAAGATGGATAATATTTTGCATAATATTGTTGGCTCTCAAAGGATGTCCATGCTAGATTGATTTTCAGGTTATAACCAGATATTGGTACACCTGGAAGATCAAGAGAAGACTAGTTTTACCACACCATGGGGGACATTCATGTACGCCAAGATGCTTTTTGGTTTGATGAATGCAGGAGCGACCTTTCAAAGAGAAATGGATATTGCCTTTGCTGAGGAGAAAGATAAATCAATTGTAGTCTACTTGGATGACATAATTGTGTTTTCAAGAAGGGAGGAAGATCATCTGAGGCATTTGGAGAAAATTTTGCAGAAATGTAGAAGATTTGGTATATCTCTTAACCCCACTAAAAGTATTTTTGCTCTAACTTCTGGAAATTTTCTTGTACATATTATATAAAAGGATGGGATAAATATTGATCCAAATAGAGTTAGTGCTATTCAAAAGATAGGTACCAAGGAACAAGAAATAAATTCAGTCTTTTCTTGGGAAGGTAAACTTTGTGAGAAGGTTCATCTAGAACTTTGCTAAAATTTTCAAAGACATTACCAAGATGTTGAAGAAGGGAGCTAATATTAAATGGATTTCTGAAGCCAAGAAATAATTTGAAGAGATAAAGAAAGCCCTTAATCAAGCTCCAGTTCTTATTTTTCCAAAATTCTCAAGCGAATTTATGGTTTTCATATTTTCATCTGAAAATACCATAGCTGGAGTTTTATTGCAAAAAGGAAAATAACGTACAGAACATCCCATTTCATTCTTCAGCAGAAATATTTCCAATTCAAAGCTAAATTAAAATATTTTGGAAAAACTGGCATATGCTTTGATCAAAGCTATTAAATACTTCAGTTTTATATTTTTCTCTCATGTCATTGCAATTTTACCTAACACTGTGGTTAAAGACATTTTGACACAAGTTGATCCTGATGGAAAGAGAGGGAAGTGGATAGCTACTTTGCTGGAGTATGACATAGAGATCAGGCCTACAAAGCTGGTGAAAGGATAGGGGTTGGAAAATTTGATGGCACAATCAAATTTTGAATGTCTTGACATGAATCTGATTGCATAAATTTCAAAGATGTCAGAGGAAGATGAAGAGTTGATACCTATTGAAGAGAATTTCACTCTATTTGAATGGTACAAAGATATTGTTTTTGACTTGCATCATCACCAAGATCCTTTAGAGTTGACCAAGTCAAAAGCAAGGTTTTTGAAGCTGAAATCATTAAGATATTCAATTGTAGATAAGAATTTGTATTGGAAAGATACTGGTGGAATCCTTTTAAACTATTTGCTGGAAGAGGAGGCTGAAAATATTATTGAAGAATTTCACAAGGAAGATTGTGGAGGACACCACTACTGGAAAGCTACAACAAACAAAATACTCAGAGCAGGTTACTATTGGCCCACCATGTTCAAGGATTTCTTCAAGAAGATCGATGCTTGCCATGAATGTCAAATTTTTGATGATAAGAAAAAATTGATTCCTTTACCTTTAATGCCAATATATGTTGAGGCGCCTTTCCAACAATGGGGGTGGATTTTATTGGTGAAATACACCCATCATCTTCAGGGCAGCATCGTTGGATCCTGATAGCCACAAATTATTTCACTAAATGGATTGAAGCAATCCCAACAAGGCAGGCAAATGATTTAGTCATCATTTAGTTCTTGGAGAACAATATTTTTTCCAGGTTTGGTTGTCCTATGAAGATTATTATTGATAATGCACAATATTTTAAATCCAAAAAATTAATTATCTTTTTTCATCAGTATCATATAACACTTGGACATTCAATAGCCTATTACCCCCAGGGTACTGGACTTGCAGAATCCTTTAAAAAAAGCATTGTGAGAATTATCAAAAAGGTACTGTAGGAAAATAAGAGATCATGGCATCTGAAATTGAAATATGCTCTTTGGCTGATAGAGTCTGTACAAAGTGATCCATTGGTACATCACCTTATGAATTAGTGTATGGAGTTGAAGAAATTTTTCCCAACTCCTTGGGAGTTCCTGTAATGAAATTGATGCAAGGACTTGAGGAGGAGCCCAATGTCATTCAGAGGAGGATAAACCAGCTCATATCACTACAAGAAAAAAGAGAGGAGGTATACAATAGCCATCAGAAATCACAAAACAGAGTGAAGAAAACATTTGACAGAAAGGTCAAAGAAGAGAATTTTTAGATTCAAGATGTAGTTTTAAAGTAGGAAGCCAAAATTGAGGAAAAGGGGAAGCATGGAAAGTTCGAAAACATCTGGAAGGGACCATTTATAGTAGTTGCATATCATGGCAACAATACTTATCTACTTTAGGAGATGGATGGACAACTTTGTGCTGGAGAACCTGTCAATGGCAGGTTTCTAAAGCACTACTCCTCTTAAGTTTTACTGAATTTTCACTCCATTGTATATATTTCATTTTATTATGTTTTTCTGCTAATAAAGATAGGATGATCATCAAACTTGAGCCCGAGGTGAAAGCCATAAGATTTTGAATAAGGCCTTCTGAATTTCAGAAGTTTTATTTTCAAGAGTTATGGCACTGGAATTACATGTTCTTTGTTGTACCACAAAGGAACACCATCCCCAGTGGAGCCATTGTTATCACTCATTAGTTTTAACACTTGCATTGATAGGGTCATAAATTTTTTTGACCTAATTTGATGTAGTATCATAAGCCATTTTCACTTTTCCCATAAACCAAAACCCAAAATCATTTACATTACCATCTCCTACAAACCTTTCGAAGGACAAAATATGATGAAGTGGGACCCATTTTACCCACCATGCTTCCCTTTTCATTTCATTTTCCATTGAAAATAATTACACTTACCCTTTTTATGCCTTTCTACGTTACCCTTCCACCTTAACCGTTTCATTACTTTTCATTCACCGATCGCGACCAAAGTAGGGCCCTCATCGCATTTCGTAGATTTTATGTGTTTTGCATTGGAACTAAACTTTTAAAAATGTGATTGTCGATTTGAAATTGTTAATGCATCGCATCACATTGGTTTTACCTTTATGAGTGCCCGCAACATAATTATTTTAATTGTAATGTGGTACGTCGCCCCCACCTCAGCAGCTCCACCCCCATTGCACAGTCGTCGCAATACAGTGATATACCATATAAACTTCGTAACACTTACTGCTTAAACCTTTGTCAATTCGTAAAACTCTGCTACGTATCAATGGGTCCCTCTCTCCACACATCGCAAAGTTTAGATGTTAACCCCACAGCTCATAACAAAAAACAAAACTACAAGTTGCGATGTGCGCCTGCGATCCGGTCCCACTTCTTCCCTCCCACATCATTCACCTCCTCCCTCACGCGTCACACTTCGTAGTTTTTAGTATTTACATCCTCCGCACTTATAACTAAAAGCTACGAATTGCGATATGAATTGCATTTCGGTCCCACCGACCCTCCACGTTTCCTACCCTCCACGTCACCTTTCCTTCGCATCACATTTCTAGTTGTATTCTTTATAAACTAAACTGTAAAGGTTGCGGAGAGCGCAGATGCGATGCCACTTTGGAAATAAAGTTTAAAAGGTTTCAAGTCTGGGTATATCGGTTTTCACGTTGTTTTATTCAGAAAAAGAGTTTTAACATGGTAAAAGTATTTTGGGTGAAAACAAGACAGAAAGGTTAAGTCAGGCAATAGAAAGTGTTCAATTCAAATAGCAGATCTACCCACACAACTATCAACTCATCTACCAACATATCAGCGAATTGAGGTCCACATCCTAAACTGCACCACTACATTAGCACATTAGTAACATCGCAACACAGGAAAAAAGGGTCGATTCAGCTCAACAGTTAGCAAATTCCATGTCATCATTTCCTTAAAAATAGGATGATTGTTTTGTACTTCGGTGAGGGCATTTATTATTTTTTATGATGGATAATTCCATTCGTGCATCTAACTACTTTTGATGTAATTATTCACTCCTTTATTTAGTAGTTGTAATAAATATAACTAGATTCCTATTAGAAGAATAACTCTTAAATGGATAGGTGTCTTTTATGTTCCAGAAATAGATGTGTCAGTTATGATTAGTTGTCAGTTTGAAGGTTCGATGATCCAGAATCCTATGTAATGTAAAATAATTATATTTATAGACAGAATATAGAATATCAAAGGGTTGGAGAATATTTTACTAAACTGCTACTCTTTAATAGTTTTTAGTTTCAGTAATATATAGTGATATTTGCTTCTTTACCTGAGATTCGAAGGAGGTGTTTCAATGTGTTTATGTTGAATGTTCTATAGCTTTCAGGCTTAATATATGTAGTTAGTTTGATGTCTAATTACTCAAAACTCATGGTGACAAGCTCTGACTTCATTTAGAGGTTAACTATTTGTTTCTTCTTGTGTTGTATGTGTGTACTACCTTTTCATTGAAACCTTCATTTGCCTTAGTTTCCATAAGAAGAAATATTCTCATTGAGTTTACTGATGTTGACCCCATAGCCCAATGGTAGCAAGTTCTTGCAATTTCAACCTAAAATAAATCACAATCAAGTTACAGTTATAGAGTTAGCCATCTACTAGAATTTCCATTGAAAATCATAAATTACCTTAAGAGAGCCCTCTCAAACCGAAGAGGCTAATCTTCAGTCAAAAGTGCTTTGAAAGAGTTACATCAAGTTGATTGATGAGAAACCTATCAAAATCAATTTGGTGATAACATATTGAATTGAAGATCTATTAATAAAGAAGATATTTTGGGCAAACTCTAATTTTTATGCAATTTCTATTATTGTTTAGTTTTGTATTATCTACTACCTGTTTCAGGATATAGATTTGTTATGGTTAATGCACAATTATCTGGGTTAAGTGGCTGTTAGAATTCTCTATGTTGACTAGATCTACATGTTTTCACTCGTACATTTTTGCTTATTATGCTAAGACTGAGATAATGTATAGTTGTCTTGTTGTGCACTTATGTCTTGAAGTAAGGGTTGTTTGTGTTAGATCTAGTTCCTGTGAAGCGTGCGTAGGACTGTAGGCATTATATATGTTAATTAGGGTAAATATCCACATCAAAATCTCCCTCAAGGTGTGGAAACCTGGTTCCAACACCCCCCCATACTGCTTCGAGTGAGACTTTGATCTGCACAAGTAGATCACTGCTGAAAGGGCCGGTAGTTGGATGGTTTTTTTGGTTGCACAAAATGCTCTGAACCTGGGTCAGGACCCCTTAAGCCAACAGTGAGCTTGGTATCCAAAATCGACCAGAGACTTTACCAAAATGTACTTAGGAACCTA
The DNA here is from genome assembly GCA_034641835.2 of Pinus albicaulis. Classification (NCBI taxonomy): domain Eukaryota; kingdom Viridiplantae; phylum Streptophyta; class Pinopsida; order Pinales; family Pinaceae; genus Pinus; species Pinus albicaulis. The sequence goes on along the minus strand of CM076580.1, from coordinate 1,701,698,948 downwards.
TTGTCCCGATCTGAGATATTGGACTGTGGGATCCCAAAGTGTACACACATTCGTTCAAAGAAGACATTAGCAGTGGCTTTTGTTGTGATACTCTTCTTGCAGACCACTAGAATGGTCATCTTAGAGAATTTTTTGATGACCATGATGTGATGTCCCAAAATTTTGTGGGACATTAAAGAATTGTGTTTTTCTTTAGGAGAAGAATAAATGGGTAGGAAAACCCATTGATAATAAAAATATGAATAAGGAACCCTTGTAATGTGAAAAGGGGTCAATAAAGAGATGGATTTCACACCCCATGTGTGAAAAGAGACAATTTGCAGGTGGATAATTCTAGAAGAAGCCAAGTGACTGCGCAGATAGAGAAGATAAGATTCCCTTGGTGGGCCAGCACAGTTTGCATGAGGAGGAGATCATTCTAGAGAGGAAACCCTAAGGTTTGGAGCCCATGGAAAAGCACCTTTCACTTGTTTAAAAGAAGAACGAAGCAGCCATTCTCATTCATGCTTTTGATTATCATTTTTCTTGTCTTCTCAGACAAGAGCATTCTCCATTTGTTTAGCTGAGATGCAATGCTGCTAGCACTGGGTGTTCGCGGGCAGGAATCCCATCTCTTCCATTGAGTAGCTCTTGGAAGAGCTTTTTCTTCATTTTCCCCATATTCTGGCTTGAGGCCAAAGCATTCCATTCAGCTCTAGTGCAGTCTCCATTGGTGGTTGAGTTGTGTTGTTGGGTGTTGTAGGGGAGGGTTTCTCAACACCACTTCTGGCATTGTATTTCAGAGGAGGGAGTCTCCATTCCTTTGGGAGATCAGTGGAGGGAGTTCTAATCTTCATTCAATCATATTTGGCATCAGGCCAATAATTCTCCATCAGCAGAAGAGCATCCCTCTTACTTGATTGCGCAGTTCATAGAGAGCATTTGTAGTGAGGGTTGTAGTATTTCAGTGGGTGATGAGATCTTCTATGAAAGGATCAGCCTTTCATCTAGAAGATTGAATAAAGGAGTTGTTTCAGAAAAGGCATCACATTCAGAAATCTCCTTTCATTTCTAGTTTCTAGTGAGTTGCAGTAGCTGCCCAGCAACTCCGGCATTTTGGTAAAAATGCCATTTTATCTAATTTTCATCCAATCCCCTTAAGGGATTGTTGTATTGTATTTTCAGGGGTTGAAGCCTTTCTCCCCCTTCTTTATTTGGGCTACACTGTTGTATCATTCATGTTCATGTATTTACTACTGCAGTACCTCCATAGACTGCACAATCTTATTTGAGAATAAGATTATGCAAGCAGTGTTTTCTCCATTTCTATGCACATGTCTCATTGAGTCTCTTTACTTGTTTTGAGTAAGAGATTCCTTAAGAGTTTGTCTAAAATTTCTGCTGCATATGTATTTGAATGTTGATTTCATCTTCTTATGACATGGCTCACTATGAATAACGAAGTCATTTCCTTTGTTGAGCAAAGTGTTGTTGCAGCCCTCTTCATTGGGCCTTTTTCTGAAGATACAGGTGAAGGAGGCTTGTCTCAAGCTCCTAGAAGGATTTTTTTTTAGTCCACTTCAGGATTTCAGTTCTAGAAAGATATATTTAAAGGATCCTAGACCAAGGATCAAATATTGTTGCCTCCACTACTGGAAAATGTGTTTTCCAGGCCTGGATTGATAGCCATTCCTACTATGGAATTTCACAAAAAAATGTAGACAGATACTGCAAAGGGCCAGAAAGCCTCCGGATCTCACCCTTCTTTAGAAGGTGACATATCCGGTAAATGCCCCCACAGTCCATCTCTTGCACAGACTTGTGATATTTCTGAAAAAGGGACATCACACATGAAATCACAGTCGTTTCCATGCTTAGTCAAAGGGAGGCCTGACATGTAATCCATGGAGATGGATTCCCAAGGTCGAGTACGACTGGGAAGAGGAGTATATAGGCCTTGATTCTTCATGGTCAAATTGAAAATGGTGCAAGAAGTGCAGGATCTGATGTATTTCCCAACATCCAGTCGAAGATTATGCCAGTAAAAATACTTGTGTAGCACTGCCATTGTTTTCTCTACTCCGAAGTGTCCAACGACCCGACTGTAGTGCACCTCCCAAATCATCTTAGCACACTCTCTTGAAGGAACACAAAGGTGTCTTAAGTGACATAACAATGTATCATAGAGGTGAAAATTTGGAACTTTCTTGCCTTCTAGGAGTGTCTGGTATGTGTCGCTAAATTCTGGATCACTCTTGTACAGATGCGGCCACTCTGAAGTCTTGTTCTCAAAATAGTCGAGAACAATGGTTAGCGCCATGACCGATGATCGACTCAGGAAGTTTGCAACATTATTGGTGCCTCCATTTTTTTACTTAATGTTGAAGTGGAACTGTTTCAGGTATTTGGACCATTTTTTATGGCGATCGTTCTACAACTTCCCTTGTGTCTGGATGAACTATAGGGGTCGATGGTCTATATGGATGACCATTTCCCTCCCCATAATGTAATGCTTCCATTATTGGCAAGCCTGCACAATGGAATACATCTATTTTTCATGGGTGGGATACTTTCATATTGTGTATGAAAGTGTCTCACTGTGATATGCCACTGGATGCCCATGTTGAATAAGAACTACACCAATAGCATAGTCGGAATCATATGTCTCGATCTCAAATGGTTGTTGCAGGTCTAGTAATGTAAGCACTGGTGCAGAGCATAGGCGATGCTTCAACTTGGAAAATGCCTTTTGTTGGGATTCATACCAAAAGAATTTAGATTTCGCTCCACCCTTGGTGACTTGACTCAAAGGCCAAGTGATATGAGAGAATCCCAACACGAACCTACAATAGAAATTGGAAAGACACATAAAGATGCAGAGATTTGTTAGAGTGGTTGGGGTTGTCCAATCATGAATGACTTGTATCTTGAAGGAAGTGGGGCTTCCAGAGTGACTTCCTAATGAAGATGTGTCACATGTGGGCATCTGCCGAAGGATCTGGGAAAATTTTTGCATCATCATGTTCCTTGGTCACTCGAGGGCTTGTTTGAGCAATATTTTGAAAGAATATTTTGCTCCCTCATCTTTCTTTTCTTCTTCCACTTTTTTTAATAAATATTTTCTTTGTGGTTTTATTTACGGTGTGTTCTCTCCTTTTTCTGGCATTGTAATTTTTTAGATCTTGGAGCCCCCCCCCCCCCACCCCCAAGATCCATTTCAATTTTTTAGATATTGGGGGCCTACCCCCAAGATCCAGATCACATTGCTACCTCTTCGCTTCTCCTTTTCCATCACATTTTTCTTCTTTGTTGCCTCTTCACTAAATTTTTCCTTCTTTTCCCTATTGATGCTCCTGCATACCTTTCTCCTCATGTTGCTCCTTTACCATCAATGACAATAATTCTATAAATATCCCCCTTTAGCATTGATGGAAATATTGTGTTCCTCCCTCTTTGGTTTTGAGAAAGATGCTCCTTGTTGCTCCTAACCTCTGCTTACCTCCCCCTTTGACATTAATTACAAGGGAGGTTTAAAGATGTGTTGTAGCCCTCCACTTCACATTTCCCTATTTTCTAGACTGAAAAATATGGTCTTCAACTCACTGTAAAACAATCCTCGATGTAGTTGTAACAACCCTAGTGAAAATTCCATGTAATACAAGTTAAAAATAATAACCACAGTTGATGGGACACTTATTCCAAGCTGAATGTTTTGAAAAACATCATAGTGGGTGTTCATTTGGTTTATTAGGGCTAAGGAAATTGGAAAAGGAAAAGGAAAAGGCTTTGGAAATGAAAGAGGAATATTTTAGCACTTTTATGTATAAAAATAATGGAAAATAGGAGAAAATGAAGATGAAAGGTCATTGGTTGCATGTGAGGAGGAAAATGAAGGAAAATAATGGAAAATGAAGAAAATAGAGGCCTAATTGATAAAAAGGCTTCTGAGGATCAGTTGGAAAGATTTTTCTCACACTTATGGTTCTCATTCTATTTTATCTCTCTCTCGTACTCTTCAATACTTAGAGTTTTCTTGGAGCACTTTTGCATTGGACCAAGAAAGGAAAAAGAAAGCAAGAAGAAGGAGGAAGCAAGCAAGGAAGAGCAGGATCAAGCAGCTACATCAAGATTCTTTGTAGATATCGATTTGCATTTTTGTTTTCCTTACTAGATCTGGCATGCATGGTGTTGCATGTGGTTCTTTTCTATCTTGGCATGGATTTTACCAGGTGTGACAGTGTTTTTAGCCTAGCCTTGCCATTTCCAGATAGCCTTGATGAGATGGATTATCATACTTCGGTTGAGCTGGTTTGAAGGATGGATTCAAAGCTGAGTGAGGTGGATCTACGAATTGATATAACACATGTCCTATTAACCCATGAACCAGACTATGGGTTGCGGAAAATACGAATAGTGTGTTTCCTCAGTGGGTTTAGGAATCATCGACTTGTGAATAGCAGGATATACGGTAAAGCCTAGAGGTGGTTTGGCTCTGTTTAGGGCCAAATGATACAAGATGGATTTCGATAAAGCCAAAGAGGTGGGTGCTCTCCATTTGGGCCTAATAGTCCTAGGATGGGATGTGCGATAAATCCTGGAGAGTATGTCTCAGTTTAGGGCCTAGTGATCCCTAATTCAGACTGTGGATTGTGGTAAAGCCTGAGAGACTAGGAGACAGGAAAATTCCTCAAGGTGTACGCGGAGAAATCATGTAGTATTCATGCTTGTTTGGTTATTCTGGTTGGTTATGAGTCCCACATTCATGCTTGGAATATGGCATAGGGGTGATTGGCTAAAGAGATATTTGGCTCAACCAATCTATGGTTAGGTGAAACGTGGAAGTCCCATCTCTGGTTGGTTTTAACATTCATTAATGAGAAGCTCATTACTTTGATATTTGATGTATAAATGCATTGGTTTATATGTGGATTTTATTGTTGTTGTATGCATGATATTTCTGTTATTATTATGCTGGTTATAATCATGTATTTTGATAATAGTGATGTATGGCTCTCTTCATGTTTTTATTTGTAATTGAATGCACAATGTATCTATGGTAAAATATATTGTATTGCAACTAATGATGTAAGGTAGCAATGCTTCTTAGAGATTCTTGGATAAGTATGAGACCCCTATGCTCAGATCTGATGTTTACACCTATAGTTTCAATGTTTGTGACATGTTTGAAAAAATTCCTTCCATGTCTAGGATGGGTCGAGATGAGTTCTTATTGATGAAATTTCTTTCATATCATTTTCCTCTTGTTATTTATCAACTCTAAACTTTTCATGAAGTTCTAGGCAGAGTACTGGGTTCTAGGCCTGAAAATGTGGCTCAAATCCTCAGGATGTTGGCACTAAACTGAGGAATTGGGGCCCTGGACGCTGGCATGTTGTGTTATGCATGCATCTATAGCCTCTTGGATGTTGGCTTGCAAGAATTTGCATGCGTCTATGGCTCAAATAAGTCAAAAGGTCAATGTGACCTAGTGGTAATACGCCTGAATGGATGGGTTAGATCCTAGGGTGTCATTGATGATGTACAAGGTCTATATGTTTTGATTCCATTGGTTCCACTCCCTTAAGGTCACCAAGGAGGTTTAATATCATTATAGTATCCTCTCGTCACATTTTTAACCTGGTTGTCTGATTACTTGGGTAGATGTGGGAGGAGGGTGTTACAGAGTGGTATCAGAGTGTGGTTGCGCTCTCCTTGGGCGGTCTTTGGTTTCCGTTATCTTTGGGTGATGTCTAGATTTTGGTCTCTTTATGTGATATCCGATACTACATAGTGGTATCAGTGCATGGTTCAACACTTGGACTGGATGGGCGGTGTGTTGGTCATGTTTTTCTGTTGGTTTTATATGTGTTTCTCATACCAATGGTGTATGTGCATGTTGCATATGTATTTTGTTGGCCATGGTGGAAGTGGTGTCGCCATGGAAGTGCTCATGGTGTTGTTGTCAACATGTTGTCATGAGTGTATGACTATATATGTGTTTCTCATTCTTGTGTATTGTTTGTGCATGCTTGCTTACATATCGTTACATATTGTACATGCATTGCTTGCTTATGCTAGGGTTACATATTGGTCATGCTTCAATGTTATCTGTGTATGCTTTCTTGTGTGATGTCATATGTTGAACATGCATTGGTCATTCATGATTGGTTATACATGTCAAGTGGGTGCATATGGTCAAGTTGCATTGGTTTGATTGTGGTTGTTGTGTATAAGGTCATTGTAGAAAATTAGATCATCATGATGATATTGGTATGTTATGATGCTAATGTGTTGGCTGAGATAGAGCAAGAGATGCAGATCATTAAAGTGACATTGCAGTAATGGACTTTGGGGTAAGAGCAGATTTTCATACAAGTTTGTATGTTTGGCATGCAAGTATGTGATTCATGGTTGTTGTAAGAATTAGGGTTACTTATATGTTTTTCATTCCATTGTTATTTTGGTTATATGTGTGATAAATCCTAGTTGATCAGTGTAGTCATATGCATTATGGTTATGTGTATGCCTTTCATTCTATTGATTTTATGGTTACATACATGATAGATGTTAGTTAAATAGTGTGATCATATGTACATGCATTGATTAGTCAAGCATGTTATTAACTTGATGACTATGTTATATGTTGTTGATGAATATGTTATATGTTAACTTGTAGTTAGCTCAATGATTATGTTATATGTTGTTTATGACCATGTTATATGTTAACTTATTGTTGTTATATGTTAACTTATTGTTGTTATATGTTAATTAACTTGATGATTAGGGTTATAATATTAATATCTTGATGTTATATGTATCATGCTAAATTGGATTGGCCTAGGAAAATGGTTAGGGTTAATACATTCCGATATGAGTTAATATGTTGTGATATTATGGCATACTAATATAGATTGACTGTGCATATGTGATTGTTATGCATGAAAGACAAATGTTTATGAGCTTATGATGCGAACATGTTAGTTAGTTACTGTTATGGATATCATGCTCTTATTTGTGTTTGAGTTGATGTGTTGGATAATTGAATGTTTGATTATGTAATCTATTTGGTGTTTGAGTGTTGGTATCTATTATGTCATCTACTCATTGGTGAATGTTTTATTAATTGCATGATATGAGTATGTGTCTATAATATTGCCTATGATTTGGTCTTAAGATGGTTGTTCTAACGCAATATGTGTTGAGAAAGCTGATGTGTACTTGAGTATAAGTACGTGATAGTCGTAGTATTGTAATGTGGATTACTAATTATTATGACATGATTGTTAGTCTTGGTAGAGGTTGATTTTAGTTATGTCTGGATATTTGGAACATGTTATTAACACGTGTGAACAGTTGTAGGGAAACATGCTTTTCATTAGCATGACAAGGTAATAGTTGAATTTTTTATAAAACTAATAGTTGGGTGATGTGATAGCATGTAATAAGACTCAATTGTAGCAAGGTATGGTAAAAGAAAGGAATTGGGTAAGAATTCCTTGGGCTATGTTTGGAAACCTTAACTCCAAACAAATGAGCGCTTTTCATGGAAACAGTAGGTCTTCTTAACCTTGATTTCATCTAACATTATGTGGATATGTGTTATACTCTTGAACAAGTATTTGACATGTATAATAGCTAGTTTATAGCTATAGTTGGATCCATCAATAAAATTAGATTCCCTTGAGATATGGCATGTATGTGTTAAGTTACAAGGCAGCGTGCTTGGCACAACATGGTAAGATAACTGGTATATTGTTATATTTATTTATGCGCTGACAGTTATGTGGTTATTGCAGTATGATGCAGGGATTACATGGCAATATATTTCCATGAAATCTTGGAGAAGGATCACATTGAATTTTCATTTGGAATCCCTGGGAACCATGGGGATTGAGTCATGGTGTTTGTTTCCAGTCTTGTGATTTTGGTATTTTGTGATTTGTTGCACTTGATTTTCGGTCTTGATTCCCTCTAGTGCATGATCATACCACGTTTTTGTGACATTGTATTGTTATTGGTTTTCATAGTTTTCTTCTTGTTTGTTTCTTATTCTTTCCTTTTGTTTGAGATTCTTGGGAATTGGTTGGGAAAGAGGAAATTTGATTGAGCTCGGGGAGAGATGTGTGAACCTGATAGGTAATGAAAGACAAAAATGAAGCTCGGTGCATGAGTAAGCATATCATAAGGTAATAATATGATAGTTGGTTGGACTATTTGGGTCCATTGTGGCAAATGGACGGTGGCAGTACAAACATGAGAAAGGAAACAAAAAAGGTAAAGAAAAGGGATATGAGATGTTAAATGCCTTGGCTATGTTAGGAATTGTTGTTCTCAATGTTGTACACGCTGTGCAAGAATAAAGGAAGTTCTCTTAACCTAGACCTTATGATATCTAGAAATTGTGTAGTGATCATGATTATGTTGATGTTTATATATGTATACATGTATGTATGCCATTGTATGATAGGATAATGATTGTTTTATACTAATGATTATATATATGTATGTATGTATGTATGTATCTAGGTCACTGTATGATAGGTTTTCAAGGATCATTCTTACGGAGGAATGATTTCTTATGCATGTGAGTGGCATGAAGAGGTTCTTGATCTTATGAGGAATCAAGTGGGAAGAGTAACTCTGATAGATCTATGAGGTCAGTATCATGTGGACATGAATTGATATTATATGCTTGTACCATGCCTATGTTTAAGTTATGTACAAGTAATGTTGAGAAGTACATCAGCGAAGTGAAAGTAGTGTGATCTACAACATGCTATGATAAGCATGAATAGTGAAAAGACACTAGAAGAAAGGTTGCTTGTGGAGTTAATGTGTGGTCTATGTATGTGTAGTACTATTGTTGTGTATATGTTGTGCATGTTGTATATTCAGTGATTATACCTATGGTGATATGTACATGTAACATACGTAGTATTGTGTACCTATGATGTTGTATGCCTATTGTATATATGGTGTTGTGTGTATATTGCATATGCAGTGCTAGATATAGATGGTTCTATGTTCATGTTGGATATGTGGTGTTGTGTACATATCGTATTGTGTGCATGTTGGTTATGCAGTGTTGTGTGGATATGGTGTTGTGTGCATGTTGGATATGTGGTGTTGTATACGTATGGTGCTATGTATATGTTGTATATGCAGTGCTATGTACATATGGTGTTTTGTGCGTCTTGTACATATGGTGTTGTGTGCATGATTGTACATGTGGTGTTGTGTACATGTTTTACTGTGGTGTTATGTGCAGGTGGTGTCGTGTACATGTTGGGCATGTGGTGTTGTGTACATGTGGTATCGTGTACATGTCATGCATGTGGTTTTGTGTACATGTGGTATTGTGTACAAATTATATAGTTGGTGCTATGTACATTTGGCGGTGTGTACACGTTGTGCTAGTGGTGATGTATACATGTGATGTTGTGCACACGTTGTGCAGGCTATGTTGTGTACAGATGGTACTGTGTACATGTTGTGCATATGGTACTGGTATACATGTGGTATCATGTGCATGTCGTACATGTTGTGTTGAGGGAATACAGTACTATGTATGTGCATGGTGTAGTCGTGGTATCGTAACAGGTGTATTCGTTGTGTGGTACATGTATATGTATATGTATTGTGTTGTGTTATACACCGGATGTAGGTGTATGTGTTGTGTTGTATTGTACACAGTGTTTAGGTGTATGTGTTGCATGCTGGTGTATGCGTATGTACTGTGTTTTATTGTACACTAGGTGTAGGTGTATGTGTTTTATGTCGGTGTAGGCATATGTATTTTTTTGTATTGTACATTGGGTGTAGGTGTAGGTGTATGTGTCATATGTTGGTGTGGGTGTATGTATTGTGTGGTATTGTATGCCTTGTGTGGATGTACGTGTTGTACACTCTATGTATGGGTATGTGATTGAAGAGAAGCAAAGCCACTGGGTGTTGTGGCAGCTAATCTGGTGTGTGTACAAAAGAAGAAAAGAAGAAGTAAGGACAGACGAAGGATAAGTATCAATATTTTATTGCAGTTATATTATGCATGTGATCTACGATTTTGATTTATGATGGTTACATGTGATTTATGATTATGGTTTATGGTGATTTCATGTGATTCATGATTTTTAACTTATGATGGTTGCGTTTTGAGCCAACCAAATGTGATATGTTTATACATGAATATTTGATAAAAAAACTAGTTTGATTTTTTGTGACAAGAAGTGAACAGAATTACAAGTGTACCTTATTAACGAGCTACAAATGAGGTATGATTTGAGTTTATTTCAAATTTTTTTTAGTCTAAGGGGATTATGTACTTGGTACAGGAAAGCATGGAAATGCCCAGTTGAAACTGATTGCAAGCATTAGTAGCAACAACAAAAGGAATTGGAGCATGCAACAATATGTTGGTAAAGCACTTCAGGAGCAGGGCCATTGTGGGACATTGGTACCCAATAGTGTCCACTTATTTCCATGAGCATGCTATGACCGATATGGTGGTTTTGAGGCAGGTATATGCCTTAGTTGTTTTATCTTCCAAAGCAAGGAAGCCTTCCCAAGGGATGGATTGTAGAAAATCTAAATAGATTCAACTCATCTTGTAATGTACTAAAAAAAAAATACTAAATCAATTCTACAAATTGTGGAAACCAATTACGATCGCACAATCACATAAACAAGTAACAGAAAGGATATCAATCACACAACACAAAGATGTATTTGGGGAAAGCCTCAAATAAAAACCATGTTATTTGTATATTTCAGAAATTCAAGAACATGAAACAATACAATGTTATTTCTCTTCCTAAGAAACCCATGCACTATGTTTATTGTCTCACATTGATCTATGAAAGTTTGTTCCAATATTTAACCACTTCCTTACCTCTAAATGACCAGCCTTTCTCACTCATTCCTGGGTTAATTGATCCCCTATTAATTAGGAAATTCCCATCAATATATTGTGTAATAGATCCAAGGCTTCTTGATGACCTCATGCATGACCTCTACAATTTTCTAACTATACATATAATAGTTAACTTCCCTTTAACTCCCATCTCAAATGGGCCTTCCTTAGAAATGACATGCAACAAATGTTTATAGTGAATTATCATTTATCTGATTGATCACTACATGTGAATTAAATCAAATTTAATTTACTAGACCTATCACTACCTCATCTCTCAGTTAGAACTAGTTAAAATGATTTTAACTCAAATAATTGAGTTAACTAATTAAAACTCAAAATAAACTACAACTTGACCCCCTGAAACTTAGAGAGAACTCTACATGCCTCCAGTTTTACCCTCAACTCGAATTTACTGAGCTAACTAAGTCTTCCTGACTCAATTAACACTTACAAGTTGTCATGTGATGTCGAATTACAATTTACTTCTAATTTGATTAAGGGGAAATTAAAATAGAAGCCTCATGGGTGTCATTTTCAATATTTCTTGTTTCCAATTTCAAAACTCCCTCTCAACAAGAAATGAATTCAACTATATCCCGATCTGATACCTTTGAAATGTTCTGCATGCATCACTTCTCTAATGTTGTTTTCTACTGCAACTTCTAAAACTGAAAAAGAATCCAAAATGAATTAGTATGATGCATTTGTCTCCAAAGTCTCTGACTACTGCAAGCTACTACACTGTCTACTGAAAACTCTATGTTACTTCTGACTCTGCATCTATGCCATTTGCACTGCTTCCAACTTTGATTTTCACTTCAGTATCTAACATATGTCACTATGATGTCTGACTGCATAAATCACCACCAATCCATCCTTCTACTGTGTACTATGGGCCCCCGTAGCAAGGTAATGATCCATGAGACAAGACATCTCAATGGACCCTGCCCAAATTTATTCTATTGGGATTATGACTTTACATCACCCCGCCTCTCACCTAGAGGTATGGTTGCATGTTCTCCCTCTTCCCACCTAGCTTGAAATTCCCCCCTACTGGAGGTATCTACTTGAGTGGATGCCTCCACTTAGTATCATCTCTGCTTCTCCAATTGTGGTTGCTCGATAACCTTCTGAGGCTTCTTCTAAGGCTACATGTTGAGAGCTAATTTATGCTCCCTCTCAACCACCAAGTATCTAACCTTTGCCTTTCTCCTCAAAGCTTTGCATGTATCTTGTACCTCAAGTGCATACAAATTCTTGACTCGCACATCGATTTGTTTCATCTATCCCATGGCGATGTGTCTAAGGAAAAATTTTCCTTTTCTAAATATCACAGCATAGCCACGGTCTTCCAATATCGCTACGAAAACAAGATTCTTCTTTAGTCCTGGAACAAAAGAAACCATTTTCAGTTTGAGAGGGGAGTCAAACTCCCTCTGAAGGTAAATGTACCTATGTCGGCCACGCTATACCTCCCTTCATCGCCAAAATATATGTTATGCTTGAGGTATTTCTCCTTCAAGTCACTGAAGAGATCTCTATTCCCCGTCATTTGAAACGAGGCACTGCTTTCGAGATACCACATGTATACCATTACAGTGTTGGCCATGCATGCAACGAGAGTAAAATCAAGCTCAAACTGTGAAGCTAGAGCTTCACTTGATGTTGCAATTTCAAGCTCCTTCTTGCTTTCCTTCTATGTACATTTCGTGGCATAGTGCATGTACTTGTGATAGTGAAAACGCTTGATCTTGGACAAGTCTCTCTTGCCCTCTTTGCCTTGGGACTTCTTTCCCTTGTCTTTCTTGCCTTTTCTGACTAATGAAAAATATTCTTCTTTATGTTTTGAAGAGGTCTCGTCTCTGGTCCTCTGCTTAATCTCTCCTTGTACCAAGTCAAACAACAATCGATCCCACTCTGGTAAATTCTCCCTCTAATTTACCAAATCCTAGTAGTTGTGCCATCTCTTGGGAAGGTCTAGAACTCCTAGGCTCACCAAATCATCCTCGGGAATGGTAACACCAACACTTCCAAGATCATCTCAACATTGAGTGAACTTCATCAAGTATTTTGGTATTGTCTCACCCTCCACCATATTGATCTTTCTGAGCTTGTCCTTCAGTGCCAGCTTCCTATGGTCACTGTTATTCTAAAATAGATATGTTAAGGCCTACCACATAGAATATGTAGTTTAATTTCCATGGAGGTTCAAGACAATATAATCTCGAACTCCTTCTAATATAATCCTTCTCGACTTTGCTACATTCTTCTTCCATGCATCAAGATTTTGAGCATCCGCTGCTTCGAGCTTGGGAATATCACTCTCTATGAATTCCTTCAATTCATTTTCCTCCAACACTGCCTCCATCTTTTCCTTCCATGCTAGGTAATTCAAACTACCCTCAAGGGCATCTTCGAGTCTCAATCCATAGAAAGACATCATGATTTGTTGCTGGTCCTAAAGAATAAATCTGCAAATTCGATTCACCTATTCAAAAAAAAATCTGGTTCTTCTCTTCTATAGTGATTACTGCTTTGATACCATGTAGAAAATATAAATATATTCAACTAGTTGTGTAATGTACTATAAAAAAATATTGAATCAATTCTACAAATTGCGGAAACCAATTACGATCACATAATCACATAATCAAGTAAGAGAAAGAATATCAATCACACAACACAAATATGTATCTGGGGAAAGCCTCAGCTAAAAACCCTGCTATCTATATATTGGATAAAGTCAAGGACATGAAAAAATACAATGTTATTTCTCTTCCTGAGAAACCTCTACACTTTGTTGATTGTCTCACACTAATATAAGAATGTTTGGTCCAATATTTAACCACTTCTTTTCCTCTGCTTGACCAGCCTTGCTCATGCATTCATGGTCTAATTGGGCCCCTATTAATTAGGAAATTACCATCAATATATTGTGCAATACATCCAAGGCATCCTAATGACCTCATGTGTGACCTATACAATTTTCTAATTATACAACTGGTAGTTATCTTCCCTTTAACTACAATCTCAACTGGGCCTTCCTTAGAACTAACATGCAACAACTATTTATAGAAAATTATCATTTATATGATTGATCACTACATGTGAATTAAATCAGATTTAATTCATTGGACCTATCACTAGCTCATCTCTTAGTTATAACTAGTTAAACTGATTTTAACTCAAATAATTGAGTTAACTAACTACAACTCAAAATAAAATGCAACTAGCCCCCCTAAAACTTAGAGAGAACTCTACATGCCTTCATTTTGACCTTCAACTCGAATTTTCTGAGCTAACTAAGTATTCCTAACTCATTTAACACATACAAGTTGTCATGTGACGTGGAATTACAATTTATTTCTAATTTAATTAAGGGAAAAATAAAATAGAAACCTCCTCGATGTCATTTTCAATATTTATTGTTTCCAATTTCAACATGGATCGCCCAGGATAGGGGATGTTGGGGACCTTGGAAGGTGAGTGATTGCAAGGAAGGGGATTACCATATTTCCCAAGGGACTATGTCGTAGGGAAGGGAAGGCCAAGGATGGATTTGTTTTGGTCAGTAGCATTTCGAGATGGAATTAGACACACATTGGCAGTGTTTCCTGGAACAATGAGCCGGTAACTGTTCACTGAGGGTACAGTAGCATAAGATTGTAGCGCTAGACATTGGATGCAGCTTTGACTTTGACAGTGGATTTTGGACTTCCTGGGAAGGAGGTGAATCCTGGTATTACTTTGAGGGTGGAGGTGCGAGCCTATGGATTCCTTTGTTGTTGACATGGGCATCGTATCCTTTTATATTTTGGTTGATAAAATGTGTACATGTGTATATTATTGTAAATACCGTAATGAGTTGTGTTATAAATCTCCAGTATGCGGTATTTTTTTCATGTTTTCAACAGGTTGATCATTGTAAATACTACAACGAGATGTGTTATAAATCTCCATATGAAATATGTTTTGTTTTAGCAGTTTGTTGGTTTTGAGGTGTCATTGAACACCAAGGATAGTGCTCCCCCAAAGGGGAGGGTTCTGTAACAACCCTGGTGAGAATTCCATGTAATAAAAGTTAAAAATAATAACCATGGTTGTTGGGACACTTATTCCAAGCTGAATGTTGGGAAAAACATCCTAGTAGGTGTTCACTTGGTTTATTATGGCTAAGGAAATTGGAAAAGGAAAAGGCTTTGGAAAGGAAAGAGGCATTATTTTGCACATTTATTTATGAAAATAATGGAAAATAGGAGAAAAGGGAGATGAAAGGTCACAAGTTGCATGTGAAGAGGAAAATGAAGGAAAATAATGTAAAATGAAGAAAATAGAGGCCTATTTGATAAAAAGGCTTCTAAGGATCAGTTGGAAATATTTTTCTCACACTTATGGTTTTCATTCTATTCTCTCTCTCTCTCTCATACTCTTGGATACTTAGAGTTTTATTGGAACACTTTGGCATTGGACCAAGAAAGGCAAAAGAAAGAAAGAAGGAGGAGGAAGCAAGCAAGGAAGATCAAGATCAAGCAACTACAATGGGATTCTTTGCAAGTATCGATTTACATGTGTGTTTTCCTTGCTAGATCTGGCATGCATGGTATTGCATGTGATTATATTCTATCTCGGCATGGGTTTTTCCAAGTGTGACAATGTTTTCAGCCTAGCCTTGCCATTTCTGGATAGCCTTGATGAGATGGGCTCTCATACTTCGGTTGAGTTGGATTTCTGGATGGATTCGAAGTTGAGTGAGGTGAATCTCAAAATTGATATAACACATGGCCTAGTAACCCCTAAACCAAACTATGGGTTGCGGTAAATCCGGATAGTGGGCTTCCTAAGTGGGCCTGTGAATCCTTGACCTGTGAATGGCGGGATATACGGTAAATCCTAGAGGCGGTTTGCCTCAGTTTAGGGCTTAGTGATCCGGGATGGATTGTGGTAAATCCTGAGAGGTGGGTGCTCTCCATTTGGGCCTAGTAGTCCCAAGATGGGATGTATGGTAAATCATAGAAAGTATCTCTCGGTTTAGTGCCTAGTGATCCTTGATTCGGACTATGGATTGCAGTAAAGCCTGGATTGCAGTAAAGCCTGAGAGACTAGCAGACTGGAAAATTCCTCACAGTGTAGGCGGAGAACTATAGTAGCATTCATGCTTTTTTGGTTATGAGTCCTACATTCATGCTTGGAATATGGAACGGGGGTGATTGGATGAAGAGAGATTTGGCTCCGCCAATCTATGGTAGAGTGGAACGCGGAAGTACCATCTCCGACTGGTTTTTACATTCATTAATGAGAAGCTCATTCCTTCGGTATTTGATGTATAAATGCACCAGTTTATATGTGAATTGTATTTTTTTTGTATCCATGATATTTATGTTGTTATTATGTTGGTTATGAGAATGTATTTTGACAGTAGTGATGTATGGTTCTCTCCATGTTTTTATTTTTAAATGAATGCACAATGTATCTATGGTAAAATAGAATGTATTGCAGCTAATGATGTAAGGGAGAAATGTTTATTAGTGATTCTTAGATAAGTATGAGACCCCTATGCTTAGATATGTTGTTTACACCTATAATTTCACTATTTGTGACATGTTTGAAAAAATTATTGTCATGAATAGGAGGGGTCCAGATGTTTTCTCATTGATTTGATTGCGTTTGTATCATTGTCCTATTTTTATTTATCATCTCAACACTAGCAGAATTGTGAAGTACGGGTTCTAGGCACAGAAAAGGTGACAATCCCGAGACTACGCCTGCTTCGAAAATTAGAGCTGAGCGCTGACATGTTGTGTTAACGTGGCATCTATAGCCTCTTGGATGTTGAATTGCAGCTTGTGCATAGCTCAAAGGAGTCAAATTCCTCTAACGATGTATTAGGAAGTAAGAGACCTGAATGGTTGGGTTAGCTCGTGGGGGTGTCATTGATGATGTATAAGGTTTGTGTGTTGTGTTTTCGTCGGTTCCACTTCCTTAAGTTCACCAAGGAGTTTGAATCTCATTATAGTATCCTCTCACCACATGTTTACCCTAGTTGGTTGGTTACGTTCACCTCATTTCTGGATGGATTCGAAGCTGAGTGAGGTGAATCTTAAAATTGATATAACACATGGCCTAGTAACCCCTAAACCGAACTATGGGTTGCGGTAAATCCGGATAGTGGGTTGCCTAAGTGGGCCTATGAATCCTTGACCTGTGAATGGCGGCATATACGGTAAATCCTAGAGGCGGTTTGCCTCAGTTTAGGGCTTAGTGATCTGAGATGGATTGTGGTAAAGCCTGAGAGGTGGGTGTTCTCCATTTGGGCCTAGTAGTCCTAAGGTGGGATGTACGGTAAATCCTAGAAAGTATCTCTCGGTTTAGTGCCTAGTGATCCTTGATTCGGACTATGGATTGCAGTAAAGCTTGAGAGACTAGGAGACTGGAAAATTCCTCACAGTGTAGGCGGAGAACTATAGTAAAATTCATGCTTGTTTGTTTATGAGTCCTACATTCATGCTTGGAATATGGAACGAGGGTGATTGGATGAAGAGAGATTTAGCTCTGCCAATCTATGGTAGAGTGGAACGTGGAAGTACCATCTCCAGTTGGTTTTTACATTCATTAATGAGAAGCTCATACCTTTGGTATTTGATGTATAAATGCACCAGTTTATATGTGAATTGTATTTTTGTTGTATCCATGATATTTCTATTGTTATTATGCTGGTTATAAGAATGCATTTTGACAGTAGTGATGTATGGTTCTCTCCATGTTTTTATTTTTAAATGAATGCACAATGTATCTATGGTAAAATAGACGGTATTGCAGCTAATGATGTAAGGGAGAAATTCTTATTAGTGATTCTTAGATAAGTATGAGACCCCTATGCTTAGATATGTTGTTTACACCTATAATTTCACTATTTGTGACATGTTTGAAAAAATTCTTGTCATGAATAGGAGGGGTCCATATGTTTTCTTATTGATTTGATTGTGTTTGTATCATTGTCCTATTTTTATTTATCATCTCTTAACTTTTCATGAAGTTCTAGGAAAATCTTTGGGTTACAGAGCGAAAAGGTGGCTCCGTCCCCGGGGGGACGGCATAGCGGGGTGGGGCCTTGGGCGCACAGCATGTTGTGTGTGGCATCGTCTGGCCTCTTGGATGTTGACTTGCAAGCTTGTGTCTACGTCTATGGCTCAAAGAGGTCAAAAGAACAGTGTGACCCAAGGGTAAGAGGCCTGAATGGTTGGGTTAGCTTATGGGGGTGTCATTGATGATGTATAAGGTTTGTATGTTTTGTTTTCATCAGTTCCACTTCCTTAAGTTCACCAAGGAGTTTGAATCTCATTATAGTATCCTCTCGCCACATGTTTACCCTGGTTGGTTGGTTACTTGGATAGATGTGGGAGGAGGGTGTTATAGTAGCTGTCACTATTGCATTAATTCTCTACAACCTGCAGTGTTTTTTCCTAAATAAGCAATGTTGATAATATCATTGAATGAATGCCACTCCAGATGGAAAATTAGGGCTACTCTAGATTGAACATTACTCCAAAATGAATGTTTCTCCATAATATATATAAACGCTACTCCAAATATGCTTTAGACTGTGTTAACATTGCAAGAGAACTACAAAACATTGTTGTAAGAACACTTGGTAAAATATTGCAAGACATCATTGAATGAATTCATTATAGAGCACATTGCAAGAATACATCGCTGCACCATAAGAAAGAACAAGATCACCATAAGAAAATTTTCATGTGTATATGAATGTTGTGCACAAACACTCAACTCTACCACTCAACTGGTAAATATTTTCAAGATACACCATTCCAATTGTAGCAATCATTTGTTGAATCTTCTCTAGATTCTGCCTCACTTCAAAAATAACTATCCTTAATATCACAAATTAGACATGTTCAGTCTAATACAAAATTGCTATCACAACCTTAAGATATATGTCATAGCCATGAGATATAAAGCTTGTATGGAAAAGATGTCACTCAAGGCAGATAGTTGAAGCTCCGTGCAATAAGGTATAATCTCTCCTTGTGCCCGGTCATAAGATACCCAAATAATATATCTAAAGGCATATAGATCTACTCTATCCTAGGCCAAGTATAGCCTCTTGTCATAAAAAATCATATTATAGTAATATCCTCTTGAGCCACAACCCACCAAATATCCACTTCTTGATCTCCGACCTTATAGTAATCCCTAAACCGAACTATGGGTTGCGGTAAATCCGGATAGTGGGTTGCCTAAGTGGGCCTATGAATCCTTGACCTGTGAATGGCGGGATATACGGTAAATCCTAGAGGCGGTTTGCCTCAGTTTAGGGCTTAGTGATCTGGGATGGATTTTGGTAAAGCCTAAGAGGTGGGTGCTCTCCATTTGGGCCTAGTAGTCCCAAGATGGGATGTACGGTAAATCCTAGAAAGTATCTCTCGGTTTAGTGCCTAGTGATCCTTGATTCGGACTATGGATTGTAGTAAAGCCTGAGAGACTAGGAGATTGGAAAATTCCTCACAGTGTAGGCGGAGAACTATAGTAGCATTCATGCTTGTTTGGTTATGAGTCCTACATTCATGCTTGGAATATGGAACGGGGGTGATTGGATGAAGAGAGATTTGGCTCCGCCAATCTATGGTAGAGTGGAACATGGAAGTACCATCTCCAGTTGGTTTTTACATTCATTAATGAGAAGCTCATTCATTTGGTATTTGATGTATAAATGCACCAGTTTATATGTGAATTGTATTTTTGTTGTATCCATGATATTTCTGTTGTTATTATGCTGGTTATAAGAATGTATTTTGACAGTAGTGATGTATGGTTCTCTCCATGTTTTTATTTTTAAATGAATGCACAATGTATCTATGGTAAAATAGAATGTATTGCAGCTAATGATGTAAGGGAGAAATGTTTATTAGTGATTCTTAGATAAGTATGAGACCCCTATGCTTAGATATGTTGTTTACACCTATAATTTCACTATTTGTGACATGTTTGAAAAAATTATTGTCATGAATAGGAGGGGTCCAGATGTTTTCTCATTGATTTGATTGCGTTTGTATCATTGTCCTATTTTTATTTATCATCTCTTAACTTTTCATGAAGTTGTAGGAAGAGTACTGGGTTCTAGGCCTGAAAAGGTGGCTCAAATCCCAGGGACTCTGGCACATAACTGAGGAATTGGGGCCTTGGACGCTGACATGTTGTGTTAGCAGCATGCATCTATAGCCTCTTGGATGTTGAATTGCAAGCTTGTGCCTGCGCCTATGGCTCAAAGAGGTCAAAAGAACAGTGTGACCCAAGGGTAAGAGACCTGAATGGTTGGGTTAGCTCGTGGGGGTGTCATTGATGATGTATAAGGTTTGTGTGTTGTGTTTTTATCAATTCCACTTCCTTAAGGTCACCTAAGAGGTTGAATCTCATTATAGTATCCTCTCATCACATTTTTACCCTAGTTGGTTGGTTACGTCCACTCCTCATTTCCGGATGGATTCAAGCGAGTGAGGTGAATCTTAAAATTGATATAACACATGGCCTAGTAACCCCTAAACCGAACTAAGGGTTGCGGTAACCGGGATAGTGGGTTGCCTAAGTGGGCCTATGAACTTGACCAAGGAATGGCGCATATACGGTAAATCCTAGAGGCGGTTTGCCCGGCTTTAGGCTTAGTGATCCGAGATGGATTGTGGTAAAGCCCGAGAGGTGGGTGTTGAGTCTTTTGGGCCTAGTAGTCCTAAGATGGGATGTACGGTAACTTGTAGTGGCCTCTCGGTTTAGTGCCTAGTGATCCTTGATTCGGACTACTTACTGCGGTGAAATCTTTCTGAGAGACTAGGAGGGACTCAAATTCCTCATGGTGTAGACGAATAAATATGGTAGAATTCATGCTTGTTTGGTTATGAGTCCCACATTCATGCTTGGAATATGGCACAGGGGTGATTGTATGAAGAGATAATTGGCTTAGCCAATCTATGGTCCGGTAAAACGTGGAAGTCCCATCTCTAGTTGGTTTTTATATTCATTAATGAGAAGCTCATTCCTTTGGTATTTGATGTATAAATGCACAGATTTGTATGTGTATTTTATTGTTGTTGTATCCATGATATTTCTATTGTTATTATGTTGGTTATAAGTATTTATGTTGTTATTATGTTGGTTATAAACATGTATTTTTACAGTAGTGATGTATGGCACTCTCCATGTTTTTATTCATAAACAAATGAACAATGTATCTATGGTCAAATAGATTGATTTCAGCTAATAATTTAAAGGAGAAATGCTTCTTATCAATTCTCATATAAGTATGATACCCCTATGCTTAGATATGTTGTTTACACTCTATAATTTCACTATTTGTGACATGTTTGAAAAAATTCTTGTCATGAATAGGAGGGGTCCATATGTTTTCTTATTGATTTGATTGTGTTTGTATCATTGTCCTATTTTTATTTATCATCTCTTAACTTTTCATGAAGTTCTAGGAAGAGTACTGGGTTCTAGGCCTGAAAAGGTGGCTCAAATCCCAGGGACGCTGGCACATAACTGAGGAATTGGGGCCTTGGACGCTGACATGTTGTGTTATTGGCATGCGTCTATAGCCTCTTGGATGTTGACTTGCAAGCTTGTGTCTACGTCTATGGCTCAAAGAGGTCAAAAGAACAGTGTGACCCAAGGGTAAGAGGCCTGAATGGTTGGGTTAGCTTATGGGGGTGTCATTGATGATGTATAAGGTTTGTATGTTTTGTTTTCATCAGTTCCACTTCCTTAAGTTCACCGAGTTTGAATCTCATTATAGTATCCTCTCGCCACATGTTTACCCTGGTTGGTTGGTTACTTGGATAGATGTGGGAGGAGGGTGTTATAGTAGCTGTCACTATTGCATTAATTCTCTACAACCTGCAGTGTTTTTTCCTAAATAAGCAATGTTGATAATATCATTGAATGAATGCCACTCCAGATGGAAAATTAGGGCTACTCTAGATTGAACATTACTCCAAAATGAATGTTTCTCCATAATATATATAAACGCTACTCCAAATATGCTTTAGACTGTGTTAACATTGCAAGAGAACTACAAAACATTGTTGTAAGAACACTTGGTAAAATATTGCAAGACATCATTGAATGAATTCATTATAGAGCACATTGCAAGAATACATCGCTGCACCATAAGAAAGAACAAGATCACCATAAGAAAATTTTCATGTGTATATGAATGTTGTGCACAAACACTCAACTCTACCACTCAACTGGTAAATATTTTCAAGATACACCATTCCAATTGTAGCAATCATTTGTTGAATCTTCTCTAGATTCTGCCTCACTTCAAAAATAACTATCCTTAATATCACAAATTAGACATGTTCAGTCTAATACAAAATTGCTATCACAACCTTAAGATATATGTCATAGCCATGAGATATAAAGCTTGTATGGAAAAGATGTCACTCAAGGCAGATAGTTGAAGCTCCGTGCAATAAGGTATAATCTCTCCTTGTGCCCGGTCATAAGATACCCAAATAATATATCTAAAGGCATATAGATCTACTCTATCCTAGGCCAAGTATAGCCTCTTGTCATAAAAAATCATATTATAGTAATATCCTCTTGAGCCACAACCCACCAAATATCCACTTCTTGATCTCCGACCTTATAGTAATCCCTAAACCGAACTATGGGTTGCGGTAAATCCGGATAGTGGGTTGCCTAAGTGGGCCTATGAATCCTTGACCTGTGAATGGCGGGATATACGGTAAATCCTAGAGGCGGTTTGCCTCAGTTTAGGGCTTAGTGATCTGGGATGGATTTTGGTAAAGCCTAAGAGGTGGGTGCTCTCCATTTGGGCCTAGTAGTCCCAAGATGGGATGTACGGTAAATCCTAGAAAGTATCTCTCGGTTTAGTGCCTAGTGATCCTTGATTCGGACTATGGATTGTAGTAAAGCCTGAGAGACTAGGAGATTGGAAAATTCCTCACAGTGTAGGCGGAGAACTATAGTAGCATTCATGCTTGTTTGGTTATGAGTCCTACATTCATGCTTGGAATATGGAACGGGGGTGATTGGATGAAGAGAGATTTGGCTCCGCCAATCTATGGTAGAGTGGAACATGGAAGTACCATCTCCAGTTGGTTTTTACATTCATTAATGAGAAGCTCATTCATTTGGTATTTGATGTATAAATGCACCAGTTTATATGTGAATTGTATTTTTGTTGTATCCATGATATTTCTGTTGTTATTATGCTGGTTATAAGAATGTATTTTGACAGTAGTGATGTATGGTTCTCTCCATGTTTTTATTTTTAAATGAATGCACAATGTATCTATGGTAAAATAGACTGTATTGCAGCTAATGATGTAAGGGAGAAATGTTTATTAGTGATTCTTAGATAAGTATGAGACCCCTATGCTTAGATATGTTGTTTACACCTATAATTTCACTATTTGTGACATGTTTGAAAAAATTCTTGTCATGAATAGGACGGGTCCAGATGTTTTCTTATTGATTTGATTGCGTTTGTATCATTTTCCTATTTTTATTTATCATCTCTTAACTTTTCATGAAGTTCTAGGAAGAGTACTGGGTTCTAGGCCTGAAAAGGTGGCTCAAATCCCAGGGACGCTGGCACATAACTGAGGAATTGGGGACTTGGACGCTGACATGTTGTGTTAGCGGCATGCGTCTATAGCCTCTTGGATGCTAACTTGCAAGCTTGTGCCTGCGTCTATGGCTCAACGAGGTCAAAAGAACAGTGTGACCCAAAGGTAAGAGACCTAAATGGTTGGGTTAGCTCGTGGGGGTGTCATTGATGATGTATAAGGTTTGTATGTTGTGTTTTCGTCGGTTCCACTTCCTTAAATTCACCAAGGAGTTCGAATCTCATTATAGTATCCTCTCGCCACATGTTTACCCTGGTTGGTTGGTTACTTGGATAGATGTGGGAGGAGGGTGTTATAGTAGCTGTCACTATTGCATTAATTCTCTACAACTTGCAGTGTTTTTTTCCTAAATAAACAATGTTGATACTATCATTGAATGAATGCCACTCCAGATGGAAAATTAGGGCTACTCTAGATTGAACATTACTCCAAAATGAATGTTTCTCCATAATATATATAAACACTACTCCAAAAATGGTTTAGACTATGTTAACATTGCAAGAGAACTACAAAACATTGTTGTAAGAACACTTGGTAAAATATTGCAAGACATCATTGAATGAATGCATTATAGAGCACATTGCAAGAATACATCGCTGCACCATAAGAAAGAACAAGATCACGATAACAAAATTTTCATGTGTATATGAATGTTGTGCACAAACACTCAACTCTACCACTCAACTGGTAAATATTTGCAAGATACACCATTCCAATTGTAGCAATCATTTGTTAAATCTTCTCTAGATTCTCCCTCACTTCAAAAATAACTATCCTTAATATCACAAATTAGACATGTTCAGTGTAATACAAAATTACTATCACAACCTTAAGATATATGTCATAGCCATGAGATATAAAGCTTGTATGGAAAAGATGTCACTCAAGGCAGATAGTTGAAGCTCCGTGCAATAAGGTATAATCTCTCCTTGTGCCCGGTCATAAGATACCCAAATAATATATCTAGAGGCATATAGATCTACTCTATCCTAGGCCAAGTATAGCCTCTTGTCATAAAAAATCATATTATAGTAATATCCTCTTGAGCCACAACCCACCAAATATCCACTGCTTGATCTCCGACCTTATACAAAGAAGAATAAGAACCACCTCCAATCTATTCACGGGCAATAAAAAATCAATTATGTTGCAAGTCATATGGAATCATTAACATTGTTAACGTAAACACCAGAAGAAATTTAAATGTTGCAGTCTAGAACCACCTCCAATTTGTTCACACACAATAAGAAATTAATTATGCTGCAAGTCGTATGGCATCATTAACATTGTTAACGTAAACACCAGGAGAAATTAAAATGTCGAAGTCTAGAACACTTTGATTGTAAGTGTCATATACATCAGTCCTGCATGGAAAAGAACTGGTGTTGTAGCCCGGAGAGTAAATTCCACCAACTTTCGCCCCTAAGTGCACCAGGAGTGTCCTATCATCCATAAGATTGTTGACCATTGTACCCTGATTGAGGGGCCCTTCCAAGCTGTACATATCCAGTTCCTCCATAAAGCGAAGCACCAACACTAACATCGTAGTCCATGTGTGCCCTCGAGTGCCTTAAATGTGGTGTTGCATACCTTGGAACATCATCCAGAGTAGAATATGGGAGTTGTGAACCAGAAACTCCACCATAAGGATGGCTAGGCACATCCAAATAACCATAGACATGTTCCAATCAATTCTACTCTTGGCCTGAAGAATATGATAACAATAAAAGGTGTTGGACCAACTCACTTATTACATGCCTTAAACGAAAGGAGACGTTACCTGGAGTGGAAAAGGTGACAAAAAAAAAGTATATAACTCCTCTCACTTGTAACCCACAACATCATAGAAATTTTTTTCTTGAAGATGGACTCCGTTGATATGGAAGTTCATGCTGAAGTGAAATGTTAGAATTTAGTGAAGAGTGAAAATTGCGAGAAGTATTCATGACTCCAAAAAAAAAGTCGGAGATCCATTGGAAAAGTCACTGAAGGCAATACAAACTGAGATTTCAATATCAGAGCCACACAACAGTATTACTTCATCTACGAAATATAAAGGTCAGCAAATTGAGTTCTCTCCATTTATTGATCTGTGGAAATGTAAGCATAATGCAAATACTCACACTGAGAAGAATGGAGATTTCGTGAAGGAATTTGGGGTTACCATAAATGTTTCCAAACCTAGCTGTGACCCGTTTTATTTTATCGTATATAATTGTAGATATTTTCGTAATACCTATCATCGTTTTCTTGTGATAGTCGTCCCAGAAAACAACCACGAATGAGATGTGTTTTGATAAAGCAGTAGTTGTGACAACAATGATAAGGGGAGATACCGCTTCTAAAGTCCACCATTGTAATATCCAGCACACACCAATTGAACACATTGTCATTACTGTATACCCTGTAAGATGCAACAGTTGATTACTGTAAGAAATATAATATGCTTTCTCATGGGCTAAATTAGGGCATGAAACCCCAAAACCCCTAACAAACGCTGCAATGTAATGAATATTGTCTGAATATAATATTAACTGAATATAATATTAACTCTGTCATTTAATTAATGTTGCCACCAATGCATTATTACTGCTAATATCTTGGTTGTCAATATGTTCAGACTGCCAACAAAATATTATGCTCTCCAATGAATATAACACTCCCCATATTATTAATGAATGCAATATACTGAACATTTCCAATATAATTGAGAAAGTTGTAATGAATGCTGCCAATATAATAACGCTACCAAAATATTTATTCCCAGTATGCTCGTACTGTGAATATAATAATGTATAATGCTTATATGACCATCTGTTCATTCGGTTATTGTTACGGCTGTCTACTGGCCAACTTCTGTAATGCACCTCTAGTTTGCTTGTCCAATTTCTTTATTTAGATTCCAGCCTTTCTTTAGATAGCTCAAACATAAATTAAAAACACCAATGTTGAATGCCTTAAAGTTTACTCCAAAAGATGACATGAATATGTAATGTGTGCATGTGCATGTGCTCCTTTCCCTTTCACTCACTTAGCCAAAACTCTGGTAAGGCTTGCATAAATTCTCTTTTTGTAAATTGTGTTTTGAAAATAAAATCCAACTCTCATAACTACCATTTGCTTTATCTCCTTCAGGCCAAATTAGACAAGTTTGAGCTTAGGCATCTCTTGTTTTTATGGTTGCTTTTGCTTTCAATCATAGGATGAATCTGGTTGATCAATAGAGTATTAAAATGTCGTTGCTCGGCTATGGTTGTCCCTCATCCTACTTCTCCAATCCACATTTTTATATTGTTTATGCCCATTTCAAAAATATGATTGAGCTTTCCAATGTACTAGGTAATTGATCAGGGCATCATTTCTGAGCAAATAAAATTTAGAGCTTTCTAACACATTCTAAATGAGCAAGAATTTGATGCCTCGGTGCCCATGGTATCGATATATAATGGGAGAAGTTTGATTTTTTAGAGCAGCATGAATCTTACTTATGATGCTACGCTCGAGAAAGTTCGCTTACTCCATTCCATAAGACCTGTTTCCAAGAACGCTCTCAAAGGGTATTTGCATGCAATGTGTCTCCAGTTTACCTTGTCTCCGGCATCTTTATTCTTCAACGCTATAATTATTCATTTTTACTTATCATGTTGAACCAAATGTGATGGGTTTATAGACACCCCTGAGCATATATAAACCCTCCTAAATGCACATTTATTACTTGTGAACTGCGATGCTCGTGTAGACTTGATTTTTTACGATTTGACCAAAAATAGAAGTAAGGCCTTGTAATAGTGTGAGGGAGGCGGTTATATTTTCAAGGATGAGCAATAATTTGATGCCTCGTTGCCCATGGTATTGATATATACACTATTGTAATCGAAATCCCAGAAGTCCATCGTAGCCTCCATCTTGTTCAAAAAGATCATTAAGTGCCAAGACATCAATATAATATTCGATCATCACCCTTACTCTATCCTAATAAAAAAGGAAAGGATATGTGTTGTCTTTTATTTGGCATAGTTTTTAACTTTTAATCGGGATTCAAGTCATCATCTCATTTATTTATTTTTAATGGTTATGTCTTCTAAGACATTTTTGGGTTGCTCTCCCGCTCAAATGGTGCTTCTATAACACTATCATTTGTCAATTCTTTCTTTGATTTCATGAGAAATTCGCCCTATGATCATGATGACTTAATTTTGTTATTAACTTCACAAACTGCTTCTTTTTCTACCTCCTCCATACTTGAGTGGTTTGCCTTATTTTGTTTACACTTCTTTTTGACTTATTGTTTGAATTTCTTGGAGTGGATTTTATAGACTTTGGCCTTATGGCCAAGAATGCTACAGAAATAAAATTTTATATGACCAAGAAATGGAACAAATGGTGTGTATTTTTGTCAGGCCAAGAGTTAATTCCACGATGCGAATTGTGACTTTGCATCAAGGGTAATCATAGATATATACATGGAGGGAGAGACTCTTGGGCTTCATCTCCCAGTGTCTCTTCATATTCCAACTCTCTTTATTTTCTATTTACACTATTTACATATTCACCCAATCCCAAGGACCAGGTGTCAACATCCCCCCATTAATATGAAGGGATGATGGTGAGTCCAAGCATCGTTCTGAATATTTCAATGTTTTCTCTTCCGAGTGCTTTGGTGAAGATGTTTGAAATATTCCCATTTGTGGAAAAATGGCGTAGATGGATTTTATTGGCCTCAACATGATATTGAATTAGATGGTATTTTGTATTGATGTGCTTTGTTCGATCATGGAAATTTAAGTTCTTGGCCAACTTTATTGCAGAAGTGTTGTCATTCATGAGTGCAGTTGAATGCACTTGTTTCTCCTGCAAATATTCAGGAATTTTCCTAAGCCACACAATTTCTTTTGTTGCTTCAGCTGCTACCACATATTCTACCTTAGTTGTGGAATCCGTTGGAACTGATTGTTTGCGTGATCTCCAGGAGACAGCTCCTGATCCAATACTCATAGCATAACCTAAAGTAGATACCCCAGTTTCTTTGTCTCTATCGAAGTCTGAATCAAAGTATCCAATCAAGTTGAAGTAGCCCACCCATGTATACTTAAGTCCAAAGTCTTGAGTCCCCTTTCAGTACTTTAGAACTCTTTTTGCAGAAGACCAATGTCCCTCACAAGGCTTTTTCATAAAACTGGAGAGGATTCCAACATCAAATGAAATGTGTGGTCTAGTAGTAGTCAAGTAGTTGATACTTCCTACAAGTTGTCTATACTTTGTTTCATCCCCAAATTCTTTTCCTTCAATGGATGTGAGCTTCAAGTTATGTTCCAATGGAGTAGTCAAAGGATTGCATTCATCCATGCCAAATCTATTAAACATATCTCCAATGTACTTCTTCCGAGAGAGGAATATAAAATTCGTATGTCGAGTTACTTCAATACCAAGATAGTAGTGAACATAGCCCAAGTTATTCATTTCAAAACCTTTCCTCAACTCCTTCTTTATGGATGCAAAGTAGCTTTCATTGTTCCATGTCATCAAAATATCATCTACATACACCACAAGATATACAATTATTTTTACAACTTTCTTGACAAACAAATTTGTATCATCACGATCATAATGTTTGAAGTTGTGTTTCAAAAGATGCTCAGTCAACTTCTCATACTAGTCTCGCGGTGCTTGCTTGAGGCCATACAAGGATTTTACAGGCTTTCATACTTTTTTTCTTGTCCCTTCACAAAAAAATCCTTTTAGATGGGACATAAAAACATTTTCTTTCAAATCTCCATTCAAGAAATTAGTTTTTACATCAATTTGATGGACTCTCCAACCGTTCTGAGCTGCCAAGGCAAAGAGTGTCCATATGGTAGCCCATTTTGTTGTGGGGGAAAAAGTCTCCTCGTAGTCGATCCCTTCTTTCTATGAAAAACCTTTTGCCACAAGCATGGATGTGTGCTTGTCAAGTGAGCCATCAACTTTATATGTTTTCTTGTGGACCCACTTGAAACCAATTGGTTTGGTTCCCAATGGAGGATCAACCAGCTTCCAGGTGTCATTCTTTATCAAGGCATCATATTCCTTCTGCATCACTTCTTTCCATTCATCATGAGAAGCGACTACTTTGAAGGAAGTTGGTTCAAAATCTGTAGAAAAATTCAGTTCACAATAATAAGAAACATCCATATCAACAGGTGAATCAGATTCATCTACATCACCTCCATTTTTCCCGGTGGAACTTCTTGTTCATGTATTTCTAACCTCATAAGGAGGAACATTATCAAGTGTCTTTGTCAGCCATTTTGGAGGACCTTTCTGAGATGGCCCAAGCTGCTCAGTTGACTGAGTTGGGGCTAAATCGAAATTTAGTCTCCCAATTATGTCAATCACATCACTCAAAGTGTCATCCGTGGTTGGAGCTTCATGTGGGGGAGAGAGCACTTCAGAATAATATTCCACATATTGATCCAGTATAGGAATCCACCCTTCAAGATGTGGAATCGGATTATCAAATTCTTGAAATAACTTTGCATGCCTAAATCTATCCAAATGATCAAGTTGTCGCTCAACAACATTGTCAGCCTCGGAATATTCGAGAAAGATGACATCTCTAGATACTACAAACTTCTTGTTAACTTCATCATAGAGATGGTATGCTTTGGATGTATTTTAATACCCCAATAATATACACTTACGAATCCTTGCAGCAAATTTGTTAATTTGTTCCTTAGGTATCAAGGCATAACACGTGGAACCAAAGACCCTGAGATTCTTTACCAAAGGAATGTGGCCATACCACATTTCATAAGGAGTCTTATTTCTAATAGCATCAGAATGAAACATGTTCTTTATATACACATCACATATAATTGCATCATCCCAAAACATTAGTTTAACATTCTTGAAAAACTTCATGGAATGTACCATATTTAAGATTGTCCTGTTCAATCTTTCAAATACTCCGTTCTGTTGGGGATTATAAGGCATAGTTGTTCGATGTTTGATCCCATGTCGGCGAATATATTTTTCAAATTCATTTGAAGTGTATTATTTTCCATTTTCAGTGCGAATAGAGCCAATATGAGATTGTGCATCATTTTCAATCCATGCATGAAAGTTCTTGAATGTTTGAAAAACATCCTATTTGTTCTTCAATAAATAAACCCAACACATTCTAGTGCAGTCATCATAAATGTCATCATATATTTATTTCCATTTGAAGAAGGAACAAACATTGGGTCATATAAATCTAAATGAATGAGTTCAAGTTTTCTATGTGCTCTAGAATAAGATTCATGAAAACATTGTTTGTTGTGCTTTCCTAGAATACAAGCATCACATTGCTTAAGTTTCCTAGGAATTGTAGGAAAGCCAGTAACACCACTTTTATTCAACAATCAAAGGTTGTCATGGTTTAAGTGTCCAAATCTAGCATGCCATAAAAGAATCGATGGAAATGTACCTTCATCATAGTGATAATTGTATGCAAAGTTTTGTGCACGAGCAGAGGTGCCTTGAAACTTTATAAGTATTTCTTCTTCTTTCCCTATCATGAAAAGTGAGTGATCTGATGTTTTTATGACCTCAACCTTTCCATAAAATATATGAATGGAGTGTCCTTGTTGGCGGATGTGGACCAAATACAACAAGTTTCTCCTCAACTCCGAGAGGTATAGAAAATCATGTAGAAGAAAGTCTGGAAGACCAGGCAATTTGAGCCCGATGGCTTGAGTTTTGACTTATCTGCAAGTATGTTGATCCATCAACATTATCAGTAAATTTAAAAAATATATATATCTTCTAAAATTCATGTGGCAAGTTTCTCCTAAATCAAGCAACCATCATCTTTCCATGAATCAATTGAAGCATTGAACAAGTCTTCATTTACTCCAATATTACAATGTGCCACAACATAATGAGCGGATTCAGGTGCTTTACCTTTCTCATTGTCATAGGTTTTACCTTTAGCGTCATTTATTTCCTGCTCAATTCTATCCCATGGTAGCTTACATGTGGTTGCATCATGTCCATCTCTATTGCAACATATGCAATGAAGATCAAAATTTTCTCCTTGAAATTGTCTGCCCCCCCTGCCTCTAAAATTTCTTCTTCCTCTTCCTCTTCACTCACCTCTTCCTCTAGAAGAATCTTGACCATGATTCTTCTCTCAATGTTCAAGACACACAGCTTCTTCAGAATACTAAGGATTTTTCTTCTTCCCAAAATCCTTTTCTCTCAGCAAACTTCTTCTCAAGGGAGTCAAAGGTAATCTCCTTGAAATTTCCACTTGCTTGCAATGAATCAAGATAATGTGAGTAAGTGGGATATAGTGCCTTGACATAAGATATGAGAGGTATGTATATTTCAACACCAGTGTTTTTAATACCATGCATAATATATCTTACTTTTGATGCTAAATCAAGAGGGTCGTCATTTTTCAATTCAAGACTGAACAATTTAATCATCAATTAGACAACTTCAAGTTCAAAGTGTGTGTCATACAATTCTTTCAACTTCTTCAAGGCGTCATAAGAATTTGAGAATGGTGAAATATGGTGACTCACCTCTTCATTTACATATGTCATAATCAAGGCATAGGCCTTGTTGTTCTTGTTTTCCCAAATGGAGATCTCCTTGTCTGAGGTAGGCTTTGCATGTGCATTGTCTCCTTCTCTTTCACAAATTCCTCTCCAGAACACATTAAAGATGGGAGTGTGTTTAATCTTCCGTGACCATTCAAGATAGTTCTCTTTTCTCGATAGAACTACTCCAACAACATATATCAATGAATGCATTTTAAAAAATTATACTATGTAAAATGTACTATGTTTCCAATATAAAAAATTGGACTTTTGGTGAAAAAATAAATTGCACTCTAGTAACAATATTGTGAAAAAAAAAATTTGATTCGACTTATATGACAAAGGTAATATTTTGGGTGGATTTTATATGGGTGGAGGTGGTAAATGGGAAGGGTGCATAATGAAAGGGCGAATAACAAGGGGATTTTATATACTATAACCGATGTGGAGAGGCATGATGATGCAGGGAGGAGGTCGTATGATTGGGGGTGAACAGTGGTATTTTGACCGAGAAGTGGTATGGAGTGGAACAATGTAAACCTGGAGTAGAGCAATGTAAAGTTGGAGCGGAGCAATGTAAAACAATGTAACACGTAATGTATATTAACACCACAACATGCAACAATGTATATTAACACAGAAACATGTAGAAGTGCATGGAGAAGTCTATATTAACACGCAATAGTGTATGGAGCAGTGTATATTAACACACAACATTGTATGGAGTAGTGTATATTAAAATTGAAACATGCAATAGTGTATTAACAGTGGTATTAACACCAGATACAGGAGACATGCTAATTCATTGATCCCATACATCCAGTGAGGGAGGTTGTGATACCAAGAGTGTCGACTATTCTGAGGTATTGTTTGGAGGCCAACCGACTATGGTATGGCCCTCACAATCTCAGTCGAGGGTAAGGTGTCGACGAGAGGAGAGGAGGTCAGTGCCGCAGCGAGGAGAAGCGCAGTGGGTATGGAGGAGGACCATAGTGGTGAGGGGAGATGGCACACTAGGATGGAGTCTGTGTCTGATGATGGAAAAGATGTGAATTCAACAAAACTAACACAGATACAAAAGAACAAAAAATGTGGCAAACTTCAGAAATGGAAGAAGGGAGTTACAAAAGTTGAAAAATCTAAAAAATGGAGCTGGATATGATATCATGTCAGGCGAGGAGGTAACTCCACAATGCAAATTGTGATTTTTCATTAAGGGTGATCATAGATATATACATGGAGGGAGAGACTCTTGGGCTTCATCTCATTGTGTCTCTTCATATTCTAGCTCTCCTTATTTTATATTTACATTATTTTACATATTCACCCAATCCCAAAGATTAAGTGTCAATAGTTTTCTTAAGTCATTTATGCTTTTATTTACATACACATTTCATTCGATAGATTTATGTCCAAATTCGTTACGCATATAACTATAACCATAAAAATGATTTGTGTACCTAATGAATGAATGTCTTGTCTGTTTGCTTGCTTAAGGAAGCCTTCTTGTTTGTTGCAATTGTTGTTGATAGGTTTTGACTTGCTTTCTCTTACAATATATTGCTGCATGTCTAGGTCCACGACAAGAATAACACTTGATATATTTTACATGAGCAAATAATCTCCCTTGAGATCTTCCAAATTTGTTTAACTCGTCTCTAGGAGGAAATGAACTTTATGAAAAAATCATTTTCTTCAACTCATTCTTTCGATCTTGTTGTTGCTTCTTGGATTTGTTTGTTTATTTGTTATTTAATTTGTTTGTACATTCCTTTAATGGTATTTTTAGGGCTGCTTAATTATCCTCTATGAATTCCTTTGAGCTATTGCTCTTTTCTTTTGAGTCCTTCATGGATGCTATCCCCTCTCCTAACTGCTTACACAACCTGTCATTTTCATCTAACTTTCTTCTAGCTGAAATAATATGAGACTGTAATCTTTCACATTGTACCTATTTCTTCTTTAACTTATTATCAATCATCTCCTCTATTCTCCTTGCCTCTTCAAGTCGTGTCTTTAGGATTACAATTTCTTCCTTGAATTTATGTTCTCTTTCATCACATATCTGCAATAGTTTCTTAAAGTCTCTTCTCTCATTATTCAATCTTTCTGTTTCAGCCAAGGTTATGTCAAGTTTGGTTTATTCTTTAGCTAACTTTCTTTCATGAGAATGAGGTGCAAAACATGTCACATTTTATTGAAAATTTTATTTTTTACGAGATTTTTTATTCATGTTCTTTTTCTTCTCCTTTTCGATAGTGCATCTACTAGTTTCTCCTTCATGCATGAGCTGCAATCTATCCCAAATTTATTTTGCAGAATTTAAGTCTATTACTGTATCAAGATTGTTTTACATAACACATTTTTCCTTAGCATTCCACTATTGTTCTTGCATATAGGGAGAGTATTTGCACTAACCATCACATACAAGCTTCCATACACCAAGGCCATAAGCTATTAGTTATGTTTTAACCCTATCTCTCCATTCATGAAAGTTTGATCCACTAAGCACAGGTACACTTTGGTAATCCATGATTCAGCCAGATCTACTTTCAAGCTATTAGGCTTACACCGAAGGAACCAAATCTGATACCAATTGATGAAAACTTGACTAAACTGAGAGGGGGGGTGAATTAGTTTAGTTCATTCACGGACATTAAAATTATTTTCACTAAACTCATTAACTAAAACATTACATGAGCATCTTAATAAATAATGACCAACAGATTGAACATGTGAACAACAAGTAATAAGAAAACCAAAACATCACATGAACACATCATAACATCACATATTGACACCAGATATATGTGGAAATCCATAAAAAGAGAAAACCATGACTTTATAATTGTTGTGATGCAAAGGCAAGCTCCTACTCCTTATTACATCTTATTTTTTGTAGGCTCCAACCTACAAGAGGCTTCTACCTCAAATTTATGCAAGTTGCAACATGCAAGGAAGCTCCAACTCCCATATGTTTTATGTAGGCTACAACCCACAGAAGGCTCCTACCTCAACAAGTTCCAACTTGATGTTTATCAAGCCACTACTTGAAAGGAGACTACAATCCCCTTAAGAAAACAAGAAACAACAATGTGTTGGTTTACCTGGTCAGAAATTTCGCATCTCTCCATCTTCATTTCTGCCGCTTCTTCCCTTCAAATCTGATTCACATAAGCTCCATATGTGCCAGCTAATTAATGCATAACATCTCAATCAACTCTCTCACATTCTCCAACTCTCCAACCATTCAATGCCTTCCAAAATAAAATATTTTATAAAGATAATGTGTTGTTTTTTTCTTTATCCCACATAGGAATATGAAGTGAATAGGCTTGACTATTTTTCCTCCACTCATTTGTTTCCAAACTCTACGTATCTTGAATATTACAACATAAAATCAATAATCCATCCAATATTAATTTCAACCACATGTAATGATTAAATGAATCAACCTAATGTAAACATCAAATAATAATATTTATCATTAATGCGTCACAACAATCTTTGCAACATCTTTGCATTTTACTTGGAGTCTTTCCTTTGTATCACAAAAATTCAACTCAATCAAAATTTTCAGATCACAAAAAAATCTCCAACATAAAAATCTTTGCAACATTATCAAAACTTTTCAATGTATCACAACTCCTCCTCCTTATTTTTCTCCTTTGCATTACTGATCTTGTTCATTAGTGTATACATTGTCTTGTTGTTTCTCCTATACCTATTGTTTATTCTTCATGTTCCTTACTGATACTCCTTTGCATGTTGCTTCTCCTTCATTGTTCCTTGTTGTTGCTCCTTTGCATATCATCTTCGGCTGCTTCCAACTCCTTTGCCTTCTTTTGTTGTTGCTCCTTTTCATCTCATCCTTTGCTACTTGTTGTTCCTTTTCCTTCTTTTGTTTCTTGATGCTTGATCTGAATACGGGAAAACTTGGTATTGTTATGCAAGCTCCCTTATTAGTATTAAAAATGTGTTTAAGGATCGTCTCATGTTAACCATTTGCGAAGGGGTTTGTGTGTGTAGTTTCATGTGTCTTTGATGATCAAATTATGAGTTAATTAACAATTAAAAACTCATATACATCAAATTAAATGCAGAAACATAACTCAAAACAATCACATAACACAATGGATGATGATGGAGTTCACCCCTCCTGGGCTACATCTCCATGGACCTGCTTTAACTAGCTAGGCCCTCTTGGGATTAAGAGTAAAATGTCTTATTACAAGCACCAGTATTTCTCCAATGGTTTTTATGACTGTTCCATTGGCTTCAGAACACTCAAATACCCCAAAAATTACTATTCAATCTATGAATTTGGTTCACAACTCCTCTAGGCTTGACCTCTCATCTTGGCGGCCATGGGCTTGTTTAATATTCAAAGTGACAAAATCACCTGTGCTCCAACAGCTCTAAAAACTATATCATTGTGTTCAGAGAATCAAATACATCAAAATTTGACTATTCATTCACTCCATTTGGCCCTCAGCTGATCTGGGCATGGCCTTCCCTCCTGGTGGCCCTAGGCTTCAAAATTTATTCAAGTGACCAAAAACACCTGTAGATTTTCTCCATTTCCTCTGCAAGTTGTTCCAATGGATTCAGAGCATGCCAATATACTAAGAATGACTATTCCTGAGCCCAAATTGTTTGAAAACTGCTCAAGATATGATCCATTAAAGTATCACCTAGATTCTGCCTCTAAATCTGGAAAACTGCCAATTAGCTCCAAAAAATTTGGAAGTGGCACTGGATTTGGAGGTGCTGCTAGAATCTCTGCCAACTTAATCTCATGATTAATTAATGGATAACTGCACTTAATGGTGTGATAAGTATGCATTAATCTGCACTTAGTGGGGTGCTTAAGCAAGGTCATATGGCATGGTCTCATGAAGGAGGAGGGTTGGCCCGCTCCTCCCTCCGCTATCCAAAATCTGCACTGCAATTTAAATACAAATCTCGCGCATGCCTTTTCAACGTACATGTCTGTGTCCCATTGGTGAAGGGCAGATATGGTAGGGGGGAGGTCACGGGGTCGAACCGCAACCTCTGCCCCTTAACACATGTTTTTTCCAACGTTTAAATAATATGCATTCACATTAAAATACATGTGTTGTCCACCATTAAATATACGCTCGGACCAAGGTTTTTAAAACATTTGAAATACCACCAAACTTTGGGTTTGATTTTCAATCAGACTATGGTTAATTTTTCCTCCACCATATGGTATATTCAAATGATATATGTGTTGAACCATATACATATGCCTCTGAATTAAACCTTGTAACTTGGCATATGTTTAATACATTTTCAAATTTGGACCATATAAATCGAACCTTTGAAATGTTTAAAAGGTTTAATACGCATGCATATAAACTTTGGATTTGTAATACTTATGATATATATGTGGAATTAATGTTTAAGTTTGGATTTAATAATAAAATTATATATATATATATATATATATATATATATATATATATATACACACACACACATTAATCCAACTTTAATAATTAAAAAATAATTTTCCACATAAAAATCATCATGAACCCAAATTCAACCGTGGAGGACATTGGGCAATTTTTACCTTCACAAACCAAACTGGTGAATCCAACAGTGACACTTGTCACAGTCCCATTAGGCTAAAAAATGAAGAATGTTTTCTACATGTTGACTGGACTTCCATGTCATCAGTTGTACCTGTTCTGTAATTTTATTTTTTTTGTTTGTTCTGAACAGCGATCAACAGACCATAACTCCTTCATTTGAACTAGGTTTTCAACGAAACGAGTTGCGTTGGATTCCTAGCGAAGGACCGGTCACTATTGTTCTAGTTTGGTGCAATTTCGAGCACTTTAAGTTTTGAGCTGATTTTTTCCCCTGATCCAGATTCTAATCACTCCTTCCCAGTGACATGATTTTGGACCCACAAAAGTTGGTTATCTCATAAGTACTGAATACTCTTCTATTTCCCAAGTTCTATCATCTTGATTCTACTTGAATAAATCGCTATGACAACCACTTGTCCACTGACATACCTTGTCTTGCCTTGCAAATGGCTTGGCTCTTTAACCACTATTCTCCTTTTGCTGCTGACCCAATCCAACACTTGTTGGCTGCTATAACACTTAGATGTACCAAATCAATTCCTCAATTCCTTCCCATTGAGAATAATGTTCCTCCTTTGCACAATGAGTGAACTACAACAATGAGTTCCAACATCAATAAAATAAGAAAAGAAATGATCATTCTTTTACCTCCACGGTTCCAAATTCCACATTTGGAAGAATGCATTCATCGTATCCTTATCTTCTTGGCATCAACACATAACATGGTCTACAATGGCTGCAAATTTTTTTTTGACATCTTGTCACAAACATAAGATATTCAGATTCAACCATCAATCTAAAAAACACATCATGCAAGAAACAACTTGACGACATATCCTCTTGCTCCTTCAAAGAAACTAATTTCACATCATGTGAACATTGCCATGTACTCTCACATCTCAATGTACAAACTCATCGACCAAACACAAGTCGAAAAAACATGCATCTTTCAATAACTGACTCTCAAGTCAACCATAAGCATGTATAACAATTTGACAATTCTTTTCCCAAAACAAAAAGAATTTCACATCTCATGAAACACTTCATCAACATCTCCTTTTCATTTTCGAAGACAAAATCAACTTCTTCCAATTCAATATGATATGCATGCAACACACAATCGATCAACACAGTCGACACTCATGCATGTGAAAATGATCAACACTCTCAAGTTGAAAACATACATGTTAAACAAAGCAATTGACCCACACAAGTCAATTACTCATGCATGTTCAAGCACGGTGAAATCATCAAAATTCCATTTTTCATATACACAAACTCTCATGCATGTATACAATTCTTTAACTCTCTCACAAGTATAATCATAAGTACAATAACCCCATTCATATGTACATATACTTAAAGCTGAAATGAACAAATTTTTGTTGCAATAAAGTGAATCAACATACTCCTCTTTCATTCACCTTCTTGGCGTAAACATGCAACATGCATTCAATTGGCAAAGAAATGCATCAACATCAAAAGACATGCAAAGCCTTAATTGGATAAGAAATCCAACCATCTCTTTCCAAACCAATTCAATGGCGCTTCTTTCAGTTGCACATCATCATCATGCATATCATCATGACCCACATAGATTATGGAATCTTCTTTTCCATTCTTTCCATTCTCTTTCTCCACCTTCTTCAAATGTGGTGGATGACTTGTTGGATACAAATTCCAACACTTGTCTATAAGATGACCTTGCTTATGGAAATGAGTGAAAAACAATTGCATATTCTTTTCAACATGGTTTTCTTTGTTCAAAGGATCTTTATCTTTTTGCTTCCCTTGCTTCAAAAGTTTCTTGTGCATGGATATCTTCTTCCAACATGTAGAAAAATTATGGTTATCCAAACCAAAAAAGGAACATGCAACTTTTCTCCAAATCTTATGTGAGAATTTTCCATGTTTATCATAATCAAAACCAACTTGATTAAAAGCAGATTTATACCTTGAACATGCACCTTTGTCGCCTTCTTGAGGAGGTGAATTTGATGAGGTAGTGGCTCTCTTTGGAATACCAACAATTGCTTCAATGGTTTTAGAGTTTTCAACATCCTCTTGTTCGCCATTCTCATTAGTTGAATGCTTATGAGCACCTTCTTGCAAAGTGGGTGTAAAACATTTGCATTCCTCATGAACACAATATTCAAAAGCTTGAGGTAATGAACATGAAATGAAATTCCTTCTTGGAACACCTTCATGTGCCTCCTTGGCTTTAGAGCTTTCTCCACCATGTTGTCCATAACCAAGACCCAAATACTTAGGCCTTTCCTCAACAACAATTGGCTCAACTATGCCTTGTGCATGTTTGCCCAATCCTTCACCTTCATAGCCCATCTTCATCAATAATTTAGACCTTATTCCTCTAGCGTGTCTTTCAAAAGAACCTACGCATTCATTTTGAGAGGAAATTGAAGATAAACTTGAATTTCATACCTCTTTTTCATGCACATACATGGTTAAGGCTTCCTTGGCATCATGGAGCTGAGTCTCCATCTCATGCATCCTTTCAAGGTTCTCATTTGCAATATGGAGTTGAATCTCCATCTCATGCATCTTTTCAAAAAGTTCTTGTTTCTCCTCCTTCATGGCAATAAATTGCTCTTGAAGTTTAATGCTTTCCCTCTTATCTTCATACTTCTCTTGCATCCTATCAATCATGATGTAGAGTTTATGCAACATATCTTTATCAAAGAGTTTTTGTAAGGAATATTGACTAGAAACATCACTTAATGAAGCTTCCATCACACCTGCAATTCTTACAAAGCTTCTTTGATATGTTTTGAGACTTCAGATCTCAATTTTGACCTCTTTTCCTTCACACATAAACTTTGCACATAGTTAAATTCTCCTTGCACAAATTCACAAACCAATAGCTATAGAAGAATTAACTAACCTTGGCTAAAATGAGCTAAAAATTTTCTCTAATACCAATTTGATCTGAATATGGGAAAACTTGTTATTGTTATGCAAGCTCCCTCATTATTATTAAAAATGTATTTAAGGTTCGTCTCATGTTAACCATTTGTGAAGGGGTTTATGTGTGTAGTTTCATGTGTCTTTGATGATCAAATTATGAGTTAATTAACAATTAAAAACTCATAAACAACAAATTATATTCAGAAACATAACTCACAACAATCACATAACACAATGGATGATGGTGGAGTTCACCCCTCCTGGGATACATCTCCATGGACCTGCTTTAACTAGTTAGGCCCTCTTGGGATTAAGAGTAAAATTTCTGATTACAAGCACGATTATTGCTCCAATGGTTTTTCTGACTGTTCCATTGGCTTCAGAACACTCAAATGCCCCAAAAATGATTATTCAATCTCTGAATTTGGTTCACATCTCCTCTAAGCTTGACCTCTCATCTTGGTGGCCATGGGCTTGTTTAATATCCAAAGTGGCAAAAGCACCTTTAGATGTGATCCAATGCCTCTGAAAACTATACCACTATGTTCAAAGCATCAAATACATCCAAAATTGACTATTCATTCACTCCATTTGGCCCTCAGATGATCTAGGCATAGCCTTCCCTCTTGGTGGCCCTAGGCTTCAAAATTTATTCAAGTGACCAAAAACACATGTATATTTGTTCCATTGCCTCTGCAAGTTATTCCAATGAATTCAGAGCATGCCAATCTACTAGAAATGACTATTACTAAGCCCAATTGGTCGAAATTTTCTCATGATATGATCCATTAAAGTTTCCCCTAGATTTTGCCTCTAAATCTGGAAAACTATGAATTAGCTCCGATAAATTTGGAAGTGGCGTCGGATTTGGAGGTGCTGCCAGAATCTCCGCCAACTTAATCTCATGGTTAACTAATGGATAACTTCACTTAATGGTGTGATAATTGCGCACTAATCCACACTTATTGGGGCGCTTAAGGTCATATGGCATGGTCTCATGAAGGAGGAGGGTTGGCCCGCTCCTTCCTCCGCCATCCGAAATCCGCACTGCAATTTAAATACAAAGATCAAGCATGCCTTTTCAATGTACAGGCTCGTGGCCCATTAGTGCAGGGCGGATATGGTAAGGGGGAGGTCACAATGTCGAACCCCGACCTCCGCCCCTTAACACGTGTTTTTTCCAACGTTTAAATAATATGCATTCACATTAAAATACATGCACTGTCCACCATTAAATATACGCTCAGACCAAGGTTTTTAAAAGTTTGAAATACCACCAAACTTTGGGTTTGATTTGCAATCGGCCTATGGTTAGTGTTTCCTCCACCATATGGTATATTCAAATGATATATGTGTTGAACCATATACATATGCCTCTGAATGAAACCTTGTAACTTGGCATATGTTTAATACATTTTTCAATTCGGACCATATAAATCGAACCTTTGAAATGTTTAAAAGTTTTAATACGCATGCATATAAACTTTGGATCTATAATACTTATGAAATATATGTGAAATTAAAGTTTAAGTTTGGATTTAAGAATAAAATTATATATATAATAATTAAAAAATAATTTCCCACATAAAAATCATCATGAACTTAAATTCAACCTTGGAGGACATTGAGCAATTTTTACCTTCACAAACCAAACTGGCGAATCCAATAGTGACACTTGTCATAGTCCCATTGGGCTAAAAAATGAAGAATATTTTCTACATGCTAGCTAAATTGTCATGTCATCAAATGTACATGTTCTGAAATTTTTTATTTTTTTTAATTGCTTTGTTCTAAATGGTGATTAGCAGACCATAACTCCTTCATCCAAACTCAGTTTTCGACGAAACAAGTTGCGTTGGATTTCTAGCGACGGGTCGGTTGTTGTCGTTCTGTTTTGGTGATATTCTAAACACTTTCATTTTTGAGCTAATTTTTGCCCCTAATGAAGATTCTGATCATTGATCCTTTCCTTGCTACCTCTTCATTGCTCCTTTTCCATCACATATTTGCTTCTTTGTTGCCTCTTCACTACACTTTTTCCTTCTTTGCCTTGTTGTTTCCCCTGCATACCATGCTTCTCTGGTTGCTCCTTTGTCATCAATGACAATAATGCCATCACTCACGTAATTTCCATGAATCATTTATCTTTGAATTTACGATCAGAAGAATATTTCGACTTGAGTAATCTGGTTGTTGAAGTTGAAAAATCCAGTAAAATCAGTGACAAAGATGGATGTCATCTGGTGAGAAATGGCCTTATTAAAACCAGTGGTAACAATTATCCTAAAACCATGCATGATCTAGTTCAAGCTTCAAAATGTGATTCTACAATCCTAGAAAGTTTCGAGACGTTCCAAGGAGTTGAAACACTTCAACTTCTGTTGATGGTTATGTCAGGATCTCGCGACTCTGGTGAGCCACCCGAACTAAGTCAGATCTGGTTTCTCTCATAATCCTTCTCTTTGCATGGTTTCACTCGATGTAAATCTCTTTCCCAAATATGTTTGGTATTTTGGATGTAATCTTTCAGGATTTTGAGATTTTACTTCTAATCGGATTCAAGAATCATTTATGGTTTATTCATCTTCATGCGAATCTCTTACATCAAACTCAAGTTTGGAATGTGTATATCTCATTAAGTCATGAAATCATGAACTTGATCATCCCAAATACCATATTTGGTTGAAGGAATCATATCTATCACATTTGTTTCATGATGAGTAGCTCCTGACTTTCCTTGTGAATATTTTATTGTGAATATGTCCTTTCATCGCACCAAAAATCCTATTGAGTGATAATGAATGCACAAGTTATCGTATGAATCAAGTTCTTCTTTATTTACCATGTCTTGATTGGTCTCTTTTATTTTTGTGTTGACATCCATTTTAAATTATTTTGATGATTATGATGCTTTTACATTCTGTCGCCAGTTACAAGAAAATAGTTTTCCGCATTTGGCTTGCGAGGAACTTGGTCCGATTGTTTAGAGCATTCACAGAGTTCTCCAAAATGATTTATCTTGGTTAATTACAAATTGGGAATAATATGTTTTAATCATCCTATCTGATCATTATTCGGTCATTGATGACTATCACTCAGCCTGTCATCTTTCCATCAGCTCATCCAATATCATTTGTTTTACATCCTTTGATCTTCATCGTTCAATATCCCACTATTCGTATTTTTTTCAAGTAGTTGAGGCACTTCATCCTTCACTGATGGTTATGTCAGGTCCTCATTCTCTCAACATCATTGTTGAATATGATAAGATTTATTTTCCCTCACAATATTCCCATCGTATTCCCTATTGAAAATTCATCTTTTCAAATATTTCGAGGTTCTCAAGAGGATTATCATGAATTTC
Source organism: Pinus albicaulis (assembly GCA_034641835.2). Classification (NCBI taxonomy): domain Eukaryota; kingdom Viridiplantae; phylum Streptophyta; class Pinopsida; order Pinales; family Pinaceae; genus Pinus; species Pinus albicaulis. The sequence continues at coordinate 1,701,654,915 of CM076580.1, read as the reverse complement.
ATGATCCAGTCGTTGAATGGTTGGAACAATCTTACCTGACAAGCTCTAGCGCAAGTAACAACTTTCGATCTTCCCTCACGCTTGCTAAGAAGTTCGAAGTATATGAGAACACATCCGTAAGAAGCTTCCAAGGTTTTTTGAAAGATGGTATTCTTCATAAAGGTAAGAATGTGAATTGGATAAAAGTAGTGGTTGTGACACATCTTTACACCCACAAGAAATACCTTCAAAATTTTGTGCAAGTTATTCAAGTTTTTGTCTTTTTTGTTGCATGTTACTTTATATTTGTTTTAATTGTTTGTATCTTTATGGATGAAGGTAGAGAAAAACTATGATGACTTCACTGGAAATTTCATTACACGTGACCTCGACCTACTAACTATTAGGTTAGGAGTAGGATTAGTTGCATCCTAGTTTTACCTCCTGCACTGATCCCATGTTTTTTTTCTCTAGTATCTCTTGTCTTCTCTTACTTTTCTCTTGCATTGTGCTTTTCTTTAACCATTTTCTGTCTTGACTTTTGGTTTTGTTTTCCTGTTTGGTTACATCTTTTCCTTTTGTTGCAACAATAATACCTAGCATAAAGATTTTATGTTGGCCCAAAAGGGGATGTGGAAAAATGGAAAAGGACTTTGTGACACTACAACATTTGGATAACTCTTTGTCCTTCTTCCTTATCTGAGTTACATATTTTGGTCGATGATGTTAAGACAGAAAATATGATCCTTCCATTGAGAAAATCCTTGTGTCGAACCACAACCTCCTTGTCTATTCTGGAAACCTCATGCTTGCACCCAATTTTATGTTTCACTGTTTTCAAGTTGATCCAATCAAGTAGAGAAGGACAAGGGGAAAATCTAAATGAGAAAACCAATATCAGAGGTCTTAGATATGCTTCTTTAAAGGGACAACCTCTCTTTATCTCAATAAGTCGGGATCCCTCTTCTGCCCATAAATAAATAAGTGTTGATGCACAATCCTCTTTAAATAAATAAATAAAGGAAAAAGAAGAGAAAGGCTTCTTGCGCAGATCGATGAAGAAAGCAACTCTGTAGGGTTACTATCTAGGATCGCTTGTAGCAGAGCAATATTTTTGTCCCCGGAGTGACTCTGTCGGGGTATTGTCTAGGCCTACTGGCAGCGGAGAAACACCAGAGATGAAAAAATACACTTTGAAAATCTAAAGCTCGAGAACTTCATTACCCTATCCTTATTTGAAACATTATGTGATCGTTGATCTTATGTTTGTGTTCAACCAAGTAAAGGAATGAAGGGGACTATGTTTACACATGGGGTAAGTGGGGAAGCCATAGCAATTTGAACGATGAATGAATACTTCCAGAAGAACTAGATCCTGCATGAAAGAATCGAACAAGGTAGAGAAGTTGGGGTTCTACTAGTGTGTCACCAGTGTTGTAGCGGCTACAACCACCCTCCAAAAGTTTGTTGATACTCGAATTTTGGAGCCTACCGGTGATCTTGTGATTAGTCGTTCCATAGTCACATATTGATCAGTTGATGCTTTTTGAGCTCCCTCTTGGGTTGGAAGTGTTGAAGTCACTTGCACACACATGCTAAGTCTGCAATAATTTCATGAGCACATTCTCCTACACAAGCTTGGACAAGCATAACACGTTCCATCATAACTATGCATGTGTGATGTCCAATCCATGTCGACGGTTAGTGCACATTGACAACGAAAATTTCTCACATTTTAGTTGTGTTTTTACTTTTATTCCACTGAGTTCTGCAAATTGTCGCTTTCGCGCACCTTTGCTTTCGCGAGTGGCGTTTTCATGTTTTTGGTTGTCGCTTTCACTTTCCTTACTCTAATTAGTGTCGTTTTCATGTTATCTTTGCTTTGGCATGTGTTACTTTCAATTTTGTCCACATATCGCAAGGGTCATTCACACTTTAGAAAAATGTTGTCTTTTGGCATGTTGGTTGTCGCAACATGTAAATAAGCATGTTCTGCTGGTTCCAAGAGGCCATCATTGTGTAAATGAGTTGTTCTAACTTTTTAAGTACTCGTCGCACTCATTTCTAAAGTTCTGAGCACTATCGCAGAGGTGCCGTCACAGTGATCGCAAAGTGTATCTTTAGCATCGCACTTGTCATAACTAGTCGTAAAGTTGTCGCACAAAGGAAAATTATTTGTTCATATGTCATGGATGATCTATGTTGTTGAGTCGTCAACATATTCTAAGTGTGTGATCACAGTCAAAGTTTTATCACCATTCATACTAATCTCACTAATACCACACTTAGCCATTTTCGGAAAACTTCCCGACCAATAAACCTAGCTTCATTTGGCCTCCCTGAGCTACGCAATGTGTAGTTTCAGTCCTCTGGCTATGACCTTGTTGCTTGGAACTATGCAATGCGTAGTTCCTACCTCCCAGGACTGCGTAGTTTTTTTTCCCAAGTCGCGTCCTTGACCTCCATAATTGCGCAATCATGACTTCCATCCCGACTTAAACTACGTACTTCACAACTTCAAGCCTCAATCTCACTCCTTGAGCCCTTGAACTGCGTAGTAGCGCAGTATCCCAGCCTTTATTGTCTCCCGAAACTGCACACTATGTTCACTCAGTTTCCATCCCCTTATCCTGCCTCATTGGCTCCATAACTACACAATTTTCTCCCTCAGTCCAGCTTAAACTACGCAGTGCACAGTCCCAAGGCTCAAGCCTCAGCTTTGAGCTCTTGAACTACGCAATTGTACAGTCACCTGGGCTCATTTGTCCTCTAGAACTGTGCAATAGGCTAATCCAGTACTTGTCCCTTCATCATGTTATCCTGAGCTCTCATATTGTGCAACCCAGCCTGAACTACGCATTGCGCAGTCTCAAGGCTCAAGCTTCACCCCTGACTACCTAAACTGCACAACTACGAAGTAATTAAGCCTCTTCACAAAATGTTACTTGGTTTTGACTTAGTAGTGGATCAATGTGCAACATCTTAGACTAGGGGTTTATTAGACTAATGTTGTCTTTTCATGAGTGAATTGCAGATATAGGTACTCTATCATGCTATGGCAAGATGATGAAGAAGGAGATGGAGACAGATGACATGCTAGAAGACACATATGGAGCTGAAGAAATAATATGATCATTTGGAGAGAAGAAGAAGGAACATGGAGCTTTAATAGAAGACGAAGATCAAGATCACATGGAAGACTCCTCATCTTCAAGTCATAAGGAGGAGGAAGAAGAAGAAAATGTACCATCTTTTCAAGAAGACACAAAGAAAGAAGCAACAAGAAGGATAGTTTGGCATTGTCACATCATCATGCAGTCCATGTCATTAGTGTCATGTCATGTCCTATCACAAGTCATCATATGCCACATCATTATTATGGATCATTTAAATTGTATTCGAATGTATTGTAAAGTGGAATTCCAAAGGACACACATGGAATATGAAGAGTCATGTAAGTTGAAAAGTCATAGAAAGTTAAATAATCATGAGGGTAGTCAAAGATTCACAAGGAGGGTGAAGCATCTCCCCTTGGTTATATATACACCTTCATTGTATGAGCAAAGGACTTTTCACCTTGGCTCCACCAGAAAAATCATTAGAGAGATAAGCTAGTTCTTTTGTGGAGCAAGGAGTGACCCCAACGCTCCACTATTGGAGCTAGTGCTGTTCATTGTACACGTGTCTTGGGAATTTTACTTAATAGCAAAAGCCTTTAAGGCCAACACGTTCTTCATCCATGAATTATGAATGTTTGCAAGACTATTCTACGGATCTTTGTATTTCATGTTTGTTTTCACATGTGCTAAGGTAATTGAACTATTTCAGTTATTTTAGTACTTATCTTATTGAGAATGTGTTGTAATGGTTGTTATTGTTGTCACATCCTTCTCGACTATTTCGTTGGATATTAGACATATTTTTCTCATTCATTGGTTATAATTACCGTTGCATCCCTTGTGGACTATTTCGATGGATGTTAGACAGATCCTGTTGTTTATGTGTCTCTTCTTGGGTGGTTCTATTACCTCTCTCTCAGAGGCCCACCTTTTCCTTACCCCCGCAATGGAAATACTTTAACACACATATGATCGAACACTCACCAAGCACACCCCCCTTGCTTTTCGAAGGCGCAGGTGCCCTCCTCTCTCTTGTTAATAGTTAGATTCAAGGAAAATATATAAGAATACATGGCAACTGGGCCAATATTCTGGATGGGGTTCCTACTCCAAACGGCATGAGGTCTAATGGGAACTTCACATCAAGGAGACCCCTTGGTTGACGGATTTCAAGCACAGTCAGCAGAATCCACAAAGAGAGGGAGTTTGATTCACAAACCAAGGGATGAGGCCCAAGTATGTAGGGGCTCAAGGCCTTTTGGTTGAGAAATATTCCTCCAAAAAGGCTTCTAGAATTTTCTTTTTATTTTTACCCACGTTAAAATATTTGCGCAGTTTTTAGTGGAAGAAAGAGCGCAGAATTGCGCAGGCCACAATGGTCAAAATTGTGCGTGCACGGGAAATGGTTAGGAAGACTACGCAAGTGCTTAAAAAAAGGTTTTTGAGCAATGTAATCCAGGAATCTTGTTGTCTTCTGCATTGTTTTGCTTCCAACATTGTAGAGGAATGCTTAAAACACTTCATCGAATAGTGAGAGATCTGGATTGGCAGCCATTTGCCTAATGCTGACAAAATGACATGTAACACATGCAAATCATCTTGTGGACACCAATTTTGTATTTGGGGCACAAAAGTGGGTCTCATGGGTCTCATGGTGATATAATAGCCTCATTCTTCTCCAACGTTGTAGGGGAATGCTTGAAACACTTCATCGAATAGTGAGAGATCTGGATTGGCGGCCATTTGCCTAATGCTGACAAAATGACATGTAACACATGCAAATCATCTTGTGGACACCAATTTTGTATTTGGGGCATAAAAGTGGGTCTCATGGGTCTCCTGGTGATATAATAGCCTCATTCTTCTCCAATGTTGAGGGTTGTGAGGATGGTGCTAGCCCTCCCATGTCTCAAGGGGTGAGACAAACCTCATCTGGGCCTCAAATCAGCTGCCAAACCATGTGATCATTGCTAAGTCGACTGGGGAGCATTGGTTCAAGTGCATCATCTCATGAATAATACGGTGCAAAGTGCAGACTACTGAGGTGCTCTAGGTTCCCATGGAATGGAATGATGCTCTGCAAGTGGTAGGAGTCCCATGTCTCTCAACGCTTCACCTGTAGGGTGTCATAATGATCCTCTAGTGGACTTGGGCCCCAGTTAAGTTTCCCAACTCATGATGAAAACCCCCTGCCAATCACACATAATGCCCAGTGTTACATCTTCACTATTAGGTGCAATAATCATCAGTGCATCTAAGTGGACCAAACTTGTTATTCAAGGGAAAATTGACACTTCATACAAAGCTTCCCTTCCAAATTTGGGGCTTTGATGACATAATAGTGTTACGTCCCTAGGTAGGAGTGGCTAATAGATGATCCTATTAGGTATTCCCAGCCCCTATGGGGAAATAAAAGTCCCTAGTGTGTCCCTCAATCAATAGGTGTCATGTGAATAATGATGGAATGAAGGGGGAACAAGGGGTCTCAGGGCTATATTCCATGGTCAAAGGGGTAGCGATGATGAAGAAATACACATTCTGGGTATACAAACGTGAGGAGGGAGCAATCATGGATGAATGAGTTACCCCAAGCATTTGTTTTTCCACCCCTCTTATTTCCTTTTTCATTTTCTTGATTTTTCTTTGTATTATTGCTCAAAGCTCTAGGAAATGAGAGCATGCTATGTGTAGCAGTGGTTAGCCCCTTAAAGGTGGGATAGTTCATCACCCGCCAGGGGTTGGGACATGTAAGGGTCCCTTTTCTGATGTGGCAGGGAAACATTGTCCCTAGGAACCAGGTGATGGAAATAATGATAAAGGGGTAGATCTCATGCTTGGCTTTTGCCCACGTGCTAATATTAATGTCCCGACCATTTTTTGCATGTTTATAATTTTATTTTTCTTTTCTTTCATTCTTATGACCATGATATGCTTTTTACTTTTCTTTTAGCTGCATCAACCTCTTGGGAAAAAGTTTACAGGCCCGACCCAAATATGCAGATAAGGGGAGGGGGTGTGCTAGAACCCAGTGGACCCATGGTCACGTGGAGCCAGAGATGGGAGGTGGATTATAGGGCTCGTAAATTACAAAGGGAAGTGATAAGTATAGAATGGGAAAACGAGACCACACTACCTCAATTTGGATTTCCCAAGGAGTGCCCTTCCTAAAGCCATGGGTCATTGGGGGAGGTCCCACTAAACTAGGATTAAATATTATCTCCCTCACTTAAGGTGAGGGAAAAAAACCACAATCAAAATCATTTCTTCTTCCAAGTCACCCAATAATCCATGCCAAATGTCCAAATGAAAAACAAGCATTAGCACTCGATTGTACAACGAATAACATACCTTTTGGATTGGATTTCCCACCTTCTAATATGTGCTCTTGACAATGGACAAGGAAACATATGGCTAATGCAGGTGGCGAAGATAAAATGGCACATCACATCGTCCACAAGGTGGTTGTCAAGGGCTATTGGTTGTCGTCTGGAAGAAGATGATTAGGAGAAAAAAATTTCTAGGGGTACCCACTTTTGGTGGGTTACATGGCCCATGTCTCACACCCAGTTAGCCAGCTTAGTGAGAACCTCAAAACCTGAAAGTTGCTAACGTGCTAAGGTTCCCTCACATGCCATGTGAGCGATCGCTTCTGAATGGGGCCTAGAGTAAGGTCCCAAAAACTTGTAGTTGTTTCTTCTAGGCGTTGGTGGGTACAAGAGTGACCTCGAGAAGCCTGCTCCAAACCATAAGCCGCCCCTCGATGAACATGTGCTCGTTGACAGGGCATGGGGGAGGTCGCGACAAGAAGACAAGAACAAAAAATCAAAAGCAAAGGGGAGTAAGCAGGTGGCCAAGAGAGAAAGGCCATGTAGAGAGGGGTAAGGAGCAGATGGCCAAAGACTAGATAAACGCATGTGGTCAGGGAGGCAACCGCTGACAATAGACTACATAGAGGGAGAGCTATAGAATGAGGGGAAACGCTGAGGTCGACCAGAGGAGTAAACCGAATGACGCATGAGGCTACCAAAGGCGACTTGGAGAAGACATTCAAAACCATAGTGAAATGGTAGTTGTAGAGGGGACACTCAGTTGCAAGGGAAGCAACAAGAAAGTCCAGAAATAAAGCACACATGAAAAATGAAACAAGACCATGGAAGGAGTGCAAAAAAAGATAAATCCAACGCCCACCAAGGATATTTGACGTTCAAAATAATTTTCCACAACCTTGCTATGAACTTATGCTTCAAAAACCACCGCATGAATTGCAATTCAAATTGGAAAAGGAAATATTAACACCGACTCAATATACCATGGAACCAAATGTGCAACACCTTTGAATCTCCAACTAGGGAAAGTGAAATTGCCAATTATGGAATAACAAGTAAGATTGCAGAGCGAAAGGACTGGGCTTGGCCAAAGCTCGCAAAAGTGGGACGACCAGTGCACATAGAGTGAATTACATAGACACTCACAAGGGACAACAGACAAAGCGAGCCAAAATCCAGACCATTCAAGAGCCTGGGGTAATAATATTGGGAGGGAGGTAGTGAAAGAGAGGATATATAATTAAATTTCACATGAGCCAAGCCATGGTAGGACTGGAAAGACATCCAGTACTCAATGCTAGTGGCACAATTCATAGCGGTTCAACAGGCCAGCGATGTGCTTGCATGAGGTGTCCTCGAGCGCTATGATAATAGGACGTGATTATGGGGGCGTGCTGCTACGTCCCCTTGCCACTTGGCTTGGTGGGTTAGTGGCAACCCACACTCCCTCTTTTGCAATCTTATCACCCCATCTAGGATATATATTAATTATTTTTATCATAAATAATAATAATATTTATTTTAAACAAACATCATAATTTAATTAATTTTTTAATTTTTTTAAATTTTAGCATTTAAAATTTTAGAAGTGTTTTGATACTTATTGTGGATTAATGTCTATCAACATTTACCAACCATAGTAATTTGACAGAAATATTTGGGTAAATTTCACATGAGATAGAACATTTGCAATGTTCTATCTCATGCGATTTTTACAAAAAGATTTCTGTCAAATTTACCAACCATGTAATTTATATGGTTGTACTAGTTATTAGCATAATTACGTTGAGAGGCGCACTCCAGCCCGAGATATTGTAATGTCTTGTCATGTTAAACACGTTGAAAGGCACACTCCAGCCCGAGATATTGTAATGTCTTGTCATGTTAAACATTTTGACTCAATCAAATTACATAAAAATAAAAATAAAATAAAATAAATAAATTATAAGTATAATTAGTAATTAAACCAGGCTAGATCCATTTTATCGACCTACCGCACCTTCTTGTCTTCTTTCATTTCGTCTCAAAAATAAGAAAGAGTATATGGATGTGCCACCCTTTTAGAAAGTAGGTTCTATTTTCCTCTCAGAAAAATAAAAGTCCAGTGTTTCATTTCAGATGTGAAAAAAATGATGTCCCCGGTTAAATGCATATAAGGATTATTAACCCGCATCATTGTCAGCGCACAAGGTTCTTTCCCCACCGTAGGGCAAAGAATTTTTATTCACGGATGACACAACGCAGGGTTAATAATGGTAGAGGATGCAATAAGCAGGTGCATAAAGGCTAGAAATTCAGTCAGTGGTTGATGTTCTGTGACAACTTGAAAAATAATAATAATAAAAACAATCCTGGAAGGGCCATTGACAAAAGAAATTTAACTGGCACAAAAAGAAAAATTATTTAATAAACTGTTAACCGACCCCAAAAAAAGACAATTAACTGTTAACTAACAAGGCACTAGAAATCAGTTATTATAAGTATGTTATATTTACATTTTTCTATTGCTTCCAGGTGGATGGAAATCAAAAGAATTCAAGTCAAAGACTGAACTAATAGACTGGCATTGACCAATAAGCAATACTAGACTTCATACCTAAAAGTTCATACGCTTCAATGAAATAACAACCCACTGGTATAAACTTTCTAAGAAAAAAAATCCTTGAACTGACAAAAATTCATAAATGTGTATCAAAAAATCTGGCCAGCAATAAGCATGGAGCATCCGTATATAATTGATGTATATGTCATTAAGTGCACCTCTGCTCAGTGCACATTGTTGGCCACAATCTCTAGTAACCCTGCAAAGTACCAACAACTAACAATAAAGCAGATATATTTAAGCATCTCAACGTCGATCACATTAAATATAAATTGTGTTTGTTGAAAGTTACATAGCAGGAAAAAATTTGTTTCATTTGCATTGGTGTTTGGAGAGATCATAAACACATGTAAAATACAGTCAAAATAAAATAGGAAATGTGCCTCTCAAATAGAACAGAAAAATGAATAGCAATATCTGAAACAAATTCTAAATATTCTGACATGCTATGCACTGCAAGTGCATACCATAGAATTATCTTAAGATATTGTTAATTTTGGGCATCTAGGTCTAAACTCCATATTGCACTGCTCATATGACAATGGTCGTATTTTTGTTGGGTTCCTCTTTCGGAGTGTTGCAAGATTGATCTAAAGATCAACTTGATCGAATGAGCAGAAAATTTATTTTGAGTTTATTTTTCCACATGTGCAAGATCGGCCAGATTTGTAATGTAGGTTCACATGCCTAATAGATGTTTCACACACCCTCATTGATGGATATAAATTGGAGAGACTTGGAGGTCATTTCATCATCAACTCATCACACATTCTCTCATTGTGATCTGATTGGTTCGATAGCCTTTGGAAGCCTTTTCCCATCACACATCTGAAGTGAGACTGTTGTTTTCTGCGCTGCTCTATTTAGGGCTTTTTGTTGTAGCATTGACCAGCGTTGACTGTGGTCAACCCTTGGTCGTTTGACCTCAATCTTCTGCAGAAAATCCAATTTTAGGAGGCCATACAATTGGGCACTCAAATCAAGGAATTTCGGGCTGTTTGACTGAAGCCCTAGTTTGTTGCATTGACTTTTCTACTGTTGCTTGCGTTGACTTTTTTGTGTTGTCCCTGCTTTGACTTGTGATGAGTTGTCTTTGAGGGTTGTGGATGTGACACATGAAGTGTTGGCTGACCGTGGAAGACTTTGTTGGTTGAAGCATCCCGCTAATTGCCGTAACGCAACAATATCTCATATCTTTGTTGGACAAAAGGAATTGTAAATCTGATCTATATTTGGTTTGTCTTCTATTGATCTATTATTGTGTTCTATCAGCATTTTACTTTCATGTTTATTTGTATTGGGCCTACGAAAGATTGAAGTAAAATTGCATCAAGCATAGAACACCATTGTTATCTAAATTTAACATGGTATCAGAGCTGAGGTGAAGACAAAGTCCAAGAGTCCAAGCTAGAGTTAGAAGCTATCTCTGAAGGAAGAAATCCTATGAAGGACAAATGGCCTCTTCAACCTACAAGGGTTTCAAGGCTGATGATAAATTGACTGATAAGTCTTGATTATCATGCATGGAAGATGTCTTTGGATTTGGCGCTAGAAGATCAAGATGTCATGGACTATGTACAGGGGAATATTCAAGAGCCTCCATCAAATTCAATTGCTGCCACGAAGACGAAGTATAGAAAAGGAGAAATTAAAGCAAAGATGATTATCCAGGATTCTATTCATAAGCACTTGGTTGCTTACATTTCTGAGCTGAAGACATCTAAGGAGATGTATGATAAGCTGGTGAGCATGTTCAGGGCTAGCAATGCTAAGCAAATCCTCTTCTTCAAGAATCAATTGAAGAATATCAACAAGGGTAAAGATGAATCTATTCAATCCTATTTTATGAGGCTCACTGAAATCAGGAATAACCTCCTAGCTATTGGGGAAGCAAAATCTGAATGAGAGATGGTTCTTATTGCACTTAGAGGTCTCCCCCGTGATTAGCATGTATTCAATACCACTATTCTCAATAATAATGTGATTCCTGATTTTGATGAAATATAGACAAGATGCACTCAAGAGGAAACAAGAATGATGGAGTATGCATCTAATGGTAATGGAAGTGACCCTACTGCCTTCGCCACTCATGCAAAGAAGAAGAACCATGGTGGCCCGAGAAATCAAAACCATTGTAGAGTGGGGCCCAAAGGAAGGAAGAGAAGATGTTACACTTGTAACAAGACTGGTCATTATGCAAGAGAGTGCCCAAATAGAAGGGACTCTCCCAGGGATGATGACAACAACAACTCGAGAATGAATGGCAGGAACAACAAGTTCCAAGGAAAAAGGAAGGCTCCCTCTGATCGTAGTGGAAATGGGCGATCTTTCAAGAGGTCAAGAAATTCCAAGTACGATGAGTCTAATGTTGTTGATAATAAAAGAAAAGAATTTATTCTTGTATCTTCCCTCTCTGCTGCATCTCCACCCGACACCCTGGATGTTTGGTTGATTGATAGTGGTGCTTCAAGGCACCTCACTGGTTATAAAGAAGCCCTTTCTGATTTGGTTGAGAAGGATACTAATCTAGAAATTATCCTTGGAGATAATGCCACCTACCCCGTGAAAGGGACAGGGACTGTGACCCTCCATCTATCTCAAAGTCAAGTCCTCCAATTACAAGATGTGTTGTATGTACCTGATTTGAAGAATAACCTTGTGTCCATTTCGACAATGGAAGACAAAGGGTTCAAGGTGGAATTCGTTGATAGAAAGGTACTTATCTAGAAGAAGAACTTCAAGGAAGCTCTTTCTATTGGTTTTAGAGTTGATACACTCTACTAGGTTGGAGGAAGTCCATTAGGGGCTATGACATGTGATACAACTTTTCAAACAGAGTTATGGCACCGAAGGTTTGCGCACCTTCATTACAAAGCCCTTCCCGAAGCAAGGAAGGTGGTGATAGGGATGCCCAAATTTAGAGATGATCATGAAGGTATATGTCAAGGTTGTGCCGAAGGGCAGCACATAAGGGGACCATCCCCCTCTAGTGTCACAAAGACAACTGATATCTTGCAGTTGATACACTCTGACTTATCTGATATGTTGCCCATGACATCCTTAAGAGGATGTTCCTATTACATAACTTTTACAGATGACTTCTCCCGCAAGACCTGGATGTATTTTTTGAAGAAGAATGATAAAGCATTCAAATGGTTTCGTACCTTCAAGGCCTTGGTGGAAAATCAAACCGAGAAGAAAATCAAAGTTTTGAGGACCGACAACAGGGCCGAGTATGAGTCAAATGAGTTTAATTACTTTTGTAGAGAAGCTGGCATTAAGAGGGAGACCATAACTACGTACACTCCTGAGCAAAATGGTGTTGCTAAAAGAAAGAACAGGACCATTGTGGAAGTTGCCCGCGCCATGCTATGTGACCAAGGTCTTCCAAAGTTTCTATGGGGAGAAGCTGCGAACACTTTTGTATATGTTCAAAATAGATGCTCGCATTCTGCTCTGGACTCCAAAACTCCCGAAGAAGTCTTCACTGGTAAGAAACCTGATGTTTCTCCTTTAGAGTTTTTGGTTGTCCTGTTTACTTTCATGTGCCAAAAGAAAAGAGAAGCAAGCTGGATGCTTCTGGAAAGAAGGGAAGTTTTTGGGCTACAGTGAAACTTCAAAGGCATATAGAATCTATGTGCCTAGTCAAAGAGAAGTGGAGATATGCCACGATGTCTCCTTCGATGAACATTTTTCCCTCAAGAAAGTGAGAAATCTTCCTAGCTCCAAGGAAGACAAAGAAGATGAAGAAGCAGAGAATCTGGAAGAGCCGAAGGATGACCTGATGCCCGATGTTGAAGGACCTATGGATTCCATTGATCCACCTCCTTCAAATAAGAGAAAACCCTCATGGCTTAGAGATACTCTCGAAGATGTCGAGAGACATATTGCCCCAAGGGGGACATTTCGTGAAAGCAAGAAGCCGAAGAGATACCAAGGGTATCTAGCAGCCATGAGTACGATAGTACAATCTGAGCCTAGAACATTTGAAGAAGTCGTAAATCATCAAGTTTGGAAGGATGCTATGCATGAAGAGTATGAGTCCATTATGAATAATGATGTCTGGGAAGTGGTCCCGAGACCGGAGGACAAATCTATTGTCACCTTGAAATGGCTCTATAAGATCAAGCATGGATCTGATGGAAGCGCTGAAAAGTACAAGCCAAGATTCCTTGCACAAGGCTTCTCTAAAAAAGAAGGCATAGATTATGATGATATATTTGCACCTGTGGCCCGCTATACCACCATACGATCTATTATTTCCCTTGCTGCTACACAAGGATGGAGTCTACATTAGATGGATGTGAAGATCGCATTTCTGCATGGATCTATAAAGGAAGAGGTGTATGTGGAGCAATCTCTGGGGTTCGAAGTTCGAGATAGAGACACCCATGTATGCAGGTTGAAGAAATCCCTCTATGGGTTGAAGCAAGCCCCCAAGGCTTGGTACGAGAGGATAGATAACTACTTGAAGAAGCTAGGTTTCACTCGATGTAATGCTGATCCGAATTCATTGCAGCGAGTATGGCCTGTTGTGAAGCTATTTGGTTGTGAAATCTCTTCAGTAAGTTGTTCGGGCATGTGCTAGATACCACTGTTATCCTTTGTGATAACCAGAGTGGGATTCGTCTTTCTGAGAATCCCGTGTTCCACGATCGATTCAAGCATATTGATATCAGGTACCACTTTATCCGAGATATGGTACAGCGAGGCGTCGTAAGGCTCGATCATATAGGAACCTAAGTTGCAAGAAACGGGAAAATGGAAACGAGTTTCCGAAATAGGAAGCAAAGCGAAACGCGACCTCCCCAAATTTTGGAAACGGGGAAACGCGGTATATATATATATATATATATATATAATTTAAATTTATATTAGAATTTAGGACATTTAAGAAACATTAAGTGAAATCATAAAAGTTTAAAACATACATGATACATGATAAATTCAAAGCATAAACTAGTACAAGTTACAAAACATTTACTCATGAATGATAACAGACACAATGGAAATAGCAATATGGGAATATCGGATTGGTGCTCTTGATTAAATATGAGTTCCATACCCTAATACATGACAAAATACGATGGAAACATTGCAATCACCCAATCCTGAAATCCTAAAAAACTGATAAGTCTACTAGATTTTGAATGAGATCTAAAATTCTACTTTCTCCATATGAAATCCAATGAGGTCATAACCACTCTCAAACATCCTGAGTCATTTCATGGTAATGTTAAAAAAAAAATTTGCCAGAAACAGGGGTGGGGAGGACGTTTCCTGCAACCTTGATAGGAACTGATGGGCAGGTCGCAGATATTCTCACAAAGCCCCTAGGGAAGGTCAAGTTCCTAACCTTCCGTGAGAAGCTTGGAATCATGGAAAGACCCTATTCTGAGGGTCCTGCTTGAGTTGGACTAGGAGCTCTAGGAGCTCCAGGGGGCTTGGGGATAGCTTCTTAGACCTATAAGCACATACGGGGCTATACTTGTCGAACCTTGTTGTACTTCTACCCCACCGTTATCATATTGAGTTGGCTCGCCTCTCTCTGATCTATGCCCCGCACGCATCCTACCCATGGAGTTTCGGACTCATGGGAAGTACCTCTCATTTGGTCAATGAGATGGGAAATGAGGATAGAGACCATAGCAAGACCGATGGATGCATGGAAGATTGTCGTACTCTCTATGTCTAGGATGGCACGTGTCCAACACCTTGTTCTAGGATCAAGTATGATGAGGTTTTATCCTTTAAACTGACTTCGGGTCAGTAAACTAACTTCGAGTTAGTATGAGACTCTTTTGAGTCCGAGAGAGATTTTTACCTTTAAGCTGACTTCGGGTCAACTATGAGTGATGTCTTTGTGACTCACCTTTTTGTTCTGAAATAAAGAGCCAGCAAAGCAAGTTACGGCGGGATGACGTACGATGTTTGGTTTGGCACTTGTGGACAGATGGAGTTCTCCCTAGTTGAGAACATAGTATTAAAAACCGGAACCGGTGACCGAACCAATGGACCTAATGAACCGGTAATCAGACCAGAACTAGTCTAACCAGTACTGGTCAAGTCTAAATGAACTGGTTTTTAAAAAAATACATTAAATAATTATTTTTTTATAAAAAAAGTTATTTTTAAGATTTGCAACCATGATTCCAAGCCAATAGAGACAAAATATGCAACGTTTGTTCATTTATATACCATGTAAAGGTGAATATATCAAAATGGCACTGAGTGCAATACATATCATCGAAAATACATAAGCAATGAGGCTTCAAATGGCCCATAAAGTCCATAAACAATGCTACAAGCTATGAGGCCATTAGCCTAATACAAGACTACAAGTCGAGAGTCTAGACTCTACAGTGTACACATGAATCATGATCAATCATCAAATTCATCACCACTACTAGACATAGGATCAATATCAGCAGCTGCATAGACATCATCTGGATCAAACTCTGAGGATGCCTCAGCCTCAGGCTCATCTGCAACCACAGTACCACTGCCACCAATAACAATAGAAGTGGACCTAATGGAAGCATGAGTTACTCAAATTGCATGACTAGTGCCTTCCATTGGTTGTTTGTCTTTCCTTGATGCAGCTACCAATCCTGGGTTTCCGTCTGATGGTGCCACCAAATCTGCTTCAAATTCATCCCCTACTAATGCTGCATCAAAATCAAAATCTGCCTCAAATGCTGGATCTTCAGTCTCCTCCACCCATTCTGATGTTGGATCAATATCGTCCAACACAATGGAATCTAGATCAAGTGTTTTGTTCATCAGTTGGTTCCACCTCAAGCGAAGGTTGTATTGCACAAACCCAAGATCATTTAACCGTTTTTGTTCCAAACGGTTTCTCTTCTTTGTGTGTATGCACTCAAAAACAGACCAATTGCGCTCACAACCTGAAGCACTGCAAGTTTGGCTGAGGATTCTTATTGCAAACTTTTGCAATTGAGGACATTGGCTGCCAAATGACTCCCACCAATGTGCTGCAAATAAAAAGACATTAATTGGTAATATAGTTCATTTCATTACTTACTTACAAACAATTTAACTTGAAAAGAAAAACAAATTGGAATTGCTTACTTGGTCGATCCACATCTCTTTCCATTTTCGCCAAGTTCTTTCCAAAGGTACTAGCTGCCATACTGAAAAGAGTAAGTTGTTTATGTGTTTCCAAAAGGTCTGCACGGATAGGGACCATGCACTCCATGCAATCAATCAATCCAGATCTGACCTCCCCATCCTGTTGATCTCCTAGTCGAGCTTTATAATGATA
The DNA here is from genome assembly GCA_034641835.2 of Pinus albicaulis. Taxonomy (NCBI): domain Eukaryota; kingdom Viridiplantae; phylum Streptophyta; class Pinopsida; order Pinales; family Pinaceae; genus Pinus; species Pinus albicaulis. The sequence continues at coordinate 1,701,638,604 of CM076580.1, read as the reverse complement.
CTTTGGGTTCAAAAAATACCCAGTTGCATGTATAGGACGATGGAGTTGATTGTTCCATATGGTATCAATGATCTCCCATATACGGCCATATTTAGCTAACATGTCCCTGTAAAGTGCCCATATCTGCTCCTTTCCCTGATCCATAGCCTCATAAATGTATCCCATTGCCATCTTTTCCCCATCCATCATCCTTAGCACCTTAACAAGGGGCTCAGTAATTTTTACAAGCTCTGAAAACCTTTTCCAAAAATAATTGTCAGACTTTCTTTTTGGTGTCTTTTCCATCTTGTCTACGAACCCACCGGGATTCAGTTCGATTATCAAAAGAAAACATTTTCTGCAGATTTTTCTATTGAAAATTGAGACATTGCAACGTGAGGAAGTGCGTTGCAAATCTTGGAATTGCAGGCCTAACAAGCTCTTTGCCCCCAGTGTTTTTCCCCATTAGGCTCAATACCCATGAGTGGTTGTAAATGTATTTTGTAATGCACTTGCCATGCTCTACAGTGTTTTTACCCACTCCACTTTGCCTATGTCCTCAAGCATGAGGTCTATGAAATGTGCAGCACATGGAGTCCAAAATATGGTCCTATTCTTGGACTCAAGCATCTTTCCAACAAGAACATAGTTTGAGGCATTATCTATGATGACCTGAACAACATTCTGCTCCCCCACTTCCTGAATAATCTCATCCAAAAGCTCACATAGAAGGGTTGCATCCTTCACCTTATCGGATGCATCAACTGATCTCAAAAACATTGTTCCTTGAGAGCAAGAAACAAGGAAGTTAATGATAGTGCAGTTATTTCCATCAGTCCATCCATCTGACATGATGGAACAACCTGTTTTGAGCCATGACTCTTTATAGTCAGCCAAATACTCATCAATATTACAAATCTCTTTTTGCAAAAGATATCCCCTCAAATCATGCATAGTAGGGCCTTTGAAGCCCTTTCCTGTAGCTAAAACAGAGTCCCACATAGCTTGGTAATAAGGTGAGCGAGCAGCATTAAATGGGATATCTACATCCTACCACCCTCTAGCAATGCACTGATAAGAAGTTTCTTTGCATTTTTTTTTCCAATGTTGATCCAAAGTGGGTTGATGACTTGACTGGGAGGAAGTGGTTGTGGGATTAGCAGTGGATGAGAAATAACTCTGGATGTTGGGTCTCTTTGTTGGTTTTGATTTTTGGCCAACAGGAGGAACATAGTGAAAGGGGTCATAGGTGGAAGGGATAGAAGTGGAGTCTTGAATGTCATAATCATCATAGCCACTATGTCTCAGGCTTTCTACTAGTTCCCTCTTCCTTGCAATTTCATCTTGGATGGCCTTCTCCCTAGCCTTAGTCTCCTCAAACTTTTCAAACTTGGCAAGGTATTCTGCCCTAACCGGACCTATCACTTCATTAGGTGCATCACATGGCTTTACTTGGCCTCTTATCCCAGCCAAGTGTTGTTTCAATCTAAGAATACCCCCACCTAAAATAGATTTTTCACAAAATTTGTATATCTTCCATCAACCACATCACAATGGGCCAATGCATTGTCCTTGGTTTTTGGAGCCATCTTGACTTGAAATAATTGAAATTTGGAAATAAATGTGCAATTTAAAAAAAAATGCAGCTAAGATAAATGGACAACCAAGGCTAAATTTACGAAACAAAATGCACATTCAAACATACAAAATTTGATAGCATAGGACTAGAGATTTGATAGCAATAGCATAGCTAAACACATGAAAAAATAAATACATGAACAACAATGAAATGATGGATTTTTCAAGTGAAAATCCTTACTTGGCAATGCAAACTAACTTCCTTAGCCTCCTCTTGAAGATGCCAACTCTACTAACAGCTCCAAACTATCTCCAAGATAGCTCCAACTCCAACTCCAAGCCTCCAAGATCACTGCTCCAGCAAACACTCAACATTCTTCAAGCTATCAATCAAACTCACAAAGCTGCAAATGAGATGGTGCGAGACAAAGGAGAGGTTGCCCCTGCTTATAAAGGATTGGGGAGGGTGTTTTTGGAGGGAAACAACCCTCCCCTCCCCTCCAAATCAACCCTAAACCACCTTTCTGGCCGTGCGTGGGTCCCTATAGGCATTTAGATGTTGACCGACTAGTTCCGTCCTTAACTGGCCAATCAGCACCGGTTTGACCGAGATTTCAGGCTAAACACGCTGTTGAACCGGGTTTTTTGACCAGTTTTGACCGGCCAGGGGTCTGACCAGCCGGTTTGACCCGACCGGTTTTTAATACTATGGTTGAGAGGGAGTGTTAATTTTGGGCATCTAGGTCCAAACTCCATGTTGCACTGCTCATATGACAATGATCATATTTTTTTTGGATTACTCTTTCGGAGAGGTGCAAGATTGATCTAAACATCATCTTGATCGGATGAGCAGAAAATTTATTTTGAATTTATTTTTCTACATGTGCAAGGTCGGCCAGATTTGTAATGTAGGCTCACATGCCTAATAGATGTGTCACACACCCTCATTGATGGATATAAATTGGAGAGACTTGGAGGTCATTTCATCATCAACTCATCACACATTCTCTCATTGTGATCTGATTGGTTCGATAGCCTTTGGAGGCCTTTTTCCCCTCACACGTGTGGAGTGAAGTTGTTTTCTGCGCTGATTTGTTTAGGGCTTTCTGTTGCAGTGTTGACCGTGGTCAACCCTTGGTCGTTTGGCCTCAATCTTCTGTAGAAAATCCGATTGGCCATACAGCTGGGCACTAAAATCGAGGAATTCTGGGCTGTTTGACTGAAGCCCTAGTTTGCTGCGTTGACTTTTATGCTGCGTCCTACGTTGACTTTTCTGTGTTGTCCCTGGTTTGACTTGTGATGAGCTGTCTTTGAGGGTTGTGGGTGTGACACATGAAGTGCTAGCTGACCGTGGAAGACTTTGTTGGTTGAAGCATCCTGCTGACCGCCGTAACGCAACAATATCTCATATCTTTGCTAGACAAAAGGAATTGTAAATCTGATGTATATTTGGCTTGTCTTGTCTTCTATTAATCTATTATTGTGTTCTATCAGCATTTTACTTTCATGTTTATTTGTATTGGGCCTAAGAAAGATTGAAGTAAAAATGCATCAAGCATAGAACACTATTGTTATCTAAATTTAACACATATCTTGAAAAAGTGGTTCCTTTTACAAAATGAAATGCAAACAGGAAAGTCTCCGTCTAAGAGGAAGCAAAGTCTGCCCTTTGAAAGTAATATTTATTTGGATAGGAAAGATGACCACAAAACTTTAACCTCCTCTCTTTACAGTAAGTGCCCCTTGTCTACCATTCAACCTATTGGTTAAGGGAAGGAAGCAAGTAATGTATCAATATTATTGATAATCTGTCAACTGCATTAGGATCCCCAATTGAAGAGTAAAGATGTGCCTTTCTTACATCAAAGAGTTAATTATATTTCTCCATCCCATAAGTCTTCAATGGTTTTGTAAGGGCTGGTGGTTGAGTTAATGAGTCCGTCTCTCCTCACAATCTTCTTTTGTTCAAGTTCGCTAATCTTCTCATGATCATTTCTAGTTAATGACCAGTCAAAAATTTGATAATTATCAGCTATTCTACTCGTGTTGTAGCTTTTAGGCAGCACGCTGACTCCTTGTTCCAATCCCCATCTCAACAAAACCTGAAAATACAAAGTTCAGAGAGCACTATATACAAAGCAAAATAACCTTCAATTTTGAGACCAGAAAAGGAAAATATATCAGTTTGTTTCCATATGCTATATTGAGCTCTTTTTCCAAAGAAAGACTGTATTCTTAAGCAACGCTAAAAGTCTGAAACTAGTGCCTGAGCCACAGTCTTTCCGCGCCTTTTGGCAATTTCCTGAATGACAGTATTTTCCATAGCGGCATTGCTCCCATAGTTGGTACCAAATGATCCTAGAGGAGAATATGCACTAACATGAATGTTGACCTTGCTGGAATAATCTCTTAGCTTTTTTTGTTGCCACAGGGGATGCATCTCCACCTATCATAGAAAACAATTTTTATTTTTCAATGTGAAAGAAATCTATGTGATTTCAATATTCAAACAACTTAAGTTTGATGTATATGTAAAAAGGGTAGCTAATAATGGAAGTTAAATGTAATTGAAGGGTTCAGCAGTCCCGTGGTAAGGACTTTGCAATAAGTAGCTTATATTCTAGCACATCAAAGCAATGCTTAAAATTCAATAACTTAAAGTGATGATCTCTATAGACCTCTCCTCCACTTCAAGTGCAGGATTTCAAACACAAATTTGCTATATCAATTTCTGAATAATCAAATTTTCAGATGCCCCAATTAGGTAAACAGAAACTTATTAACGTCAAAAACAGACTCAGAGACAAATCCATAGCATTTGAATCTTTTATTACTTATGACAGTTTTGAAAGCTCTGCTCTTGATCAAAGCCATTAAAATGTAACTATGATAAACCGATTTATGAATATGCATTGCCATTGCTATCTCTAAAATCAGTGCACTTTACTGATAATCACATTATGAGAAACTTTCAAATTCAACCCATTTTGTTTGTTGTCTACCGGGTTATAGTTCAAAGGCGTGGATGGTGGCATTTCAAGCTGCCTGTCAAGGTTCCAATCCCCTGGAGGCATGTGCACAGCGTCACTCTTCATGGGTTGGTTTGTCAGCAAAAGCAGGCTGGTTTGTGGCTGGCTCCTGATGGACCAATCACTCTCAAGAAAATGAAAATCCTTTCTTACCAAGAGTTAAATAAATGGATTTCATTCATTTCTGGGTTGGGTTGTCTGCAAAAGCAGACTGGTTTGTGGCTGGCTCCTGATGGACCAATCACTCTCAAGAAAATGAAAATCCTTTTGTACCAAGTGTTAAATAAATGGATTTCATTCATTTCAGTGTCCAGCAAAAATAGAAAGATTACCTGATTGACAGCAGGAGGAATGTTGGCATATGTCAACAAATCTTCAATCTTCTTGCATGAAAAATGTTAAATAAATGGATTTCATTCATTTCAGTGTCCAGCAAAAATAGAAAGATTACCTGATTGACAGCAGGAGGAATGTTGGCATATGTCAACAAATCTTCAATCTTCTTGCGTGAAAAATGTTAAATAAATGGATTTCATTCATTTCAGTGTCCAGCAAAAATAGAAAGATTACCTGATTGACAGCAGGAGGAATGTTGGCATATGTCAACAAATCTTCAATCTTCTTGCATGAAAAATTGCTCACGCCAATAGATTTGGTAAGACCCAACTCCACGCATTGCTCTAATCCCTTCCATACAGACTTGATATCTAATGGCAAAAAGTCTTCCTCTTTGAGAAATGGAAGAGAAGCTCCTTTTCTCAAATGTATAGGCCAGTGGATCAGATACAAGTCCAAATATTCAAGCTGCAACTTCCTACAAAACAAGTATATGGATTGTTCTTAATTTCTGAGGTGACATTGTAAAGAAACTTAATAACATAAAAAGAAGTGAGGAGTTTAAGTAACATTGAAAATAAACTTTACGATATAGAGAGAAGTGTGGTGCTTTTTACAACCTAGTTGGAGGTGGGATGAAGGTGAATTGTCAACCTTCCCTGTACTTTAGGTAAAGGGAGTGTGTAATTATGCTCTCTTTCTATTTTTCTATATATTAATTAGTCTATTAAGTAAATAAAAAGTCAAAGTGTGAATTTCTTTCTATCTTTCTATATATTAATCAGTCTATTAAGTAAATAAAAAGTCAAAATGTGAATTTCAATGTTCAATATTGGGTATCTAAATACATTAAAGGAATAAAAGTCAGCGTGTAATCTTCAATGTTCTTGAAGGTTAAAAAAACACCTAAAGATACTGAGAGTAATGAATAGATTGAGAATTAAGAATAAAACCCTAACATAAAAATAGTATTTCAATTCAAGTAAACAACTTAGAGCTTCACAATTGGATATTTGGCTAACTCTTCATACATAGTGCATGTAATGATGCAAATCTATAACATTAATCCACTTAACCTTATATCTATTAGTCCTCAAGCCATTAGTCCTAGTTATGATTTAGTAAGAAAGGATGGCTCACCTGACATTGTGACTCAACCCAAAAAGGGTGAGGTACAGAACATAGGTGTTTTGACAAGTTTCCATATGTGTAAGTGATGCATTGAATCTAAACTAAAATAGATCCATTTCAGATTTATTAAACATCAAGATGTATGAACAAGTTATAAGTGTAAATCTTTTACTTTAAAGTTAATATGAATGTTTATTGACATTAAAGTCAACAAACGTCTTTGATTTTTCATTCTAGTTATATAGTAGTCTTCGATTTTTCATTTTAATTATATAGCACACAAACCCAGGGCTTGATAATGGATTTAACGTCATTCAACAACATCAGATGCTTATATACAAGCACATACTGATATGAGCTGAATCTGAATCAGCATAGATCTACTTAATCCCAAATATATTAAGCACTGAGAAGTGTAAACCAATTAAAAATCTAAATATTAGATATTTTAGAAGATTTGAAATTTAAATAAATGTTTAGAACATTTGGAATTAAGATAAAGGAGTTGTATAGCCGTAACAGAATAGTCCAGATCAGTAGTCTCTTTTGCTGGAATCCGGTAAAAAAAATTTCAAAAAACTAAATAGTTGGAGTATTTGAATTGCATTTTTTTTTATAGTGGAAATGGATTCAGCACCATCCACACTCAAAATACTTAAATTTAACCACTGTAACCAAGATTTTCAAAAATCTTTACCGAAATTTTTTATAATCTTAGAGAAATTTGTGAATTATTCTGTGAGTTTTTTTACTACAGCAATAAATATTTATCAAATTTCTTCTGCTTTTCCATTTTAAATTATTAACATTACAAACCATTATGAGCATTACAACTATGGGATCTTTCTAACAATGCATCCGGCATTAGCACAGAGGCTGGGTTTGATCATGAACCCAAGGGCGTTCAACATTGAACATCACAACTTGAGGTGCACATCATACCCAACACCCAAGTTTAGATGGGTCTGTATCAACTTTGAATGTGAACAAGTACCTACTTTAAACTTGTCTTCAATGCAGAAACAGGATCTTCATGATCACTAGCGAATAGTTTACTGGTAACAAAAACTTCACCCCGCATTACAACCCCACTCTGAAAAGCCCCACTGAGAGCTTCTCCTAAAGCTGCTTCTGTGCCATAAATACTTGCAGTGTCAAAGTGCCTGTAACCTACCTGTGAACCCATATAAGGCATTATTAAGAAAACAACAATTTCCGTCCGTAGGAATTAACAAATCTCCAAACATATTGAAATGTATGGTAGAAATATAACGAAACTGTACCTTGAGAGCTGTAGCGACTGCTTCCTTTAAATCGTCCTCGTTCTGAGGTAATGCAGCAGTACCGAGGCCTATCAATGGGATTTTGAACCCTGAGTTCAGTTGTGAAACTCTGTCTAGCATCTCCATATTCACAACAAAGTAAAAGAGCAGCAATGAAGATGAAAAATGGAGGGTTTGGTTCTGAGTTACAATGTGAGTCCGAGCTTCGCAGGACTCTTTGAGACCCCAATGTGCCCAATTTGAGCCAAAAAAACAGATCATAAATTGTATTTTATTGTCATATAATTAAAATTCAATTTATGGGGATAAATTTCACTGATATTTCATTGCTGTTCTATGACAATATTTATGTATAGCTAGTGAAATAAACGTGGCAAGGAGTTGGTCAACTGGTTGGGAATCACGAAGTGGCGACGACGAATGTCGCTCCGAAAAAAAAACCTACGACCTGCATCTCAGTCCGTCTCCCAAAAAAAAACAACGCTCTATGTTTGACATTTTCTGGGATATACGTTTACAGAATTATCAGAATTTTAAATTTTGTATAATCAATTATCATACGGATTTTTCAAATGCTAAATTCATTTATGTATTTTAAAATATAATAAATTAGTTAAAATGTTAAATTCATTTATTTATTTAAAAATATAATAAAACTTAAAATATTTAGGATGTGTGGTTGAATGAGAATAATCTAGAATCTCATTTTTGTATTCATTTTGACAAATTATTTACGTCAAAGTGAACATAAATACTTTAAGAGTTTTAAAGTATTATAAGTTATTTACATGTAGTGGTTTTTTTAATATAAATAATGGTTAATAAATATTAGCAATTATAATTGTTTTTAATATTAGTTGACAATTAAGTTATAATTAGTGTAGATTAATCTTAATTTCGGATCTATCAAGTGTCGAAAAGGATCAAATCTCTGAAGGTGCAAACCTCTTTTTTGAGTGCAAAACCTCGAGAGATTTGATTTCTCTAGGGGCTTGATAGATCCAGAGTTATGGATTTAGGTTGATTTGAGTCATTGGTGGCCAAGGGAAATTTATCTAAGATCTGATTAATTTTATCAATAATATGTAAATACATCTAATGTTAAAACAATCATTTTAAATATGCTAAATACGTCTTAGATTAGTCTGGTCATTTTAAAATTTAAAATTTAAATTTGCTTAGTTACCTCACTTTGTTGAGATGATAAATATTTAATAACTTTAATGATGAATAAAAATTTTGAATGCAAAGTGACAATGTAATAGTCTTGAATGATAGATAATGTGAATAATAAGAATGTAGTCAATTACAAATAGTATTCATTGTGATCAATCTCAAACTATTTTCTTCAACTATTATTATTGTCACCCTTGTTAGTTTTGTCATCTTTTCATGTCGATTCAATAAAAATGACAGTTGAAATCGTAAACCATTTAAATTTTTAGTTCGAGTTGTTGTAGTAAGCATCATACATTGTATCTCTTACTCTCCAATATTAATAGGTTGAATTACTACAACACAAAAATCAATGTACATGGTCAATAATTTTTTGTGCTTACACTAAAATCAATGTGCACTATTAATCCAATCGCTTTAAAATCAATTTACCATCATGCATCCAATTACATCAAATCAGAAATCAAGATCTACATTTAAATCAATGCATCTAATGCAAGCAATCAAATAAGATTAGAAAAAAACGTCTACATTGAATTCAATGCATCTAATGCAAGCAATCGAATAGGATTAGAAATCAAGATCTAAACTCAAATAAATGCATCTAGTGCAAGTAAGAAAACAGGATTAGAAACCAACATCTACACTGAAATCAATGCATCTAGTGCAAGCAATCAAATAGGATTAGAAATCACCATCTACACTGAAATCAATTCATTTAGTGCAAGCAATCAAATATCGTTAGATTGGAGACTTTTGTGATCCATAAAGTAGATAAATGTATTTTCGAATTAATCACATCATTAGGATCAAATCCTAATGATGTGATTAATCCGAAAAGACATTTATCTACAATCAAATCTCATTAGAAATCAACATCTACACTAAAATTAATGCATCTAGTGCAAACAACCAAATAGGATTAGAAATCATCGTCTACACAGAAATCAATGCATCTAGTGCAAGAAATTTTCTTCCCTCTCCCCCCTCCCCTCCATCTATATCTATATCTCTCTCCATCTTGCATTTGTCTCTTTATCTCACCCCCTCAAACACACATGCGCTCTCACTCCATGTCTATCAATCTCTTTTTCCCTCCCTCCCTCTCTTTGTCTCTCTCTTCTTCCCTCTCTTCACCTTCCATCTATATCTCTACCTCCCTTTGTCTCTCTATATCACCCCCAAAACAGACACTCTTTTTCTCCAAACTATCTATCTATCCCTCTCTCATCCCCCCCCCTCTCTCTCTCTCTACATTTCTCTCTCTATGTCTTTCTTCTTACCTCCCTCTCTCCCCCCTCCAACTCCGTCTCTCTTCCCCTGCCTCTCTTCATTCGCTCACATCCTCTCTCTCTTTCTCTCCCACCTCTCTCTCTCCCTCTCCACCCTCCAACTCTGTTACTATATCCCTCCCTCTCTCCTTCTCTCTCCTTCTCTTCCCCCCTTCTCTCCATATCTCCTTATTTGTCCCTTTACCTCACCCTCAGACATACACACTCTCTCTCCATCTTTCCCTTGTCACTCCTCCTCTCTCTCCACTTCTCACTCTCTTTGTCTTTCTTCTTCCCTCCCTCTCTCCCCCTCCAACTCCATCTCTCTATCCCTCCCTCTCTCCTCCTCTTTCTCAAGTCCTCTCTGTCATCCTTCCTCTCTCTCCCTTTCTCTCCTACCTCCCTCTCTCTCTCTCTCTCTCTCTGCCCTCCAATCCTCTCACTAACTCCCTCCTTCCTCTCTCTCCCCCCTTCTTTGTGTCTCCCACTCCCTCTCTCACCCTTCTCTACCTCTCTCATCCCTTTCCCTTTCTCTCTCTTCATTCCTCCTCTCCCCTCTCCTTCAGTTTATCTCCATCTCTCCCTTGACACCCCCTATCTCTCCACCTCTATCACTTTATGTCTTTGTTCTTCCCTCCCATATCTATCTAGAGTTAATATATATCATGCTATATTAATATATATTATAATATAAGAAAATTATATTGTATAATTCCAAAGTTATTAAATTTAATAATATTATAATATATTAATATGAATATTAGATTTAATAATAATATTTTAATATTAATATTAGGGATAATAGTGTTTTTTTTTTCATGGTATTAATAATAATTAGGCCCATGGTATTTGACCCATAGGCTTCACCTAAATAAAACCTATTTTTTGAGTGTTCGTCAATATAAAGAGGTTTATGGAATAAATATAAAAAGAGGTTTTATTTATTTACCATATCTCTCTTATTTATATTTTTATTTATTTACCATACCTCTTTTATTTTGCATGGTATTTGGCCCATAGCCTTGGTATAAAATTAGATGTTGATTTCTAATCCTGTTTGATATATTTTTATTTATTTACCATGCCTCTTTATACCTCTTTAATATTTATTATTTACCATACCTCTTTTATAAATATGGTATTTATCCCATGGTATTAATAATAATTTTTCCTATGGTATTTCGCCCATAGGCTTCACCTAACATGAGGCATATAGATAAACAATTTCTACATATTAAATTTTACATGAGAATATCAAAGTGATTATAATTTAGTTTTTTACTAAAAAAATGTAAATTAATTTTATTCTTTGTATCTTTTACTTATATGTTTAATTTTGGGTTTTCAATGAATTTGATATACTACATTAACTTATGGTAAAAAAAATTAAGGTTGACAAATAAAATTGGAAAAAAGAAGACATTTTTAAAAATTGACCATCACACCAATGGGGCATTGAGCAAATAGTTACAAGGTGTTATGTTAAGGCACTCGGTCAGGTGTTATGTTAAGGCACTCAGTTGGGTAAAGATCACTAGTTCGAAATTATTCGAGGGAAAAAATCTAGTCATACTAAGGGCTAGTGTGGCATGTGTCAGGTGTGATCCCGAGTGATTTTGACGACTTAGATGCCCTTGGATCGCGACCACTCAAGCCACAGGTTAGGCATGCCATTCATCTCAAGACTCACATTACTTGGCAAACAAAACGAAAAAAATAAAATAAAATAATCAATCGACATAGATCCATCTAAACTACTTATTTATTAAGCTTCAAGAGAGATCAAATCCCTTCAAGTGAAAACTTTTTTTAGGGCGCAAAATTTGAGAAAGAGTTTACACCTCAATGAATTTAATACCTATCAATGCTTGAAGAGTTAATATGAATTTACATTTGTTCTACTTAAGCAATGACCTAGTTTGGGTGGTACAATTCCTCTTCATCTCCCCTACAACATTTGATGGCAACTTCAACCTCCCCTCTTGCACTCAAATCCTCTCCCATGGAAGTTTACCATCCTACAATTTACTCATGAAGACTTTCAAGGAGGCTTTGGTGCCCACTCATCATGTTGAACATTCACACTCTCATTCTCTTGGATGCTTCATTATTAAGGTTAATTCAATGCTTATCATTTCTCTTGGATAAAAGGATATTGTGCAAGATTGACACGTGCAATTTTATTAAAATTTATGCTTTCAAAGGGTCGAGATCAATTGTGTAAACGTATTTTGGGATTTAATTCATGAGACCTAGTTTCAACATGTAAAATTCCCTCGAACCTTGACTAAATAAGGGACAATTGTCCCTTGCCCTTCTTGAGATATGATGATTTCATAATAATCTCTAATATGTTTGGTCCAAGATGCACTTTTTGGACATAATCATCAACCCCACTGCATGTATCCAAGATATCTCGTCTAATATGCATTTCTTGGACATAATCATCAAGATTTTTGTAGGTCTAACCTCTAGGGATTGAGTTTGTTTTTAGGGTGATTGTTCAAAATCACAAAGAGTTTAGAGCCTCCTCATGGGCATCATTTGATGCAATTGAATTGTTCCCCAATGCATATTTTAGGGGGATTTCAAGGCCCAACCTCTTTGCATTGACGATATTTATTGACCAATCTCGATCCTTTATAGAGTCAACATTTTTGGGAGCTCTACATCCACACTCAACATGTATCCCTACTTAGTACTATATTCCCTATAAACAATTGCCTTTGTAACACCCTACCTCACATTTACACGCTTTTACAAGCTCTCTAAGATAAATGTGAGATGAGAGTTACTATGCATGACCTAACATCCAATTTCTAGTTATGGAAGTGGGGTCTACCATACTAAAACTTACTGCAACCTCCTAGGGACACCAAATCACCTAGATGTCATACAACATCTACTAATATCTTACCATGAACTATAACTATCTTTTCAATAGAGGTCACAGCCCAGTTGTACGCATGTCAAGCTATGCATGCGACCAGAATGCTCCAGCCACATGTACAGACCTTCCTTTGTATGGCTACAACGAGATTCCTCAGTTATGTGTATGTGGTCGTGTATTCAGTGCCACAATTTCAGGGTTGGCCTAGATACCACTACCCAGAACAACCCAAAACTTTCCAGAATCAAGTCTAAAATAATCACAAGTCTACATAATCTATACTTAGGCTTATATCTTTCCAAACATACCAAACACATGATAAACATTTAGGCAAACACATGGTAAACATAGTAGCTGTTGAATTCTTAGTTGAACTGAGAGGGGGGGGTGAATCAGTTCAATACATACATGAGATTTTTAAATTTTCATCATCTTATTTACAGCTTACTTTTGTATTCAACCTTAGTATATCAACAGTATTAGTATGTTGCAGCAAGTATTAAATTAATGTAACATTAAACTTATTATGAGAGCAGTAAACATTAAGTAGATTTGATAAATCATCTCAGCACACAGGCAACACAGATAGAGACAACAGATATAAGTGGAAACCCATAAAGAGAAAAAACCACATCTTATTATTATTGTGATGCAAAGGCAAGCTCCAACTCCCTCTCACCACTCTTTTTCTGCAGGCACCAACCTACAGGAGGCTCCAACCTCAATTCTGAAAGCTACAACTTGCAAGGAAGCTCCAACTCCCTTCAATTTTTCTGCAGGCACCAACCTACAGGAGGCTCCAACCTCAGTCAGCTACAACTGACAGCTATCAAGCTTCAACTTGATAGGGAAGCTCCAACTTCCTCAATTTATCACAAGAAGTGTTTGCTGATTTACCTTAGATATCAGCTCTGTTCTGTACATCTCTTTCTTCTCCTCTCTTCCTTATCTTCTCTGCCTCAATCTTCTATAATTTTCATTCTCTGTTCTTACTCTATCTAACCTCTCTATGTATATCAAGATGATATTACCTATAGAGAATTCCTGATGATTGTTTGTATTCCTCTAGGAATTCGAAATGGATAGTCATACCTCTTGGTCTTCAGCCTTCTCATTTCTTTTCAACTCACTCAGACAAATGTAACTGTAGGTGCTTATTTTAATATTACAGTGGGATATTTTCTCTCTTTCGAAGACTTGCCAAAGCATCACATCAATATAAATTAATTAAAAACATTTACATTCAATTACAATGAAAACTCCAACTCAACTCATTCAGCCTTCAGGATCGTTGTGCATTTGTCTTTTCTTTGACTGTGTTTGTCCCTTTCTCTCCTCTGTATGCCATTATATTTATAGCTGCTGCGTAACTCCTGTATTTATGTAACTGCACTTTTTATATCATGTGAATCTGTAACAACACCTTTTATATATATAACAGTGCCTTTTATATATATAACCCAATTTCATTTCTCAGCATAATTATACAGAGTTTAATCATACAAACTGCCTTTTAATACAACTTAAATCAACTCTCGGAGTAATAATAAAATCCTGTTTAACATATAAAATGCCCTTTCGGGCCCACCATCCGAACTTTGTTTTGTGCTTCGATGCGATGAGTTTCCTCCCATTAGGGGAATTTTGAGGTATAAAATGGGCCTCATAAGAAAAATGTACAACAAAAATAAACTTTATAACAACCAATAGGATTCAAGATGATGATGTCATCCATAATGGATGATTCACCATTTTTGGAGTAAAAAAGTAAAAATATTAAAAAATAACAAAATAATAAAACTACTTTTTCAACTCGTATTTTAAACTTATCTCCCAAAATTTTTACTCAAATTTCGAGCGGGAGTACTCGTTGGATGCGGAATTTAATTCCTCATCCAAGGAGTACCCATGTTGCATACTTTCGATGAACTCTACTACACGAAAAATGAGAAATACATAAAAAACGTGATTGTAATCACGTTTTTTTATGTATTTCTCATTTTTCGTGTAGTAGTGATCCGGATTTATGCAAGAACGCAACAAAATAAACATATAACCATAAATACAGAGATGCAGCGGAAATAACACTTCATTTCATTAATATCAAAGAACTAAAATTTTCTTACAGTATGTAATGGAGATAAAACTAGCCAGGGCACCGGTAGAACATTCTAAAAGAAGAGACAAAGCGGCTATAGCTCCCCAGAAACTGAAGTTACAAATGCTCGAGAGCCCATGATGATGAGAACAGCAGAAATCGTAAACAGCAAAGCAGTCCCCAGATGAAGCCACAAACATGACACACAGTTTTACAAATTATGTTTTCACTTGGGCGGAGCTTTATGCGTCTCTCATTACACTACCAGGCCTTGGTTAGGAAAGATCACCTGTCCGTTCAAAAAAATCTCAATAGGCTCAAGACCCAGCTTCCTGGAAATGTGAGACCAAAGGTCCTGCTAAAAATAGTAAACTGTGCCAAAACTGAAAAACTGAAATAGACAATGGTGGGGCCCCAAGTGGAATAGGCGGTGACCACCAATATCCACCTGGATCATTCCTCCCCCCTTAGGAAGCAATGGTCCCCATTGCGTTAAGTTCCTCCATGAGATGAGGAAATTTCTACTGAACTTGGTCCCTGGTGAACCACTTTCCTTGGTGCAGGAGTTGGAGCAGATAAAATGTAAAATGGCTCCATGCATCCAATGGACAAGACAAGAACAATGTATAAAAAGAATCTTATATTATATTAAAGAATGGGGCACCTGAGAGGAAAACAAGAAAGGTGTTTTCCAGTTCTCCTCAGTGGGATGGGTTCTTGGAAGTCCTTAGTGTTTCAGATCTAAAATTCCTCTCTTTGGTTGATATGAAAAACCCTAACAAACATGGAACTCAATGGGAGTTCAAAATGCAAACAAAATGAAATTGGTGACCAAGGGTAGATCTAGTGTGATCTAATGCAATGGAGGTGACTAATGAATGGGGAAAACCCTTCTATTTATAACAAAATATTGGGGTGTTCTAGAACTCGATGCATGAATAAAATATTATTAATCACATTCTAGAATCACCTTTTAGGAATATTTTATTATATTTGTTGGAGGGAAAAGGGTTTTTGACTTGGGTCAATTCCTTTATTTATAAATAACAAATAAATAAATGATTTATTTATTATTTAAGGGAAATGAGGGGAATATAATTAAATAAATAATGGTTTACTTAATTATTTAAAAATGAATTAGTCAAATTTAACTATGAATAGTATTTAAATAATGATTTAAATAACTTATTCTTAGGAAACAATTAAATAATAATGATTTATTTAATTGATTACCTTGTTTTGGGTTAAATATGACCAAGAAATGTAAACAGATGTGGTGAAAGTGATTTTACTTGGGGTAAAAATGGTCTTACATGGTGTACTTGGGTTTATCTAACGATAATGGGT